>JAXDDW010000002.1:18630000-18907500 GCA_034670385.1 Hoplostethus mediterraneus | reverse complement strand
CTTTTTCTTCTTGCTCTGTCCTCCAGATGTCATTGAAATTTACGGCTGTAATTACGTTTCCTTCATAACACAGTGAGATGAGCCCCCCGGCACATCAACCTGCTTGCCGGCGCTCCCTGCCAAGTGCACTTGCCAAAGCCTGCCGTCGGTGTTTGATGTTGTTGTGTTGGTTCTATCCCCTCCGTCTCTCTCCGACTCTCTGATGTGTTTTGGGTTGGCGGTGTTATTGTGTCTGCAGTGCGGAGAGAAGTGTCTCCTGTTCCCCGGCAGACAGACACCATGTGAACTTTGTTGTTTTGTCTGCTGCATTTTTTTTTGTGTCTATGTTGTGTTGCATTGTGGGTAGGCGAACTAACTGCGGTCTTAACTGCTCTTTTCCGAGTCGGGGCAGCGGGGTTGCCGGGTTGTGGCGACCCCGGCCTCGTTTAGCGCCGTGTCTGTTTTCTCTACTTCGCTTTGCGGTCGAGGCCCCCCCCCCCCCACCCCCACCCCCCCGCTGTGACCCCCGCCCCCCCCCCACCACCCCCCGCTGTGACCCCCCAGGGTCTTCACAGGTCTGGTCTGGGCTGACTGGTGCGTTCACACACCTTGTGTTTCCTCCATCTCCCCCCTCTGGCTCGTTAAACCCCAAATTCCACGGGCAGCTTTGAAGTGCGTTGAATGTGTTTGTGTGTGTGTGTTTTTTTTTTTTTTTTCTTTTATTATACCCGAAGATATTTGCACTTGTTGCGCCTGCGAAGCAGATGTTGTCGAGGAACAATGCTTCGCTCAGGAGTTTCCGTCCGCAGACTCATGTTCTGATAAGTGCTGTGTTCGCAGGAAGGTGCAGCGGTGTGATGCCGTCCCAGCGCTCCCACGGGACGGGACAAAGACACACAAATTGACTGTAGTCTGCAATCTTCTTGTCAAAGCCGTTTCCCCTCAGCTTTCTGAAACGCTCCATTGAGGTGGTACCCTGCCTGCCTTGCTCGGAGGGAGGTTGCCGGTTCTCAACCAGGTGTTTATCTCTCCTCCTCTACTTCCCGTCCTGCATACGTCCATGGAGTTATTCCAGTGTGTATTTAAGGGAGGATGAGAAAAAAGTGATGTTTCAGCATCATCCTGTCTCGCCCTAAAAAATATGAAGTACCTATTCAATGCTCCAAATATTCTCATTACTGTCATGTTTGCTTTTTACTCGCCGTATAATCCAGCCCTTAATTCTGCCAGTGTGCGCCTTGGCGTCACACTAAATGATGCAAACCACCATATTAATCCCCTCATAAAGCTTTGGGCTGGATGGGACTGTAAAAAGGGATATTGCAAATGATTTATAACTCAACTGAGGGAGTCTGAACACGTTGTCTTAAAGTGTTGACTCTTAGCGGACTCATCTGTCAAACCCTGATTCTCACAGCAGCAAATCACGGCTGCAGCCAAAAGCTTGTCGGTCACTTTACGGTCATCGGGCGAGGGTGATGCGCGGGGTGCGGCTTCACCTGCACGCTCTCTTGTGCACGTTTGGGAGACATGTTGCCCTTCTCCCACAAGGCTTTGCCCTTACTTGCGTCTCATCCTTACACAAACAGAAAGCATCTGCAGCATCTGTTGTATACGTAGACGAGCTGCGGTGCCAAGCAAAAAGTTGACATTGGCAACGCGAGGCGCCGCGGTGCATGTGTGTGGTCTTCATCGTGCAGGCCTCTCACCTCAAGGCTTCAGATCTTCCACTAGACTGTGTTAGCACACGTGCTAACTTGACATCAGGTCTGAGTGATGTCCCTCTACGGTGCTGGGAGACACATGACCACTCCATACCTCTCCTCACACAGGAGCCCAAAATGTTGGAAATTAGTTTCGAAAGCTAATCCCTTTATCTGTTGTTACCTCCGCCAGCGAAGTTCACCCTAGTCAGTCCTGTCTGTCTGTCTGTCTGTCTGTCTGTCTGTCTGTTTGTTAGCAAGATATCTCAAAAAGTTACAAAAGGATTTGAAAAGTCGAATGGCCAGATAGCCCGCAGCCCAAGGACCAGTTGATTAGATTTTGGGGGATTTGGGATTTTTGCCATTAGGCGTTTTTGATTTTTTAGCCATTAATATTATGCTGCGTTCCGGTACTGGGGGGAAAGTCCGACATTCAGGCCTTGCATTTATATGCTATTTTGACAGAAAATCAAACTCAGAAAACAAATGTAAACCGTCGTTGCCAGTTGGAGAGTTGTTCAGCATCGGTGGAGGTTTACGCTCCACTGGGCGTCTTCTAGTTTGGATTTGTTCTCCATAAATAAAGGCCCATAGAAGTGCATCTAGTGTGAGTCTGTTTCTTGTTGCCCACTGGTGGAACCGTGGCTGTCATCCTGCAAACAGGCAGGAGACTTTCAACATACGTGTTTGTCGTGACATTGTCATTGTCACGACCACTCACCTTGGTATTTTTACTCTTCATCCAGACAGTGGGAAAGTAGAGAGGGAGACCGAGTGACGGGTGGGAAAGCTCTGGCAGGATTCAACCCTGGGGCAAACAGAGGCAGGATACTAAAGCACTGGACCATCTCTGGGCTTGTGGTCAGACGTTGTAACATCCACGAAGCAAGGCGTTGTCGCAGTCATGAGCAGGGCACACCACAGGGTGATGTTAGATTGATGATCACGATGGGGAGGGGAAACTGCATCGCTGATCTCGGCTTCATTTGCACACGCCATTCTGAATTTGTTCATCTGAAGTCTGATTTAATGCTGGAAACACACCCACCCGCCCACTGACCCACCCGCCCACTGACCACACCCTCCCTCCACGCTTGACTTTTTACTCTCACAATGATAAATAACAATCCAAGCTCTGTCCAAAAGATCCAGCGAGCTTGTACTGAACACGTCTCACTGAACGTGGAGACTTGAAACGTGCAGTGGAACCTGGAGACGGTTGTCATGGGACGGGTGTTCACGGTGATGTTACCACGCTTTCCATTCTCACATCATCATCGCATCTCAAACCAACAGTGACAGCTCTTGTCTTTCCCTCTCTCTCTTCCTAACGAGGTCTTTTGTGCCCTACAGTCGGATGACACAGATTCTAATTAGACCGAAGAGCTTCAGGGGGGATTTTTCATACTCAAGGTGGAAATTACTTTTAGATTGTGCATTTACTTCTGTTTGTCAAATTCGTTTCACCTCACAACATGGGGATGAAACGGGAGTCCGCCTATTTGAGCCGTAATGAAAAACGAATCGCAAGTGGGACGTCGGCGGCTGGAGGCTTTGTTGTTTTGCTTCCGAGGCTATTACGTTAAATTTAAAGTTTCCAGTGCTTAATCATGGGTGTTGAACGCTCGCACACTCCTGCTGGATGAATACACAGTGGGCTCGGGGGGAGAGGCGAGCTGACTTGTCTGACTTGGATGTGATCTGGGAAGGTGTCAGCGTCTTCCATCTGTCTGGCTGGCCTTTGATCCGCCTGTGATTGTTGGCCTATTTGTGTCACGTATCCCTCGTTCTATCCCAGCAAACATTTTGACAGTGCGATGTTGATACGACGGCTTGCACCGATGCTGAAAGCCTTTGAAAGTCCGTAGTCGTCCACCGCTGCTGCCTGCATCGTTTTGTGACACCGAGATCTGAATATCTTCCTGACCAGTTCAGTTTCCACACCTGTTTTATTTGAGTTTGTACCATAACTTGGTGCTCATTGGGGTTGATGTTGGACCTGCATGTCTCTCTCTCTGAAAACACTCTCACATCCACCAGTGTGCATTTCCTAGATTCCGCTTCTGTCATTCCCATCCCCCTCTTGCCTCTTTCCTTCCCTCCTTTCCTCCTCTCTCCTCCGAGGCCAACTTTTGTCTGCCTGCTGGCAGTCGACCCGCGAAACAGATGCCACAATATTTCTGGAGTGTGTCACCGTAGACGTCAGGTTTCTGGCGGTGGGTCCACAGAGTGAAGTGTTAATCACAACATATAAAACAGGAAAAACCTTCAAGGGAGCCATGAGCCACACGCCGGTCCAAGGCGTGCAACGGATGATGTGTTTCATAAAACTCTGGACCAGCTCTGAGAAACATTTTCAACCATCCACAGGTGGTTGGTGGAAAATAGAGTCATTCATCTCTTGAGATCCTCACGGCATCGCCTCTTTGGAAGGCGATGTCCTCTCCATGACCCCTGTAGACATTTGCTGCATCGGATGATTTCAGTCAGCCCACGTGCATCACGGGAGACATCGGAAAAATAGTCGACGGTGTTTCCTTCACATCCATTTAGCTGCACCGATCCTGCAGTGGACCCAGGAGCCAACTGCAATCTCAGAACCTAAATTACCCCCAACCCTCACATCTGACAGCCAGCATGAGGCGTTGCTTGTCTCTGAGATAGTTATTGTGCGTAACTGATCTTGTTTTACGTCTCCTTGTGTCTCCCTGCAGTGCCTGGGAACCTGGGCTGCTTCAAAGACAGCGGGGACCCTCCCACCCTGTCAGGAACCAGCGAGACCTCGAACAAACTCACCATCCAGAACTGCATCAGCTTTTGCAGGAAGCAGAGATACAAGGTAAGATGTGAAACAGAATTCTCTTTTTTTTTTTACATTTTATTTTGAAGTTTTAGCATCTGCTATAATAAAAAAAAAAAAGACAAAGCAAGAGCAGTGATGCGGCGTATTTCATCCCAGAGTCTACATGGCTGTTGCACTTTGGATAAAAGCGCTTGGATAATGGCTGATATTTATGTCACGAATGCCTCACGTGGACATGAGCCAACCATTGTAAAGGGTGAGCTTTAAATAGTTCGTTTTTTGGGGAGGGGAACAATTTTCTGACAGCGAGCACAATGGCGCCCGGCGCGGTTGCATTCCACGCTCCGTTCAGCCATCACACTTCCTGCGACAAACCAGCAGATGACAAATCATCACGGCAATCAAGGCCGACAGCTGGAAATGAACAATTATTAGCCCCGTTGGCGCCTCGTCTTCCACGCGCTTCCCTCATATCTGGATCCGACGCGCAACACCGTCCCGACTCTAAACAGTGCCAGGTGTTGGGTTTTCTGTCTCGGCACATCCAGTTGAGCTCCGTCTGCAATGACAAACACTGACAGCTTCCCCCCCTTCCCCTCTCAACTCAGCAGATGTCACAGGATGTGTCGGCAGATTGGCATCGTCTGCCTACCCTTGGATTGTCACCGTCCTTAATGAACATTTGAAGCACCGGCGCTCAGAAGTACTGGTCCCACGTGACGTTTTGACAAAGAGCATGCCTGATGAGTCTGACAGTGATTCATCGCTTGTTTGCTCCGTGAAAGGAATTCACGTCGGTGTTCTCAATCAGATAGAATAATGCAACGAGGAAGTAGCTTGATAGATGTCGTCTGCGCCAACAGCAGAGAGTAGAGCCTCCATACATTCCTGTTCCATGAGGGAAGGCGCAGAGTGGGGAAATGATGCAGTACCTTCAGTTGTGTGAATTCATTTAGTGGCGAAAAAAAAATTGCACAATGGTTTCCCTTTTGGATCCGGGACAATAGCGCTTTTGACTGCAACTGGCCAATGGTGGTGGGGTCAAGATGTGTGATGGTTTTGACGTCTCGCATTCCTACTCCAACACTTTCAGCGATAGTTTACTCACAGTTTGGATTTTGAGGCACTATTTCTATTCACTATTGAGTTTTATTTTATACACACTTATACACAGTTTCAGTGTGTTTGAAAGGCTCACACAGGCCTCTGATCAGGTTCGACTCATCTAACCGTCATCTTATAATCATGGGAGCAAGTAGGGTACCTTCGAAAAACAAGTCACATTTTAGCAAGAAAGGCAACTGTGCATGGACTGAACTATTTGCTAAGTATTAGTATTGTGTATTATGGTGTGAGACACATAAACCATGGAAACAATGTTATGGAATAAACACCAATCCCCAATGTTTTCCTTGCTGGCACCCATGACAAATGGCTTCATGACGAACAGCATCATCGTGGGAAGCGTTACCCATGCTGATGAAATGATTTGCGTGATGCCTTGTGTGTCCTGCAGCTCGCTGGTATGGAGTCGGGTTACGCCTGTTTCTGTGGTAACGAACTGGACCTGCGTGACCACGGTGAGGCGCCCAGCATGGAGTGTAACCACGTATGCTTCGGCGACCACACCCAGCCCTGCGGTGGAGACGGATGGGTCATCATCTTCGACAGTGAGTACGGGCTAGCATCGGCTCTGATCACACTTATTCCCTTTTAACGTCCCTGCTGTGAAAACCTTTCCATTCTCGTGTTTTGATGAGATTTAGTGTAATTCGGTGAAAAACAACAACCAAAAAAAACTATGCTATGTGGGTGAGCACCTCTGTGGAAACCTAGCTTTAATTTGACTCACAACTCCACCAGAGAGGCTTCATTGTAATTTCTAGTCTTCCTTTCCTCAACACTTCAACACTTACGCTTACACCTAGTTCACAACATTATCAATAATAATTTACTATTGGTCTTGAAGCTGAACTAGGCAACTTTGCACTTTGGCGCCCCCGAGTGGCAGCAGGAGGCAACTGTTTGAATTTATGACATCACGAGTCATAACGTCATGACCCAAAAATCATGTAAAATGTGATTTCAGTAAACTGCACACTCCTTGGAACTAGTAGCTGGTAGGGGTGGTGAAAAGGGAGAACGTTTTATATTATCTTTACATAAAACTCTCACCTAGTGCAGCTTTAACCGGCTAAAGGGATGGATGACTCTGAAATGGCGCCCTCCGCAGTTCAAAATCTGAATTGTAGCAAGAATCATAAGAATCACAGTAGCTTCCAAACTTTAACTTTAACTTTAAACTTTATGTACCCCTGACGGTTGACTCCTCTTTCTCCTGCCCTTTCCTCCAGCCCGAGTGGGGGCCTGCGGGGGGAACTACACATCTCCATCGGGGGTGATCTACTCCCCTGACTTTCCGGACAAATATGGGGCCGGTCGTGTTTGCTACTGGACCGTCCAGGTGCCTGGGGCCTCTGCCATCCTCTTCAACTTCACCTTCTTCGACATCTCGGACCAGACGGACATGGTGGAGCTACTGGACGGCTATACCAACCAGGTGGTGGCGCGCTTCGATGGCCGCAGCCCGCCACGGGAGCTGGTCAACGTCACGGGCGACTTTGTCATCCTCTACTTCTACTCAGACCGCACCAACCAGGCGCAGGGATTCGCCATGCTTTATCAAGGTAGGAGTTCACTGGCGTTTGTGGTCTAGTTCTATAAGCAGGTTGGACTCAAAAGCAATGCGTTGTCGGAAAAATATTAAAACATTGCGATCTCTGTCTTTGCCTCTTACTTCTGTTTGGATTCAGTTGAAAATAATCAGTATATTCACATCTTCCACACAAAGAGGCATTAGATCCATGAACGCCAAGCTTGTGTTTCCCCTTGGTTTGAGCTGCAGCCTCCAACCCCATCTTCCTCAGCTAGCTTCACCGCTGTTAAAGCAGGCAGACTAATGCCTCTTACCTCTGGCGAGGCCGATATCTCAGCGCTGGCAGGCCCTTTTCTCTTTTCATTTACTAGGCAATGCCTCACAGCCTCGGGTGAGACTGCATATTTAAACGTTTTGTTTTTCTAGGAAGTCACTCGCTCCTCGAGCTGCAAGCGGCCATGCGGGGGCTGTTTTATTTCTCCCGAATGTGTTCCTTGCCGAATTGCACGGCTTCAAAATTTTTGTGCCACCTACATTCACAATATTGTGATGTTGTGGATCGTGCTCCGACAGCTTGATTGTACTTTGGTGCGGAGATATTGGAAGTGTTGCTATTTTATCACTAATCTGGATGAATAAAGGCTAAACAACGGTGAAATAAACAACAAAGAAAAGCTCTCCTCTCTGCCGTCTTCTTCTTCTTGTGTTATGTTCCAACATGACACAACTTATTTCTTTGATCGTCTAAATGCACTGAAAGTAATTTAACTGATTGATTTCGGGAGGCACGAGCAAAGCACACCCTGAGGTAATTCAGTGTGTCTGACATTCGAGCTAAACTCCAGTTAGAAGGTAATCCTCCCTTCCTCCCTCCATCTGTTCCGCTCAAAACAATATCGGAAGGTCAAAATCCTCCGACCTGATTTGGACAGGAAGACGATCTTTTCTCCTCACATCTGATTCCTGACGTCACGTGTTGCGTCACGGAGCCGGAAAATGGGATTGCGAATCAACAATCTGAGACATGTTATGAGAAAAGGTCACCTCCTAAAGAAATAGCCTTTTCCTCCAGAGGGAGAAGTATGAAGAGAAAGAATAGGGAACGGTAGCGGGATGAGATACAGAGAGAGAGAGAGAGAGAGAGAGAGAGAGAGAGAGAGAGAGAGAGAGAGAGAGAGAGAGAGAGAGAGAGAGAGAGAGAGAGAGAGAGAGAGAGAGAGACCTCCATAAGGCTCAGTGTCAGTACCAAATACATCCAGTATCTCCTCGGCGGTGTGCTGAGTGGTGGAATGGTCATTTCGGGATAAATGCTCTCAGATGAAGAATGTTTGAGTCGAGCCAAGGGTTTGAAGCGCCGCATTTTGTTTGCAAATGGGGAACATGTGGGAGGATCTGTGAACATCACAGTCAGGTTGAGTTATTATGTGATAAAATCCCACGCTGCTTTAACATCCAGCCGCCATTCATGGGCGAGTGGAGCGGGCCCGGGCGAAATTGAATTTGGAAATAATTCTGAGTGTGTGTGTTTAACCACGGTGGGTGGGGTTTACCGCACCAGGACAATTCAGATTGTGTCAGATGTCAGTCATAGAAAATAACTTTTAACAGTCTGGCGCTGCTGTTGTATTGTAGCATCTGGCGCTACAAACAAACAGCACATGTTGTAGAATGAGGTGAAATCTATTCATCGACTACCTTACGATTGTTTCAACAAATATTTCAGAAATGTGTATATCTCATAGTTGTTTTTCTAACTGAGAGGGCTGCCAGGTGCTTTGTTTAGTAGACCTGCCCCCCCCTCTGTCTATGGAAAATCACGCTAGCCCCCTAGCCGCTAGTAAACCAGTGTAAACAAACAGTAAAAATACACTCAATAGACATCATGATGCAGCCTAGCACTACTAATTTCCCCATGGAGATCATTAAAGGGTATGAAGTATGACCTCTATTGGTGCATCTGCAACACTTGCCTCTTCTGTCCCCTTGAGTTACTGTGGCCTGTAACAATAAACAATAAACATTTTCAAAGAGGTAATATACAGTATTACCATGCAAAATACCCTCATAATACTACTACTTCTCGGTTTTGTAATAATACTTCTCGACTTTTGTGGTTTGAGAGCAAGTAGGTGAATGGGGCGGGGGGGATTGGGAGTGTCTTAAAAGGCCAATGGATGGGGTAAAATATCGTTGGGTATTGATCAGCAACCCAGTCAACCCCTTGCAATCAACCTCTAGTATCTAGTCTGACACAATGTTTGTTTCTCCAGCGCTGAGTGGCCAAGACAGCAGGACCATCGAGAGGGAGGAGGAGGGGGAGGAGCAGGAGGAGGAGGAGGGGGAGGATATCTCCAGCACGGCGGGGCCTCCGGTGGCCGGCGGCGTCACCGAGAGGTCCAACAGCACCTCCAACGGACGTTCCTCCCAGATCCTCTACGTGATCACGTCCAGCCCCGGTAAACCGGAGCGCAACATGCCAGGTCAGTGGTCGGGACGCAGCGAGACCACCGGCCACAGCGCTAGTATGTTCCCACCCACGACACACCCTCCCTCTCTCTACCTCTGCGGGGGGGTTTCCGGGCTGAAGCTCTGTTCTAGCATGACGCCGATTCTCCGAAAAGCACCGAGGTCATCTTTGTCCACTGGGTCACAAGATGAACTAACACTGTACGACACTCTTTTTCGTTCCTATCGCTGACTCATAAGTGAGGTTTCTACGGGGCTGCCGAACACAAACAGGCCTCTTGTCAAAGCTACGTGGGGTGGATAGAAATGTTTCAGGCTTTTCTACTCCTTACCAACATTCATCTTTCCATCTCATCTGCTCTGGGGAGTCTGTCTCAAATCTGTTGTATTCCTCGACCACACAATGATAGATAGATGCACCGATAGATGATGCATCTCCCTCTCTAGACGTGCTAACAGGTGTACCACCAGTGTTTGAATCATCCTTTCCTTGTTCATCCCTTTCAATGTGTTTCATTAACGTGATGCAGTATTTGATGTGTCGCCGTTTTGCTGTGCTCTTCTCTCGGGTAGTGTGGACCATCTACGCCCTGGCTGCCCTCCTCACGCTGACCGTCATCGCCATGGTGGCAAAGCTGCTGCTGCACATGACAGTCAAGTGAGTATGAGATCGAGATGGAGGCGTGACCAACCACGGGTCAAGGGTCAAAACGATCATCTCCGGTGGGAAGATGATGACACAACGGGATGACATCTCGTTTTTATTAGAGAGTACCGACATTGGTGATAAGCTGCCGTGTTTGCCACTTAGATATCGGAGCCTGCAAACAATTCCCACATGTCGTACTTGTAGTTGCCACTAGGAGGCTGACGTGAACATATTTATGATAAATCCCTATTCTTCTCTCTCTCTCTCTCTCTCTCTCTCTCTCTCTCTCTCTCTTTCTCTACCTCTTTTTCCCCTCCCAGGTCTCCCAACATCCCAACGGTCAGCGGTTCGGAGAGCTGCAGTCAGAGCACGGCGTCGTCGGAGCCCTGGATCATCCTGTACCGGCCCTCCACCATCTCCCTGTTCAAGAAGAAGCTAAAGAACCACCACGGAGACCTCAGCCCCCTGGTGGGGAACTAGGGATACTGCACCCCCCCCCCCTCCCCCTACCGCTACCGCCATCACCGCCACCCACCACTACTCTGTACCAGGGCCGTCAGATGCCATGGCCCTCAGACAATGAAACTCTATGGGGCGCTAAGCTAACAAGCCAATGACTGACTGACTGACTGAGTGACTGCTACTAAACGGGCCCGTGGGCTCGTATGGCCGGGCCCCTCCCATCCAGCTCGGCACCAAAGACGAGGGGACAGGAAGTGTCTGTGGCGTGGGAGAAAGGAGGAAGACCTACAGCTCTGAGAAAGACACGAGGATGCGTTTGAGGCGCGCTAGGTTTCTCTGGTACTCTGAGCTTCCATCTCCATCGTCCATGGACGTTCCCGACAGTCGGTGGAGTCTCCTGCCGACGACGGCTAAGCGGTTACCTCCCAGACTACAGGCTCACCGGCGAAAGCGTGTCACAGCCAGGCACAAGATGGCCGACTTCACTGTCCCTAATCGTTTCAGTAAACAGGCAGGTGTGCCTCTTCCAGGTGCTTCGGGGTCAAAATGGTGACCAGATCTTCATCAATATCGAGGAGAGGATGAAGAAGGAGAATGGAGTCTTCGAGGCGCACACACACACACACACACACACACACACATTGACTCACCACGCTGTAACACTTAACCGTTTTATATAACTCTTCTAACTGCCTCATACAGCCAAAACCAGAACCCTCCCATCCAAAGAGTTGTTTATTCCTTTGACGGTTCGGTTTCTCCCCCCGGTGGGTTTTACACTACAACTGAGGGAAGAAGAACGGGGCGGGAAGAAGTCGACGACGGTACATACCGCAGCACTTTGGGAATGAAGCACTAGCTGGAAATGAAAAGATCAGAAAGAGAAAGAGAGCACACTCACCCACTCATGTGGATTTGGGTGGAGAGAAGAAATAGCATCGTTCACCGGGGGGGTTGGGCGGTGCAGTTTGTAGACAACTGCCATTTAGGAAGGCCTGGGAAGATCTGAGGGTTTTTTTTCCTGCTCAGATGTGGGTGGGAGTCTTTCCGGTTTGACGGTGTTCAAGTGCCTTAAAGATCTCCTCTTCCCTTGTCTGGGATTCCTCTGATCCGCTTCGTTCCCAGACCAGACCGGGTTCCCTCCGGAGGGCGACGGCGTCATTAGGGTGTGAAGAGTCTCGTTCCACGCTGAGCGACCCGCCACTTGAAAAACGATTGAGAGCAGTGAATCAAAACAAATCATAGTCGTTGTCAAAGGATAGAAGAGAACTGAACACTTTTACAAACTGGATCTTTTATATTTTACAGATATTGAATGATGACTTTTGTTTTTCCAAATGAATATACTGTACAGCCTTTTGGAATAGGACTCTTCGTGTAGAAACAGACAAGGCTTTAAAAGAACCTTTCCTTTTTGTTCCTCGTTTCTGTGCTCTTATGTGTAGTCTTGGACATTTACTGAACATATTGTTCACATTAAGTTGTCTTTTGATTACAGGGGGGGTGAATATTGTTGTATATTATGTAATATGTGTGGGGATGATGACATTTCTGTCCGCTCTTTCATTTTGTGTCCCGGCAAAGCATTTGAGAGACCTGTCAAAGTGCTTTTTGTTCTTACTCATCAACTTGCAGCTTAGCTCAAAGGTTGAATGATTTTTCTTTCCTTTTCCAGCGGTAAATTGCCTGTATTTGCAAGACCTGAACCTTTTCCTTGTCACTTTGATTTCAGCCCGAAAGGTTGAGCGCAAACAATACACCCAGACGGAATCGTAACCAAAAGCACTCGGTGGTACTGTGCGCGAGCTGACGGCGGGTTTGGAGCCGTGACAGGTCCGTGCATCGCTGTGACATTTAAACTAGTCGCGAAAAGGTCAAAATCTACAATCGACCTTTCCTGCCGCGGGGGATCGGACGTCGGCGTGTTTCTACAGATCGGCAACCCCCGGCAATCCTCCAATCACTGTCGACATAAATAAACAGGTCCAAAACACCATTGCACTTAGATCTGCCTCTGCTTGCAAGGTGAAACAGTACTTATGCAGTCTCAGCAGGGGGGGGCGGGACCTCAGCACTTCAGACAAAAAGGGTTTACACTTATGATGCCAGTGGAATTCAAGGTTTTTTTTTGACATAATTGACAATAAGAGAGATATTTTCTTCCCCTTCCCAGGAGTTTGTATGAACGTGACCTCATGCTTTAGTTTGCCTGTCTGCTTAACTGTAACTCATGTTAATTACTGCAAGACAAGAGCACACGCCCCCGGGTCTGTGATGTTCACCACGAGAGAGAGAGAGAAATTAAAACGTGTTCAAATCAAACACGAGCTAACTTAGTCCGACAGTCGAAATCTAACGAGGGCGTGTCTGTTTGAAAAAGCCTGCCGACTCGCGTTTTTTCTGCCCCGGTCCCTCCCAAGCCAATCGGGAAAACCTCCTCGCCACCTTTTCCAGTCTTCCCTTGAGCTGTGGTGGATGTGAATGTGCTGTCGTGCTCGTTGACATGAAAAAAAACAAAAACAAAAGAACACCAGAAACTGACCTGGAGGGGGTCAAATATTATTTTCATTGAATTGTAAATAGCGAATAGTGAAAATTTTAATTTATACAGTAAATTATTGTTATTTTGTATGTGAATGGGATATAATCTATCTTTTGTATAAGTGAAGTACCTTTGTAGTTTTATTTAATGTGTCCTGGTTGCAAAATAAACACTGTATGCATGTTTCCTAAGCTCTGTGTTATTTTGTCTTCTTAAAACACCACTTATACCATCCATGACCTCATCGTCATGGCAACGATGCGAAGAGCGTTTGGTCCTCCTGCGTACGTACCACCATACTCTACAGCATGTGGGCCACACACACCCAAACAACATGACCCCATTCAGTCACGGTAGACCCCCGTTACCCAGAGCGCAATGCTCAGCATCAACTTCTAAAGCCCCGCCCCCGTCCTGCCCCTGCCCCGCCCCCGCCTCTTTCTCTGAAATACTTATCAGATATGTGAAATGACTCCCAGACTGTGAGGAGATGCACACACACACACACACACATGGAGGGGAGGGAGGATTTGGAGTGGCCATGTGTAACCCATTGGCTCCCCTCTGGGATGAGGTCAAGCATGCAACCTGCACATTTTCGTGGGGGGGGGGGGGGGGGGGGGGGGTGTAGCATGAGACGGAGCAGCTTTACCACTGGAACACCATGAAGAAAAACAAAAACATGGGAGGACGTTTTGTGATGTTTGTAGCGACGACGTGCTCGTTCATGAGAGGTGTTTCTTTCATCAAAGCAGGTTTGGGTTGTGAGGAACTTTGTGGTTGTTGCTCGTCGACGTGCCACTGCCACTCCAGAGAAGCAAAATAATTCTCTAGAAATCATCATCATCATCCTTCCAAACATTCTCCTACTGATGTAGATCTGGTCAGAAACAGAAATATGGACTTGAAAACTATTAAGGCATCCTGAAAAATGTAATGAATAAGTGATGAGTAATAGCAGAGGCTTCCAACCGCCCCGCTGTGACCGGAGAAACCTTCATCTGAGTGAATCACATTGAGCAGAAGTTAATGGACGAACATGTAACCCTTACTGCAACACGCCTGCTGATGCTGTCAGACATGTGTAGCCGTTAGGAGATCGGAGGAATCAGGGAGCTTCCGGTCATTTGAAACGTAAAAAAAAAAACAAAAAAACACACACACACATACACACTCACACACACACACATACATACACACACACACCAGGATGCAAGAAACAGACCAGACTTGAAATATGATCTTCTCACTCCCTCTATTGGTGATATGACGTATATCTGATGTCCTCTAAACAGCACCGATCAGTGATGATTGATTGATCAAATAAAAGGGTAAAGGGGCTATAATCAATGTAACAGGGTACTCCTACTGCAAAGTACTATTGAGTACAACCCCATTGGTTTGCTGAGCCCAGTCCTGTCAGGGTTTAAGTCTCATAACAAGCACTGTCATTCACAGAACAACGCAGTGAGATATCTAATCTGTGTGGCCTTCTACACACCCTCCCATTGACCCCGAATGCTTTTCTCTCAATAGTACAGTTGTGTCTGCAATTGTGCGGCTGTAACACTAATCCTCACAGCCCCGGCTAGATGGGATCCCTATGGGAAAGCCTCGGTCTCCCCCCACAGCCAAGGCCCCCGAGAAACAGAGACTGGTGTAAACGTATCCCTCTGAACCGGAGTCGACCAGTAATTAATGCAACAATAGGACAATACGGCGCAGTGTCTGGTTACTGTAGGGACCAGAAAGTGAGAAGAAAGGGAGATAAAACCTGCCACTTTCAGCACTCAAGGAAGAGAAGCCAGACACCGAAATGGGATGTTATGACACCACACACCGGCAAGTCGAAAATGGAAGAACTGGTCTCCCCGGGTGGATTAAGAGAGAAAGAGTTTTGTGGAAGTTTTGGGTTTAAGGCCGTCTTTGGGACTGAAGTGGTTTCGATTGCACGCAACAGTGGACTCGCTGCTTGAGATTTTCATTTCATTGTTGTAATTCGATATGTTGTTAAATGTTGTTTATCTGGAAATTTATTTTTTTTCCAATTTACTGTTTTGGCTCAGTGGGGACAGTTGTTGATGTCCAGGTCTGTAACAATAACACATGAGCTGGTTTAGCAATTAGTTCATGTAAACCAGTTTTAATCAAGGCCAGTCCAAGAAAAAGAACTGCAGTAATCCTATGATACAGTTTAGAACCAATACAAAGTCCCTATAGTAATATTAAAGAAATATTATAGTGATGGGATGGCACTTGAAAATAACAAAACAATCATGTCACTATGAACTACCTCAGACACACTATAATTTCCTGTAGTAATATTATAAAAATGTTATATTGATACCATTGGAGATAGCACAGACACACTATACACTGCTGAACTCTGCCACCCGCTGACTTCCACTTACACACACACACACACACATATCTGTATTGTGTTTACATTTCCCTACTGTACTATATCTTGTTAATATTCTTATATTGTATTTATTTTATTTATAGTATTCCCCCATTTGCATTGTACATGAGCTCCGGCATAGTATAAAAGACAAATAGACAATAAAGTTGAATTGAATTGAATATAGGAATATTATTATTAGGAGTATATGGATGTGGATGTGGATGTGCAGAACAGTCGATTAAAATAAAGAAGAGATTCGATTTTGAAGATGTATTGTATTACTTCCAGTTTAAAGCTTTCAAAACTTTCAACTTTGAAAAGTTTCTACAATAGTGTCAAAACAGAGTATTTAGTGGGCAAAATACCAATCAATTCCATTTAGCGGAACCCACCAGCCCCATTCACTCCCTGACAGGCAAACCATCGATTACAAAAAAAACAGAAGGAAAAAGAAGGACGTCACCGTCGCGCGTGAATGACGAAAGCGTGACGACGTGAGTGAAAGCTCAGGCAAGATGGCAGCTTCCATTAGGTTGCTCGTCCGGAGGGTGATCCGTCATTCTCACAGGAATTTTAACGTTACCGTCGCCGGTCCATTGGGTCGGTCAAGCTGCTGTTCGCGACTTCCAGCGTGCCGTTGTTTTAGTGATGGTGCCGCGGACAGAAGTACGCACTTTGGTTTCGAAACTGTCCCGGAGGCGGAGAAGGCGAAGAGAGGTTAGTTGCAGTCATGCTAGCCCGGCTACGTTCCGTCATGTACGGCGAGAGAGCTCTTCGCCGAGCTCCATTCAGAAATCTGGCCAAAGAAAGTTGCCTTGGTTACTGGTAAATGTAAACACCCGAGTTATTCATTTTTACGAATCCTGAAGGTGTAGTGGTAAATTCGGCATACCGTGATACACCAAACATCACTGCATTTTAATACAATTTTAACTTTTAGGATTGGTTTACACCGGTCGCTACTGCCCTTCACTGGGTAACCAGGTATAAAGACTATTGTCTTTTTTATGTCTTTTTTATGTCTATTTTATGTCTTGAAATGAGTGCTGCTAGAGTGGCTCCTAATGATTCGTGATTCGCATTTGCCGTTAAGGAAGACAACATTCAACTGCCATATTGTTGAAAATAAATATAATCCTGAAACGCATGAACCAGTGTGGACAATATTGGGTGCGGTGGGGATACAGACCCTGGTGTGGATAAGGGCTTATGGTTGGTGGATTGGTGTCGACCCTGCTAGGATACGGAGCCTAACTAGGCGACAGAGAGGAGGTACAGGACATATCCATCCAATATTACAGGCAGTTTCAGATACTACTCAACACATCACAACTGTACTTGATCTTGGTTGACACCCCTGGCTAAACAACATCCAGTGAGGCAGATGCTCATTCTCCTTGTCTTTCTCCTCCTCCTCCTCCTCCTCCTCCTCCTCCTCCTCCTCCTCAGTGTATAAGGTGTTTGAGAGCGTGGCCCAGAAGTATGACGTGATGAACGATGCCATGAGTCTGGGGGTCCACCGACTGTGGAAGGACGCGCTGCTGCACGCCATGCACCCGCAGCCTGGCGCACGGCTGCTGGACGTGGCGGGAGGAACGGGTAGGCGGCAATTTGTTTGCTTGCTTGCTTGTGTGCTCACTGTGTCTGATGCCCTCTGGATCTGAAACCGGGTCCGAGCTTTGAGTGTTTGAGGGAATGATGATTTGGATGGCTTTTCAACCATGCCCTGCTTCGATTTTCATGCGGTCGTACAGATTCACACCTGGAAGCTGCCCAGGACAACCACAGCCTACTACTCTTTGACCCCGGAGCCGTTGGGGGATGATTTAGTTAGTTTTAGTTAAACAAACTCAGAGGCAGAAATGATCTCGTGGTCTGGCCAAGTGACGTTAGACTGAAGCCCAGTGAAAAAGGAAAGGGGGATAAGAGAGAGAGATACGAGGAAAAAGTGAAATCTAGCCATGCTAAGTTATCTAGGTTAGCTAGTTAGCCTAGCCGACCTTCCAATTTCAAACTAGCCATGTTAGCCGTTAGCTGTCCAGGTAAGCTAGTTAGCTAGCCTGCTGACGATGAACGCCGTGGTCATGAATCAATGAAAAAATAAGTAATTGACACTTTTTTGTTGTTTTGACATTCAAGTCTTCCAGTTAGCTAACCTGCACGTATCTCAACCAGTGGGATTATTTCTCTCTCCAAGAAGTGTTTTCATAACTAAATCTGCCAATTGGGGATTAAGTGCCCTGCTAAACGTTTGTCATACTAGACATGATTCTGCAGTATGATTACGCCACAGCAAAACTCTCGCAGGGCACATCTGTCATGCTAAAAACCCATACCCAAAACCCATGTGTGTGTGTGTGTGTGTTTTGTCGGCTCCTCCAGGTGACATCGCCTTCCGTTTCCTGGACTACGTTCGCTCCCAGCAGGAGCGGCAGCGGCGGCGGGCGGCGCGGTCCATGCAGACGCCGTCGTGGCGGGAGATTTCCAACAACTACTCCACGGAGGACGAGGACGAGCCCCGGGAGTCCAGGGCCGTGGTCTGCGACATCAACAAGGAGATGCTGAAAGTGGGCAAGGAGAAAGCAGACAGCCTGGGCCTCACCGCTGGTAAGCCGTCAGGAGCAAAGGGCAGTGTGGAGGGTAGGAGGACCGGGTTGAAGCCACCATGGCGGCTAGCATCTATCCTGCTGAAGTGTCCTTGAGCAAGACACTGAATCTCTACATTGTCCCTTGGCTTGGAAACCAGCCAGCCAGTGTTCACAGTTTCAGCAAAAAAAAATAAGGCGATTAATTGGCTTACATTGTGACAGAGGGTAGATGATTGGTTGAGCAGCTGGAGGAGGCGTGTGTTTCAGTGTACAGATGTCTTTGTGTTGCTGTGTCAGGCCTGTCCTGGGTGGTCGGGGATGCAGAAGAGCTGCCGTTCGACGATGACCAGTTTGACGTCTACACCGTCGCCTTCGGCATTCGCAACGTCACCCATGTGGATCAGGTAATGCCAGACCAGACTAGCACGCCTAGCTGGTGCTAATTCAAGCAGTTAGCAATATTGTCCTGTAAGGGGACTGGGGTTCGAACCTCATGAGAACTGCTGTGTCCAGTCCTGTCAAAGTGTCATTCGGCAGGACACTGAGCTCAATTTCCTCCATAGGCACCATTACTTTCTGCACCTGCGCTGCGATCCATCTATTGAATCGTATACATGTATGTGTGTATGTCAGAGGAACATGCAAAGAAATAAATTCCTATTCAAATGCTTTAAAGTTGCTAAAAAAAAACAAAAAGTGCTTCCTCATCCTGTCCTTAACTTTAGAGGTAGTATGTAGTTTTTCTGGTACGTGATGCTGAAGACTCTCGATGGCGTTTGTCTCAATGTTTTTATTCTATGTTTTTTGTTTAGGCGCTGCAAGAGGCTCTGCGGGTGCTGAAGCCCGGCGGCAGGTTCATGTGCTTGGAGTTCAGCAAAGTGACGAATCCCGTGTTGGCGAGGTGAGGGAGCGTGGGGGCGTGGTCGTCGCTGATGGATGGCTTGGTGTGAATCTGGACTGAACCTGTTTTACTCTCAAGAGCGCCCAATCGATTTTCCAGCCTGTTAAACTCTTAGGGAGTCTATTTGTGTGTGTGTTTTTTTTCTGATCATCTATTAGTGTGTGAAATTGCATGGACTGAGTTTCAAGAAGAGAACATGGTAGGTGGTTCTGGATGTTCTACTGGAGTATAGAGTAAAAATATCCATGAAGAAACTGGGAATGGAGGCGGAAACGTTTGGCGGAAACATTATTAGGGGAAAAAAGCAAGACCTCAAGTCTGACCTCAGTTGTGGCATAATTGTATTAATGTCCACATTAAATGGCGCTATCCTGATGTCTTTCATGGACTTTCAGGAGTTTTTAACAGGCTTTTCGTTGCTCCAGGAGGTGGTGGTGGTTGTTGTTGTTGTTGTTGTTGTTGCTGTTGCTGTTGCTGCTGTCCACCACCCTTTCCTGTGAAAGCTGCAGGATAAACATGTTGGAAGTGGTTTTTTTTCCCCCCATCAGCCTTTCACTTCAGCTCTGTTTGGGCTGGGCCGTGTCTCTCTTCCTATTTTGTAAACCAATCAGATTATATATATATATATATAATACCACCAGCAGATTTCCCACCAAATCCAACCTGGTGGCACAAAATATCAAAGCAGTGTAGCGGCTGCCGGTCTCCTTGGTGACGGACTCGCTTCTTCAGAATAATTTCATTAATGTTTCAAAATTCACGTGGTGATGATTTATTGATCTCTTAAGAAAAGTGCTGTTGGCTGTTCTAGTAAACGGTGTCACCCCCCCCCCCAGGCTTTATGATGCATACAGCTTCCAGTTGATCCCAGTGTTGGGGGAAGTGATCGCTGGGGACTGGAAGTCCTACCAGTACCTGGTGGAGAGTATCCGCAAGTTCCCTGATCAGGTGAGGAGGTTTTACTCACACAGCATCTACAACCTCGTACTCATTACCACACTCAGCCCCCTCCTGCATTAGGGCTATTTCAGTGTATTTGTATTTCACTACCATTTTCACAATGTTGTTTCTGTCATTTAGGTTGTGTGTTCGCTTAGTCATATTTTGGTGTTTGTCAGGTGGGACGTTTTTGTATAAATCTCATCTCCGTGTGTTACTGGTTGCATCTCTTCTTTCTGTGTTGTATTTTAACACTATTTCTTCTATACATCTTCAATCTTGTATACATTTTTGTAAATGTTATTTATTTGATGCTGAATCAGTCTGACATTTGTTTGTATGTTTGCGTTGCACTTATAGTGTCTCTTTCTTGTGGATTTAATATTGGCGCAACTTTCCTTTTCTTGCAGGAAGAGTTTAAAGGTATGATCGAGGATGCCGGCTTCTACCGTGTACAGTACTACAACCTCACTGGAGGAGTGGTGGCGCTTCACTCTGGCTTCAAGCTGTGAGGTGCACTTCCAACACCTCCTAAAGAAAGAACAGACAAACAACACTGGCTCTGTAATGAGACTGTCTGCAGAGCACCGAGCTTCAAGCCCCATATTGGGATGGAGCTCCTCCCTGCAGATCCCACTGCACAATGAAAGAAAACGCCAGACATCGTCAAATATATGTGTGTATATATATATTTGCTAATTGTATTTATTTTTCTGTTGAAAGTCTCCAATATGAGAGCTTCTAATTACATGTACAGGTATTTGTTAATACGTTTTGTAATGCCTACAGGTTGACAACAAATATAAAAACCTGCAAAAGTCATTGCTGTCGGTATCTAAGTGGAACAGTCCCAAAGCAAAGACGCTTTTTAAAATAAGCTTTCAGTTAAAATATAAAACAAATAAATTCCATTAAAAATAATATACTGAAAATGTACAGGAGGAAGGAGAAAATAACTGTCTGTAACGACCATAGGTAGGAGTGAGAAGATGAAGTTGGTACAAACATGGTCAAGGTGTATCTGAACTCTGATTTGGTCGAGAAGTTGAATGTCAGTTGATCACATGAGGGATCAAATGTGTGAAAAGCTTCAATTTTGTGTCTCAACTGGCAGAGCTTCAGGCCTCCACCCATGATATCAGTTAATCCTTTCTCACCTACCTGTGGATGGATGATTTTATATATTATTATATCTAACAGGTTCACCGTGTTCCTGTCAACAGGTACTTAATGCATTCACATGATAGTTAAACACTAAATCCAACTCCACATCTGCAGACTGAGGTATTCCTGCTGATCCCAAGTCTGGATTAGAGGTGAGCAGGCGTTTGTGATTAGAGGCTTCGGGAACTTGAGAAGAAGCTGCCTGAGGAAATATGATTCAATCTTTTAAGACGCAACCGAAAACTAATTTTCTGCACTTGAATTCAACAAATGATGCGTATAGTGGAGCTGATATGGGTGATGGTTTTGTGTTTTGGCGCAATAACACTAAAGAAAGAACCAAATTTGAGAAAGTTGGTTGAGATCCACCAAGAAAGAAAGTCGCTACATTCATCAAGTCATAAAGTCTCTTTTTTTTGTGTATCACCACCCCAGGCTTGTCCTCCGTTCACTACCGTGGATAATTTGACTTTTTAAACTTTTGTTTCGTTGCCAATTTGTCACTACAGAACAGCTTATTAACAGTATTAAACATTCTAGCTGATTGGTTATGGAGGTGGGGGACGATGCAGTGTGCTTATGCCTTGAGGCTGCTGTCTGACCTGATGCTCTCATATTGTGTGGCCTTTCTTAACCACTGAGAGGTATTTATTCAGTCAGTCATTCTAGATTATCGAGGCTCCCACTGCTGCATCACACCACACAGCCATGTGTCATACCAGACATGGGTAAAGCTGCTATGGGAAAACACATCTTGAGTAACTGCCTTTGTATGAGGCGTTATTCCAACAAATGCAGAAAATCTCATACTGTTGTGTCTGGTGTTTTTATTTTAAATTTTATTTCCCAATTTCTACTCACTCATTCACAGTATAATATGGTATTTCACATCTACTGAAAATGGAGACATGCTTTAATACTGACTTCACACAGCAGAGTTGAGTAGTGTGTTGACTGGTAGGCTGGTTGTTTGTACTGAATGTTTAAGTTCAGTTTGTTAGACGTCTGTTCTTTGTATGGAATCATAGTGAAACTAAATGCATCTTTTACAGTGAAGTGCAGTAGTGATGGACTTGGATACTTGCGTTTCCTTAGGCTACGCCCGTATGAGGCGGCAGCGGTTCACAACACCGCTAATAAAAACTTTAACATTGCAGTAAATTGGCAGAAATAGAGCCTCTAGATCACCTGAACACCATTCATTTTTATGTGGAAAATAATTGGCAATGAAATAAAATATTTTGACTAGAGATGTAAAAGCACACATGCCCCAAATAATCTTTTATAGCTGGAATGGAGTTGATCGCTTTACCTGGTGGGATGTGAATAATGGTAAGGAAGACACCACAACGTGACTTACTTGAATAAAACTGTATATTTTACAGATCTTTGTACATTTTAATTACAAAACTGTATGGTACTAAAGTTTTAAAATCAGTTTTTTGGTCAGAGAAGATTTAATCGTCTTGTGTGCAATTACCATGTATATACAAAGTCTCATGTTAGTGATTTTTCTCAAAATAAAAAGCAACCAAATAACTCCAAACGTTCATACACTCTGAACATAAGACATGGCTTAAAGATAAATATATTAGTAAATAAATATTCAGAGAACATATTTCCATTTATGAAATGTGTTGCTATACAGGTACAGAAATATACACAGATTGATTTCTAGCCTTTTTTAAACATTTGTAATGGTAATGACAGAAAATAATTATATTCTTAAAAAATTAAAAAATATTAATTTTTGTACACATTTTAATCTTTAAGTGCTAGAGACAATAACAAAAAAATTAAATAGTGACTCAAGTACCCCAAAATGTTATATTTGCAGTAGGTACATATCTCTATGCAAAAGGCAAGATTAGATTCTTGATTACAGCACTGGGTTAACTTATAAATAGGGTTATTTCAGAAGGTTTCCTCTGTGAAGAGAACGGGTACATTTCATAGAAACAGTATAAAAACAGTCTGCAGGACAAACAGAAAGGCATGAATGACAAGCATTGATATCGCGAGTATGATGTACTGTATGATATGATTCAAACGGATACACTGTGGTACGTGTAACTGCATTGTTCTTTAAAAAAAAAAAAAGTCACAGTACAATAAGAAACCCTTATGAATTATGAGTCCAGCTACTTTCCTTTGGCCTTTTGATACACGCAAGAACCTTAAGAACCGTAGATAATCAAGAGCACGCCTCATGGAGGACATTGGGTAAGTGACAGCGAAAATAAACTTTTAAGGGCTTCCGACCGAGACATCTTCAAAGACATCCACTGACCCAAAGAAACCATGTCACTTTGGACTTCCATTCAACCAAAAGTGGCACAGTCGCTTTAGAAATTGCTACAATAGCTTACCAGCATAAGGCTTTCATGTTGCTCTGGCACATCTTGTACAGGTAGGCCACGACCGGATAGAAATGCAATGCATAAAACAAACAAACGCCATATCATATTGAACAGAGACCAGTGTCAGCCATGCATTCACATTTCTATGCATTTTTCCTCTATACTATATAGCTTCATCTCAGAGAGAAATGTGTGGGTCACAGACATTGAGAAAGACCCCTTTCCCTGCCCTTGATACAATGAAAAAACAACAACAATCATGTCTTTCTGTTTTGGTATAGCTATATCCGTACAACCTTTCTATTTGAGTTGGTGGTTTGTTGAAGCTTTCTAGGCAACAGTGTTCATGTAGATGCAAATGTTTGTGACGAGAGTTAAGAGCATACATCTTTAGAAACAAATTCTCAAATATCTTGCACAAAAAAGGGAGTCTAGATTTTCACTTAGTCAGAACTGGGCCCACTTACATCGTCTGCACTTGTGGTTGCATGGTCCTGACCCCTGATGACAGCAGAGAGCCTACATATAGACGCCACTACCACCCGCTCTCGTTTCAGGTGTCAACCTCCGTCCGTACTATAACTGTATGTCTCAACGCTGTGTTAATCATAGTCTGGCGCCGAGACGTTTGTGGCCACGGGAATGAACTTGATATACTGTATATCTAGAAATGTCAGGCCATCATATTCAGTAGAAATCCACACAATCTAAGATGATAACATTCAGAGCTCAGCGAGCAAGGTTAGAACAAGGCAACTGAGGGTTTCAATGATTGACAGACTGACTGGTACGGTACCAAACACACTTTGACTGAGTCCCTTGTTTCTGCGCACAACCTCATATACCTAGACGCCCCTCATTTGTCGAAGTACTGCTTCCTGATGCATTGTGGCTAGCAGAGAGCTGGGGGTGGAACAGAGCCCGGGTCTCCTCCTCTTGAGGGTATAGCTGACCTCTGAACTGTCCTGAGGAGAAATACCCCTCGCTGGGCTCCTGTCGCTCCCCCGTCCACCCCTCTCCTTCCACTGTGACAGTGGCAGGCAATAAACTGCTCTGGGTCTCTGCCCCTATGCCCATCTCACAATCTGTGTCCTCGGGAATTATGGGTATTCTCTGGCTGAGTTCGCAGCAGCCCTGTCCGGAGCAGGCGTCTGAGTCTCCATGCGCATACTGCACGTTCACCGCATAGTCTTCGGCGTAGCGCCCCGCCGGGGCCCGGTGGACCTTCATCTCTTTGTAGAAACAGCAAGGTAGCCCCTCGTAGCTCACCTGCTCCGAGGAGGGGCACATGTGCTCAGGGGCAAAGTAGTTCTTCGAGGAGGAGCTCTGAAACTCGGCCCCCCTGTGACAGCGCCCCGAGGCCAGGGGCCCGACTCGGTCCAAATCCTGGCCTTTGCACTCCATGTTGGGAGGAAGCACCTCAAAGCAGCAGCTACAGGCCGCCTCCCCGAGCTCCCCCGACTCCTCATGCAGCCCCTTCCCCCTGTCCGCTCCAGCAGCCTCTGGAGCCCCGGCTGAGGTAGTGCTAATATTGTTGTTCTCCCTGGGTTCCAGTGATGAGCGACTGCTGTAGTTGGGCTCCAAGCTGCAGCTGGAGAGGTGGTCCCCCGAGCTATACCCCGAAGCCCCGGGAGGGGGCTGGAGGCAGTCGTGTCCCGAGGGAGCGGGGGTTAACGAGTCCTCGGCAGACACTGTGGTGCAGGCCACAGTCCCCGCCTCCCCTGCGGAGCCCCTACACGGGCTCTTACTTCGGTAGATGTAAGGGTCGTAGTCGCTGCTCAGCGAGCTACGGAAGGTAGAGCAGCTACCGTACACCCCTTGGTTGCTGACCTCAGTACAGTCCAACATGGAGTCACTGGAGGAGCAGTGACACTGGCCTGAGCTGCTGCTGCTGCTGTCACTGCCAGGGCAGTCGGCTAGGTAACCGCTGCACACCGAGCGGTGGCCATGGTAACAGCCCAGGCCAGAGGTGCTCCCAGCATCACCCATCCTCGAACTAGAGGCAGGCGCCATGTGTACCACTGTGGGGTATAACAGCCCCTGCTGGAAGGCTCTGCTGTGGTGACCCTTATGGGGCCCCCCTCCTCCACTCAGCTGCCCTGCCACCGCTGGCCCCTGGCCCCCCTCAGGTTGTTGTTGTGGGAAAGTCAACCCCTGGAAATAGTAGTGCTGGTACATCGTCTCATACTGTGAGAAGCAAGCTGCTCGTGAGAAGTTGCGACCGTGGAACTTGGGTCGCTTGAATGCAGCGTGGTGGGGTTGTGCTGGGTAGGCAGGGGGCCCGCGGTGTTCTAGTCCGCAGTGGTGGGGGTTGAGAGAGTGGTCCAGGTGGAGGGTGGGGTGGTAGCTCCGGAGGAAGGCAGAGGTTGACTGGGGTGGGTACAGACCCTGAGGATCTGGGTGCTGGTCCACAGTGAGCACGGTGATGGGATTGCCGTGGGGGTCCATGCTGGTGCGGGTTGGGTAGGCGGTCACCTGGCCAGCACGGTGCACCCTGCCTGGGTAATGGACGGGCAGCACCACCCTCTGCTGCCGGCTGTGGACCTGGGTTGCCAGGTTCCATGCATACTGGCCCTGGATTCCCCTTTTTTTGTTCTGTGAAAAGTAATAAAGGGGTGTGAAATTGAGCATCCTACAAATGAAAAGTACTTTTTGTTTATGCAACTTCTTGACATATTTCCTGTCACATTTTCAGGAATCATCTCAATACTGTTGATAGAAATGGCATTAGCAAAACCCCATTATTACATTCTATGGACTGAACCTCAGACGTTGCGCACCGACTCACCGATGATGTTGTGTCTACAGTGGGGACAGGTGTGGTGCTGGAGCAACCAGGGGTCGACACACTTCTTATGAAATCTGTGAGCACAGGGGATGACCCGCAGCTCCTGGGAGGAGACAATACAAAAAGATGCATCGTTATTGGTCAGCTTTGACCTGCTCAAGTATCGGCGGGTTGGTTACTGGACAGATGACCTCAATGAGTGTGTTTATATGCAGAGTACCATGATACTATACTCATTATTGGTTATGGCCTAATGTAGGGATAAGCTCTTTAACTGCATCTTCATATCCCAATATCAAATGTCCCCCTGAATTAAGACGACACCGGTAAATAAAAGTGTAAATAAATCCCCTCCATAAGAAGTATAAATTAAGTAACTTAAAAGACAAACTGCACTAGATTTTGATTTCCCAGAGGGTGAATTTCAACACACTGTGGAGTGAGGGTGAATGTCCACACGGTGGCAGCAAAGTTGCACAGAAGCTTGAACTGTCTTTTCAACTGCTGAACCTCCAACCTCCGAAACTCGACACTAGACGCCACAGAGCTGCAACTGTGACACTGAATGTCGCCGCTTTCCAGAACAAAAACAAACAACTGGCTTACACCTGAGAGTTGATGTGAGAAGAACACAGCGCTTTGCTTTCTGATGCAGGATTGGCATCGAGGAATTCACGATCGACATTCATTTCCAGCGAGAGCTCTTTCACCATAACTTCTTTACTCCGTGGCTTAATGTGACTCATCTTTGGGTTCTTTTCCACCCGAGCTTTTGTTGCTTAGTTCACTGCTCAAAAAACCGCTTTGATGCCATTCAGCCTTTTATATCGCCACTTCCTCTGTGCAATCCTGGCGCCGTGCTTTGTTGTGTTTTCTCCTCCTCCTTACTGAAGAGACACACCACCACAAAAAAAACACACACATACCAACTGTGTCCCCGTGGGCATTGGGGTTTGTTCGCCCGACATCCCCGGGTGACGATGAGCAATGCGGTTACAGTAAATCGTCAAAGTCCAGAGGATACATATTTCGACAATGACTCCTTCAAAAGATTAAAGGAGGCCGTGCTGGGAAAACAGGAAGCATAATCACAGCCCAGTGCACTCTGGGTACCGTTATCTCTCCAGGTGCAGTGAAAGAGTGCATCTAAAATGCATTGGAAAAGAATGTCACAGAAGATCGGAGGACCGCGGCACAAGCACATCAGGGGACTTCCACTCTATTGTCCAGTACTCCAGTATGTCTACCAAACAGGTAATGACAAAAAAAACTGCTTTATGGGTAGAGCACAGGCGCAAATACACCGCAAGAGTTAAAGGTTCGGTTCCCCCGGGGCCACCTGCTAAAAATGCATGGGTTCATATCTGTTGCATGACCTTCTGTGATGGGCAAGTATAGGCTAAGACCCAAGACCCAAGTGTTCCTTTGTATTCAGGCGACAGTGCTGCACTAGGTACTCAGTACAGGCAGGACTGAAGTATGGTCAGGGTATTGTGACCTTGATACAGTGGTTACTAATGCACGTGCACACTAACTAGCTTCATGGTCACCACAAGGGTTGGTACAGCAACCAGGTGAAGTCCTGCCAAGCTGTAAGCGCATCATCAGATTCGCTTAGATGAACGAGGGTCGACCTCGGGGTCTTCTCTTACCTCCCCGTCGATGTACTTCTCCAGGCAGATGGCGCAGTCCGAGGTGGAGCTGCTGCTCAGCGAATCAGATGCCCCGCAGCTGCTCTCGCGCTGACCCTTGACCTTGGCCTTGAACTTCCGCGTCTCCATCTTTTCCAAGGCCTGGATGGCCATCCTATTCATAGAGCTCTGTGATGGGGCAGACGGACAGCAGAGGGTCAGATGGGAAGACAAATCCAAGACTTTTAAAGAGATTTTTAATGCTGCATGGAATCAAATTTAAGACCGGTTTAAATTTAAAACCTATTTCCGACGTAATATTTTTAAACTGATGATGTAACAATAATATTGACCAATAACGTAAGAGTAAGATGAGAGTTATCACATTATTATATGATATTATTGTTACATCAGCCGTTAAACAGGTTTTACACCCGTTATAGAGCGATAATCACCAGTTAATGAAATAATATAATAATGTTATAATGTTATTACATTTTCAACCCATTTAGATTCATTATGTTCCCATTTTTGTTCCAAGTTGTTAAATTATCTGGCAGTAATTACATTATCAGTTGCTGCAGGGCAGTTATGGTAATCATTTAACAAACCCAAAAATAACGTCCTTAACTTGTCCCAGATGTGGTCATTGCAACAAGATCTCTAAGGTCGACGTTCTACTGAATCTGACGGCGTAAAGATACGAACTGCAGACATGACACTAACTGCAGCTCCATGAAACTGTTGGAACGTTGTTTCCGTGCTGTGGGCTGAGCAACCGGCAGGAAGGAAGAGGGTTGTTATATGTGACAACTCGCCCCTGGTGTGAGCTGTTCTCTTAATTAGTCACCAGAGGAAGTCATCGTGACCAACTCATCTGCCGCCGTGACGCACACACACACAAACACACACACACACAAACACACACACACACACACACACAGGAACACACACAGACGCGTGCAGGTGTGCTGGCAGGATTACACCTGTCTTAGAGGATCCCCCGGCTACAGGTTTCCTGCTTTGTCGTGACATGGCGGCGAGTCGGGCTCCGGCAGCCGGGCACTCACCGGCGTTCATCAAATGCTAATCCCGGTTGATGACGCGAGCCTCCGCTGAGAGCGTCGTGTCAATCAACGCGGGAATCAATCAACGCAAGAGCTACTGTGACCGTCGCCACTGACTCAGTGGCTGCAGCTTCAAGTGAACTAGTGCTGCTGGGAAAAACACAGGCGTTTTGTGTGTGTGTGTGTGTGTGTGTGTGTGTTGGTAGACACAAACCTGGCTTCTCCTTTGCTTGAGTTTGATCTTGATGAGCAGGATGAGGCAAACCAGTGACACCACCACAAAGAAGGCCAGGAAGATGCCCATGTCGAAATATTCCGTGGGCTGCTGTGGAAAAGGGAGGAAGAGAAAACAATTTTGTCAAGTAATCGTCACGTGTAGCAAGACGTGTTCAAGGGGTTTATTACAGCTGAACGTTGTTGTGTTTCACATTTACATTTTTTTTTGTGTGGAAATGTGACGATATTGGATGACAGATGTGTGTTGACTCAGCAGACTGAACACTGACTCATTCACTCTCTGAGAATGATGGTG
Organism: Hoplostethus mediterraneus; assembly: GCA_034670385.1. Lineage (NCBI taxonomy): Eukaryota > Metazoa > Chordata > Actinopteri > Trachichthyiformes > Trachichthyidae > Hoplostethus > Hoplostethus mediterraneus. The sequence goes on along the minus strand of JAXDDW010000002.1, from coordinate 18,877,866 downwards.
AAAATGAGACGTAGTTTGGCACTGACGTCTAGACGGGTCGCAATTTGAGTTTCACTCCAGTCGGAAACGGGCCCAGAAAAGTAGAAATTCATCAGTCTAAAGATGAAGATGATGTCATGTTTTCATCCAGGTTACTAGCGCCAACATCAGCGGTCTCTCTTATGAAGGGAGACGTGACGAAGCCAGCGGCAGCGCGTTGACATCCAGACAAAAAACAGCAACAACAACAGGTAAAAGACAACCACAAGTGAGAGACGGAGTCAAGGACCAGTCTCCCAATAACCTCCCAGTAAACCACGACCACCGACCAGTTCCTTCACTTACTTTGGCAGCTCTTCCCATCTCACACAGCTCTTTCTCCCAGGCTTTCATCATGTCAAGCTATTTGACCTCAAAGTGTGCTGGTGCCTTTATCAAATATTCCAAGCAAACAAACAAGCTCTTTGAACGGGTGATATTAATCTCTCGCAGCGCTGTGCGAAAAAAAAAAAAAAAAAAAAAACCCTCGTCGGCCTCGGGGGCGGCGGAGCGAGCAGAAGAAAGGACGGGGTCAGATTTCTCCGCTGGAATTTTTTTTTTCTTCTTCGTTGTTCTTCGTATCTGGGAGACTTTTGAGACTCGCCTTTGCATTGGCGTTCCTCAACATGTGCGTCGCGTGTGTGTGTCTAACTCACGCACACACACACACACACACACACACACACATCATCTACAGTCTGGCGTTGGCGTGAGATCTTACCCTCGGCGGTCTGTGTTGTATCCTGGCGCGGGCCACTTTCTGCTTGTTCACGATGTTCATCAACTTGACGGCGTCGTTCCCCTTCACGTACACCACCGGCCGCTTCAGGGGGTCCTCGGCCACCTGGTTGAGCTGGGGAGAGACGGGGAGAGACCAGGAGACCACATAAGAGACCGGAAGTACCCAACACATGACATCACTTTGTAGGGGCAGACCGGCGTATCGTCTGTTGCCGGGCTGTCGGCTGGTCACGCCGCCACGATGGAGGTTCCTCCCTCACCGAGGCTCTTTGTGCGTTTGTTCATTTCATGGTTCAATAAAGTGTTTTATGAATCCATCCTTCACCTACAGACAGTAATGTACCCCACATGATGATCTAAATGCCTGTTTCGCCCCGCCAAGAATACAATTCTGGGACGAAACACTTCACACTTGTTTTTGTTTGGAATGAAAATGGTCAAATTTGTGCGTCGGCTATCAACAGCTTTCAAAATAAAAGCCTGCATCTGTCGAACCCTGATCCAGACGCAGACCTACAGCTCTGTAAATGATCCCCTTATGAACTCTTTCATTTCCCCACTGGGAAGAATGACCTACAGGCTGGAGACATGGAAACTGTGGTCACTCTCTGCTAAGAAGGAGCAGGAAGAAACAGTCAATGAATAGTATGTTCTGGCTTTGCTCCTTACTCCTCCTCCTCCCTCTCTGTTCTCCTCTCTCTCTCTCGTCTGCTGCTGGAATCTGTAATTTGAAAAGCCCAAGGGAAATACCGGGGATATTCACATTTCTATTTCTTCTGCTGTCGTCATGTTCCCCAGTGAAATATGCTCCGGCTTAAAAGTATAGATGTCGAAACTTTTGATCTCCCGCTCGATTCTGCTGCGCTATTTCCTCCCCGACTCCACCAAGAATCTGGCTTGGCGCTCGACAAACAACAGCGCCAAATACTGATAGAACATAACAACTATCGATGCAATCATCACACACACACCAGAGATCAGAAGACGGGGCAGCGCCTCCAGTAAATGACTGAAAGTTAATGACAAACTGAAACTTGTGTTTCACCCACATATCTCCCTTATCCTCACATACATTGATGAAAAAGGAGGTCAAGTACAAAGCTCCTCTCCTAATTTTGGCCCCGGGACTTTACCTCTCCCTAAGCTCCTCCCCCCCCCCCTGCCCCTCGGCCTTGTGGGTCCTGTCTCTGACTGGAAAAGCCTCCCGGGGGAATTTAACACAGCCGCCCCGCGCTGCCTTTCATGTGGTCCTCGCGCGATCCCTTTTATCTCTCAGCTACGCGCTTTACGACCCAGCGGCAGAGAAGAAGAGGAGAGGAGAGGAGGAGGAGGGGGAACCTGCAAGTCCAGGCCTGGCGTGGCGAGGATGAATACCACAGGAGAATTCTTGCGACAAAAAGCCGCTCAGACGAGCAGCTCGTGTATTATACCTCTCAACAACAAAGACGCGGGAGCCAGCGAACGGCGGAAGAAAGACGGGGAGGGGAAGCATGCGCGGGAGAAAGAGCGAGGCTTCAACTTCGTGTACGTCCGCGCGTCCGCGGGGGGTGACGCGTGTACTGTACGTGTTCAGTACAGTACGTGACAGACCCGCGGATCATATACGGTCTCGGGGGGGGGGGGGGGGGGGGGGATGGGATGAGGTAATGTGCGTTAGCGCGCACTACCTGTGCAATTATGAGCTCAGCAGATCCCGGTCACGGTCTGGTGAAAGCCGAACCTGGAGATCCACTTTCAGCCTCTCGCAGCGCAGCGCAGCGCACCGCTCTGAACACCAGACCGGCTGAAAGCCCCGGGACGGCTGAATGCGCCGGGCTGATCCTCACGCTTTTCAGCACCACTAAAGATAGAAAGATCATTGTTTGTACAAACGGCGCGCTCCGCCAGTCCGAAGGGCTGGGCGTGTTTTCTGGGCTTTTATTCAGGAGTGAAAAGCGGAGCGTCTTTTCCAGACAGACCGAGACAGATTAGATCGTTTCAACATTGTTGAAACGTGACAGCATGAATGCCTGGGTAATTTCAGGTGTGTACAAACCTGGTCGATGGCATCCGGGTTTTCTGACACATCAAAGATGACGGCTGTGGCTCCCCTCTGCACCGCTCGCTTCGCCTGCAACACAAAAAAAAGCACAGAAACAATCATTAGACACACCAAACGCTGGGAAATGGAAACCCAACAGAGGTATTGTCCCGCTCAGATAGATCCGTCTTTGTAAACAGCAACTCTGGACATCCAAAGTTAGGGTTCACGTTCACACGGAGGCCACTAGAGGGAGTTCTCTGACTGAGGAACCCCAGAGAAGCAACCGGTCAGAAGAAGTAAACAAGCCATTGATAACATTGGGCCAGGGTGAGCAGATGTGGTGCATCTCCCCATCTCTCTCCAGCCTCCATGATGTCATTGCAAATACATCTGCATCATATCAAACTGTTGTATCTCTGTCACAGCTTGCCCCCCCCCCCCTCCTCCCCCCCTGCAACCGAGGACCAACGCAAGTGCTGTTTTTTGCTGGGAACTCTTTAGGTATCACATGGTAGCTGACTTTAAAAAGTGTTCACACTCAGGAAAAGTTCCCCTAAAAGTTGTGGAGGATTTCAGCTGCTAAAAAAAATGGCGTTTTCTTTCATCTGAGGAGAGAGAGAGGTACAGAGGTCTTTTGAGGCTTCTGCTAAAGGCAAGAGATAAAGGAAATGCTTGGATCTGCAGAAGTATCTCCTTGCAGAATCCAAATCGGCTTCCCCCTTCCTCCCACCCCACTCCCCTCCCCTCCCCCCTCGTCGTTCCTTTATCTCAGCTCCTACTTTCCCCGACGCCCCGTCCTCACCCCCCGCTTGATTCACGGTGCCCTATTTAGACAACGTTTTGATGTCTGCACTACATGATCTAAAAGAGCGCGGCTGGGATCATATCCTGGTATTATCAAATGCCCTTGGGCTCTTGCCAACACTCTTCATAACCGGGGGGGGGGGGGGGGGGGGGGGAGTGAAGATCAAAGTGACAATGTACAGTGACTCGGCTGCAGAGTGACTGGAGAGTGTCACGGCTCGGGTCTACAGGCACTTACAGGGGAGGAGAGAGAGAGAGAGAGAGAGAGGGAGGAAGAAGTGGTATGTGTTGGGGGGGAGGAGGGGGGAGGTGCAATCGCTCTTCTTTTTGCAACCCTTCCTGTTAATTCAGAGGTGGCAGTCTTCGTCGTATTTCACTGTTGCTGCTCCTCCTTTTGCCCGTAGAGGAAAGGAACAGGAATATATCTATGATAAGACTTTGGTTGAAAACGATCTGCCAGGGATGCACGATCAATCGTAGATGTTTTCATGATCAGTCATCCTCGTTTATATATATATATATATATACACACATTTTCAATTCCCCTGACCAGTCACGCCCGGGCCATGTGACCCGAGATGAAAGTGAAGACGGAGGAGCAGGCAGCTGCGAAAAAAAGTGGAAAAGAATGGAAGGAAAATCCTTTGGCCCGTGTCTGAACGTGAAGAACGCTTTAGTTCCTAAAAGTGGATCATCGTCTGTCATTTGGAGATACTTGGGTTTTAAACCAGACGATGACAAACGCGTACAGTGCGCGGTTCGCCTCAGGGGTTGGAGCTGCACCCCGCAGTAATAAAGTCCTAATTATTATTTGAATCTTGTAAATAAGGATCACAATACGAGTAAGACGGAGGGAACACGAGACCTTCCAGCTGCTGCCACTTTGAGAAACGCCCTGAGAAAGTGAAAATAAGGTGCAAAAGTGCAATAAAATAATTTAGTTTAGCAAAATAATCACAATGTTCACTTTTGCCATAATGGTGCAGGCTCAATGACCTGCTGTGTCCAGCTGTCCACCTAGCTGAACCGCAGATCGGCTTCAACCTTTGCCAAGTGTCTGTTCTGAGCGTGCAGCAGACATCAGTCGTTTCAGGTGAGGAAAAGGGTTTCGGGTGAGTGGCGTCACAGTTGGAGTGGCTCATCTTCTTCAACCCCGAAACCTCCAGAGAAACCTCACAAGCCAGAAAGGCCCGGAGAGGCGTTCACGCTCTCCACGATCAATCACCGCTTTCCGCCCCATGAACACCACCACCGCGTCAAAACGCCAAGCTAGGTCTGCTCCTTGTAGAAGACGCTGAAGAATATGCAGCTCAATATGAACCGCCAACACAATAAAGGCTTTTAATGTTTTACCTAGAAGACGTTCCTTGGCACTTTTCCCACCTCTCGTTTGTCTGTCTGCCCTCCAGAGAGTAACTTCTTTTGCCTGAGTACCCACAGCAATGATTGATTCTCTCCATGCTCCTTTATGTGCAGGCTAGGCTAGGCTAGGCTAGGCCAAGCTGGTGAGGCAGAGCAGGTAGAGGGTTTGGAGGGACTACTGCTGCAGGGGGGGGAAAGCTATCTGATATATGTGTTGCCACATGTAACACACGCGATGAATTCAACTTTTAGTGTAAGTCACATTCAGGTAAAGTGTAAAAGATCATGATCCGTAAGCGTGTGAGCGTTCCCCGAAGGTGTTTGCGAATCTGACTTTCACAACTCGACGAAGACTATAATTAACACCGCAAACTGATTTGATCTTCTCCTCCGACTGTGAGCGAAAGTCTTATCAGACGCCGAAAAATTAAAACGCGCTATTAATAAAAAAAACGTTTCCCTTTTCGTCCTTTACATAAGCTAACATCTCTTTCTCTCCCACTTTTTTTTTGTGCTCGGGAAAAGTTCAAAAGAGTGAGAGTGAGATCTCGCTCGGCTTTTTTCCCTCTCACCCAGTTTTCTCCCGGCTCCACGCTGCCAGGCTCTAGCCCCCGTTTAATTCAGCGCGAGTCTGCTCCCTTTGATGTTCGCTCTCCCGGTTAATAATTAATAGCTCTTGGTAAGACGCTTTGAGAAGAAAGAGATCTCCCTCCTGAAGAATCCCGAGTCAGGCAGGCCTGTGCTGCAGTGCAGAGACTTGCCTGACAACAAAAAAATGCATCCACAGGCAAAACTGTCTCCCTTAAAAGAAACGTGACACATTCCCACCCCGAAGGAAAAAACTACAACCCTGGACACCGCAGGAAGGGTAAACACCGTTCTGATCTATAACTATCTGCTGCTACGTTTCAGCGATAGTTAGCGGAAAGAAAAGCAGCTGAGTGGAAATGCTGTTTACTTCCCCGACTCGAAACGGCGATGGGGTTTCACGTGTCACGGCTCCCGGTGAAAGCAGATACCGTGCAAGTAACGCGACACGGCGTCCAGTCATACACTGCAAACTTTTTAAAAAAAAAGCATAACAACACGTGCTACAAACGCCAGCTTTCATTCATTCGAGGTGAAATGGTTTTTGGAGAGGGTCTGGTCTCTCAGAGTGAAGTTCATCTAGGAGGGTGGTCCTCAATCCAGTCCTCAAGGACCCCCCCTGTCCTGGAGGTTTTAGCTCCAGCTCCGATTAGAGGCTTCGGGTTTTCATGCTTCTTTCATTGGTTCAGGTGTGCCACTGAGGACTGGGTTGAGGGCCACTGGTCTAGGAGGCCTTTTTCACCGTCTCATTCATAATGCTGTGGCTCCGCCTCTTAGAGGAAGTGTTCAGAAAACCGTTTGAAAGATGATAGTTTTTGTGTGTGGCAATACACCAGTTCAGTTCTACCTACAACCTCTGAGAAAGACGAGGCAAGAACGAGGAACTAAAGGGAGGAAATAAAAGTGGATTGAGTTTTAAACGGTGATAATGTTTTTAAAGGGTGAGCGGGGGGGGCGGGTCTTGACCGGTCCTGGACGGTCTGCTCCAGGGCCTCCAACGAACTCCCCCGGGGGCTCGGAGGCACGAGGAGGATTAGGGTGCACCATCTTCCCCCCCCCCCCCCCCGGGCGGACAGAAACCGCAGCACCAAGCAGCGAGAGCCGAGTCTAGACGCCAGAGGACGCCGAGGAAGAGGACGGCTAAGTTTAGCATCCCTGAGTCCAGCCTGCCAGCTCGTGGGATTTCGAGGGAGAGAAAACATCGTTCGTCCTGGAAAAAAAGAGAGATTTTTTTTTTTTTTTTTCTCAGCACAGAGAGGTCTCGGTGTGTCGAGTGAGTTTTTTGATACACGTGCGCGCAAACGTGCACGTGCATTGAACATATGAAACAGAAACACACACCTGGACGACACCTGCACCACGTGGCTCCTGCAAGCTTTCACTAGTTGGCCTCCTCCGTCTACATCACTCGCTCTCGCTCTCCTATTTTCTTCTCCTCTGCTTCCCTCCCTCCCTTTTTTTTTTTTTTTTTTTTGCTCCTCCCGCTTTCCTTTCCCTCTCTCCGCACTGCTATAATTAAGGCAATTAAGTCTTCAGAAGACTCCTCTGCTATTATGCTGTAATTTCATGTTGCCTCCTGGCTTTACGGTTTATTAAAAGATAAAGGCATACTTTTCTCCCATGGAGTTTCTTATATGTGGTTGCCTCTTTTCCCCTCCTCTCTCCTTCTCAGAGCATGCGTGTGTGCCAAGACATTATTTACATTCAACTAAAATAAAATCAAAGTTTTTCAACGTGGCCGCGTGTCATCTGATTGGAAGCCCGGGCCACTCCGGCTGAAGGAAACGAGAACTACGCTTGAAACGCTTCCAGAGAAAGTCGCCAGCAAAACACTTGTTCTGCTGTCGCGTTTAAACCCGGCGCGGCGTCTTCTCGGCATTTCTTTTCCGATGGGGGTTTAGCCACGCATCATCGGGTTCACAGTCAGCAGCACGTCACTACGTCTCAAGAGCTGCTCAAGGATGCACACGGAGGCACGTTACCCAGCGTCTTCTTCATCGTTTCAACCATTAAGATCGGACGTTTTCTTTGACATTGACACGTCACGCCGTTTGCAAACGCTCGGCACAATCATACTGGTTGTGCGACATGTAACCGGGCCGGTTTGACGCGGCCGCCATGTTGGATCTGCTACCTACAGCGTCGAGTCAACTCCACAGACACGTAAACACCATCCTGAGATCAGTCACGAGGGCATAACGTGGACTCAACTTCATTTTCATGAATCCTTTTCCGCTCACATTTGAGGTTTTGACTCGCGGCCGTGAAATCCCACCCCTGAATTGTTGACTACAGAGAGACAGAGGGGTTGAAAAAAAAGACAAGGAAATAACAACAACACAGGAGTTCAAGCCAGTCGCTTCAAAGTGCTTCTTTTCGAGCTGCAGAGACAGATTTTTTTACGGAGCACATAAAAATCCACTCGTCACGCCGGCGGCTGAGCGGCCTCCTCCAGGTCCTCTCCATTCAGACACCTTCAGATAAATATACAGGGGAAAGAATCACTTGAAGCACTCAGAGAGCTCAGTGACGGCTATTAATACCAAACGGCAGATAAGAGCTTCGGTCAGGAAGTGAGCAGACTCGTGTTTATCGAGCCTCCCGAGTAGCGGCCGCTGACTTCAGATCAGTTTTGACAGAGGAAATTCGTCAAAACAAGACGATCACCTCGACCCGATGCGTCCTGGGCCTGTTGTTTTTTACGTGCAGAGCAGACTGAGACAGTTTGTGAATATCAAAATGACCTGTAAAGAGCAGGGATGTGAAACAGTCATGCAGAAAACAACATAAACACCCAAGTTCTATGAAGACTAGGAGACCTGTGGTGCTTCAGCAAAGACAGGACGAGTTTCAGTCACAGGCCTCAGTGTTGAGACCTGTCCTGAATGAGGTGACCCATATGCACATGCACACGCACACGCACATGCACACACACATGCACAGACACACACACACACACACACACATGCACAGACACACACACACACACCTTTATGGCCCCTGTTAAGTAGTGCAGAATTAATCGTGCAGAATTCCCAGTTAGGCCCACAGGTTGCCACTGGCACAGTCTCAATTTGGACTGACAGAGGGGTTTGTGGGTAAACTGCAGATCGACCCGAGCCTCAGGGAGAGAGAGAGAAATATAGAGAGATCGAGAGAGAGAGAGAGGGGAGTGGATGTAAGGGGAGGAGGGGGAGGGAGGGAGGGGTGACCTCACCATGAGACAAAGACAAGGCCCGCCCCCAGGTAAGCCGATCCGCGACCCCGCCGCTATGCTGTGTGCATCGCGTACGTGACCGCCGAGCGTGCACGTGACCGCCGAGCGTGCACGTGACCGCCGAGCGCGCACGCCGCCACCAGCGACAGCACGCCACACCGATCCACCACGCGGCTGAGGGGGAAGATCAGCTCCCATGGGTGTCGTCGTCTCTCTCTCTCCACAAGTTCAAATCCCCCATGAGGGAGAAGTAAAAAATAAACCTGTAGACATGACCCCCGTCTGAAGCCACGCCCCCCTGTGTGTTTCACCTAGCGGACATCGACCAACCAGAAGCGTCTCCTACATGCCATATTGATCCATATTGTTCATTTTCCTTCACTGGTCATTCCCTTCCTCTTGTTCGCCTCCCCCCCTCCTCCCCCTCCTCCCCTCCCTCCCCATCTCTGTCTCTGCCTCAGCGCACAATGTGGGGTGGCCATTCAACCACCATTGCATAACCAGAATTGTACAATTGAGTTGTGCTATGAAAATGTGTGTGTGTGTGTGTGTGTGTGTGTGTGAGAGGGGGCACCGCTGAGGAGGCCTGCCAGGGAGACTTGGCAAAAATCCGGTCCCATTAAAGAGGTGAGGGAGGAGAGAGAGAGAGAGAGAGAGAGAGAGAGTTGTGTTGGGGAGCACTCCCACTTTCTCATCATACAACACACACACACACACACACACACACACACACACGTAAGCATGCATACTCCTATCCACTTCCTGCCCCGCGCTACATCCTGACCTTGACCGGGAGCGTCTGTGGAAACTCTCCAAGGACCCAAACTGCTGCAACACTTCATGGACGCCATTAATCAACGTTTGCGTGTTTCAGAGACGTGGGAGTCGAAGCGGTTCAGACGACGAAAACCTCAGACGATATTCGGGTGTAGAAACAGTTTCACAATACTGCTTTACCTACAGTGCATATCTATATATATATATATACACATCTGGTTTAAAGAGGAAGGACCTGCTGCTGACGGAGGCTGACGGATGTCTTCATCAGGGTTACATGAAGAAGGTGGTGGGTTCCTCCTGCAGCATCCATCCACCTCCACCGGTTTCCTCCCAGCTTCTTCTAGTTGTTCTAGTTGTCATCTTGCAGGTGAGATGGAGTCAGGTTTGTTTCTGCTCTGCGTCCGAAGCCTGTCCACTCGGTCTACATCCTGTGTCTCCACCTCTCTCTCTCTCTCTCTCTCTGGTTTGATGTCTTGTGACTTCAAGTGCAAGGCACATAGACACACACATGAACACATGAACACACACTAACACACACACACACACACACACACACACACACACACTCAGCCAGCCACTAATCAAGCAGCCCTTCAGTCCTCCTGCTGCCCACTGTTCTGCCCTGCTGAGACCAAACGCCGGGGCCGGAGGAACGGACAACCGCTAATTAAATTTCCTCCCGGGGCCCTCCCATTTTGTTTTCTTACCGGTTTTGGGCTCTGGCCCTTTGTGATTCACAGGAAAATAAACAAGCTTTCCAGTCGGGGAGAAGAATAATGCTTTTTTAAGTGCCCCCCCCCCCCTCCATCGAGTGTCTAAACAGTGGCTGGTCAGATGAAAGGAATGGGACTGGAGGACAGAAACTGTTACATGGAAAGACTTTGGTGGGTTACTGTCTATCAGTGATGTTACCTGTCTGTCTGACTGTCTGTCTGTCTGTCTGTCTGTCCCGGAGGCTTTCCCCATGAATATAAAACTCCTGCATGACCGAGTTTAAATCCGGTGCAAAGAAATCCACAGCAGCAGCAGCACCGTCAGGAGGTACTTGTAAGAAGCTTTGCCGAGTCTCCAGATACGAGGTGGCAGGTAATGGAGGGGGTAAAAAGAAAATAATCAGGAGTTTTGATATTACATTTTCTGGCTCCGAGCTTTCAAAGGAACACTCCAGTAACTGCTGACGTGGCGGAAACCTGTCCCGGGCAGGAGGGAAATTCAGGATTACCATATGTATCAGAAGCCAGGGGGGAGATGAGGGGGGTGTCAAGACGAAGAGGAGAGGGGAGAGGAAGAGGAAGAGGAGCACGCTAGGAGAAAGTGGAAGCTAGCTCAAATCCAGCTACGAACAGCAGCTCTCATCGTTCAGCAACAGACCCGAGCGAGACCTGGATGATATCAAGACCACGGAGTGATGAGAGTAAGAGGTTTGGCATAAACAACACAACGCTGATTGAAAATAAACGTTATGTTATTTTTATAACTGATTGTTATAAGGTTGTTATAATGATTATTTGTCCCACAGGCATTTCAGACCTGTGCAATTCAACAAGGACCTAATAAAGACTCCTACAGTCACTCCAGCTAATCTACAGGTCTAGACATAGAGCACCGTGCAAAAGCCGTACTACTGTTATTTAGACTCTTTTGACATTTAGAAACTTTTCATTTCATTATTTTTGAAAGCATCTTTTTTTGTGTCCCTACAACTTTTGCACAGCACTGCAGATGCTTACCCTGCTGGCATGAAGCATAAAGAGGGCATCATGTAAAGGCCTGTCAACAGTCGTGTAGCATTAGTATGTAGCACATAGCATGTAAGTGGTGATTTCAGTGGGCGGGGCTTGGGCCGGGTGTCCCATTAAAGGGGCCACTGCTGTCTCCGCCCCTCAATTGGACTCTAATCTCTCTGTGCCTTGAAGCTGCTTGCGTGGAAGCAGGTAATACTCCGTCCAGCCACTAGGTGGAGGAGTGTTGCCACCGCCTGCCATCTTTCCTTTCGAAACAGGTCAGGACTCGGATCGCTCACGAGCTCGATCTCTCCGTCCAAACCCACAGGATGAGCTGCGAGCGATTCATTCTCCGAGCTGGATGAAAACGCTTCAACATGACCGGTCCAAGCTAAAGGTAGCAAATGTAGTTAAAGGGGCGGTACTCTATTACTTGGTGTTACAGTTACGGTGGCCTGTAGCTGACACAAACAATTTCATGTTTTCCCCACAATAGAGACGAGTTAGCAAGGGGAACGCAACAGAAGACTTTTAAAATGCTAACCGATCAAGCGTCAATATGCTCACACTACTACACCATCAGGCGGGACAGGATATCACACATAACAGAGTATCCTGCTGATCTCAGGACACCTGCACGATGCACAGGTGGGTGTGGGCGGGATGCAGGAGAGAATCAAGCTAGCGGGCTGGTTTCTTCCTGCAGCCGGGCCAAGTTTAAATGTGTGTTTGAGAACGGAGATACCAGAGGGATCAGGATGCTGAAGAAACATGGGTAGACATCTAAACTGCTAGCTTGTGTTGTATTCACCAGCCAGGCCTCCTGTGAACCAGTGGCTGAGCTCGTCTCTGGGTTAAAGGAGAATTTCGGGATTTTTAAACCTGGCCTCTATATCCACAAAATCACCTATTATACAGCAAAATAGGTCCAAAAAGTTTCAGTATTGCTCCGGTAGATCGGCTCAGTCTGCAGTCGTGAAACGGGCTCAATGGCTGCAACGTAATCTGTAGGGGCATAGAGGCGCGGTCAAAGTACGTCCACTAAAAGTGCTTGATTTTGCCACTGACAGGCTCAGATTGTTATTCGCGTGTCTGACAACATTACTGAAAGGATCGCTACAGAAATAGACCTTTTTTTAACCAGAAAACGAAAGTCTAGCTCAAGGAGAAGTCCTGCTCTGAAATGGACGGTGGACAAAGGTAGTCTATAGCGAGATGGTTCACTTGTTGCAGGAAGAGGACGGTAGAAACCTGACAAAGGTACTCTATGAAAGCTGCGCAAAGTCTTCCTCAACATTTTGTTGGCACAGTTCGGAAATGCGCAAAAATGAACCATTGTTGTTGTGTTTTATCTTTGGGAAAAAACAAATACTCTAAACTCCAACACACGTCTCCAGCGCTGATTTACGTTTTCACCATCCTCTTCCTGCAACAAGTCAACCCTCTTGCTTTCATAGACCACCTTTGTTACATTTCCACGTCCTCTTCCTGCAACAACTCTCAACTCTCAACTCTGAAATCTCGCGGGATTTGTGTGTGTGCTACGGAATGTAAGAGAATGTGAGGACAGAGGACCTATAGATCTCCCGGAAGGTTTGCTTGTTAGCCAAGGATGCATCGCTTGGTGACGAATGGGAACGACACATCACATCCAATCAGACGGTCGTACCGAGCAGGAAGTGAACAGCCGCACGTCTTCATCGATCACACAGATCACCGCTTGTCTCAAACTGAAAGGATGCTCACTTCCTCTCCACGACTTGGGAAGATCTTGTTCACCTGCCATTCTTGGATTTGAGATTCGCCTTAAGATGAAAGTCAGTCGTATTTGTCCACCTGTAAAACCTCCATGTTGCCTCTCTGTCTAGCCCCGCCCCCTGACTTCACTTCATTTGAGAGCCACGCCCACTCCAGCCTCATGAATGACCGCCACTGGGCACTCCTCCCTCCCTTTCCTCCTCCTCTGCTCCCTTGTTAAGACCTTTAAAGTGACAATAACTGGATGTAACTTAGCTCTCACTGCCACGTCCCTCCCACCATCATCCGTCCTCCTCCTCCTCCTCCTCCTCCTCCTCCTCCTCCTCCTCCTCCCTCCCCCAGCCTTCTCATCTTAACTACCCGGCTCCAATAAACAACGCCCAAGTCTCTCCCAGTGCCTGCCAGGTGCATTCACAGTCTCCGCCCCCTTCCTATCTCCATGTCTCCCTCGCTCTCCTTCCATTAGCTTAACGTCTCAGGGCATGGGCAGCTCGAATGTCGCCTCCACACACACACACACACACACACACACACACACACACACTTTAACACACACCCCTTCTCCTCAGTCTCCCTTTCACAGGCCCGACCTCGGCTCTCTGGTGAGGCATGAAAGCGAGTCTCAGCCACAAGAGGAGGATGCCGTTTTCACCCCCCCAGTGGAGGAGCCATCGGTAGCAGGGAGAGGCGTCAGATTAGCCGTGGGACCAGGGGGGCCCTCGGGTGCCAGGCATGGGCCCTATAGCCTCAAAGACAACATGGCCCCCCCACCCCCCCCCGACATACGCAGCAGGGCACAGGGCGCGAGGAGGAGGGAAAAGACGTCTGATCCCATCCTCCTCTAAGACTCTCTTCATCCTCGTCTTCTGATCCAACGACCCGACTTTTCTTTCCCCGGGTGTCGCTGAGGAAGGAATAACTGAGGCTCTAGTCACCAGCACATATCAGGAAAACACAACCTGTTCCTCAAGAGTCGCCTTTCAAACACCGAGTCAGAATCGAGGCGAGGGTGAGGGGAAAATAAAAAGCAGCGACTCCTCAGCAAGCGCTCAGGGGGCACTTTCTTCTCCTCTTTTTCCATCTTCCCCTCCTTCTCTCTCTCTCTCCCTCCATCTCTCTCCCTCGTCTTAAGTCCCCGGGGCTCCTTTCTTCTCTCTTTAAATAGGGGCCCGAGCTGTGAAGTCTAATAATGGTCATTTGGCCTCCCATTGAAAGCTGGGTAATTCGGCCCAGGGACGGCTCACTTTGAGCCACATGACACAAGGAGCTTCCCAGTGACCATGGAAACCAGCGCAGTGGGATCCCGGGCGCCTCCAAGCGCCGTGAAACGCTGTGAAGCAGTGATTTAGGAGGACTTTTTTTTTGTGTGTGTGTGTGTGTGTGTGTGTGTGTGTTTGGGGGGGTGGTGGTAGGAAGGTGGATGATGGTTTATACACAGCCTGTGAGAGAGAGAGAGAGAGAGAGAGCGAGAGAGAGAGGCCCCTGCTTGGTCACAGTGAAAACCTCCCGACACCCTGCCAGGAAGAGCGGCCAAGATAATATCAGCAAGTTGAGGCGTACACAAACATGAAAGGAGAGCCGGGAGGCAGGCCCCCGAGTGCTCCTCGCTTCACAGGCTTTCTTCTCCCTCTCTTTCCTCCCTCCCTCCCTCCCTCCTGCCGCCCCTCCTCTCTTTTCAATTTCTTTTTCTTTCTCTTTCTATCCCTCCCTCCCCACTGCTATGTTTGGAAGTGTTTGTGCCGTGTGTTTGGTGCAGGGGGAGGCGGGTGTTGGGTGTTGGGGGAGGCGGGTGTTGGGGGAGGCGGGTGCTGGGGGAGGCGGGTGTTGGGGGAGGCGGGTGTTGGGGGAGGCGGGCGTAGAGGAAGCTGCAGAGTCGGCTAGCGCATTTCACCCCATCAGCATGGCGCGGCTAGCTAGCCTGCTAACTTTTTTTTTTTTCAGAGGGAATTTTATTTAACGTGAAATAATACATTGGCAAATAAACACTCAAATAATAGCGCTACGATTTCTCACCCAGAATGCACTGGGGTAGGCCTATGGTGGCCCACAAGGGACAGCAGTCGTACTAAGGTGTGAGGCTGGTTCACAGTGTCACCTTGTGCCCTGAGGCGCCGTTCATTTCTGACTCCCAACACTTTTCTTTCATGGGATTTAACCAAAAACCCTTCGCTGATTTTGAGGCTTTCTGGGTTGTGAAAGTTTGACGACCGACTTGTTGACTTGGAGAACAAAATCTCGAGAACTGCGGTGTCTCAAATCTTTTAAAACGTTTTCTGCAAGCAGGAACCGATCAATCTGGCAAAAAGAAAAACACATTTCTGGAGGAAATCACTGCGTGGAGAAAGTGGACCGCTTAAAAAACAACAAAACAACAAAAAAACAAATGAACAGAAATGTGGAGTGGAAATCCATCCAACAAGAGACGTTTAGGACGTTACTGCAACACCACACAGCAGCTGTCAGTGTTAGCGCCTCTACACAGCCTGAAATTGATTGTCAATTTGCTGCCTCTGTAACCACTGAAAGGAAGTGAGCACTAAACTCATTTTTGGTGAAGGACGGGCACAAAAGGCAAATTGCCATATCAATATCCTCCCCGCTTCTTTTCGCAAAAAAATAAATAAAAGGGGGGGGGGGGGGGGGGGGGGGTCTCTTTCTCCGGTGGTAGTTAACACTCCAGCTGTATTGAATGAAAAGCAATCGCTGTAAATCAATCTCTATTGTGGCCACGCCGCAATTTAACACAACACCGGTGTGGAGTGTAAAAAAGTACAGTCATCTTCTTCATGCTTTCGACGCTCTCTGAGGAAGACACAGGGGGAAGGAGAGTGAGAAGGGGAAGGAGTGAGAGCTGCAGAGTGACATAGTGAGTCATGAGCCTCTCGTTCTGCCCACCCCGAACGATCCAACGCATCACGCACACCAGCTAGGGGTGTGCGATGATCGCGTTTATAACCGTAATCGCGATTTTAATTATGTAAAATCTTCAAATCGTTCAAAAATTTTCAAAATCGTTGATTTCGATTGTTATTTAGGCTACAAGAACGAGGAACGTCTAGAAGCGCCAGTTAGCAAAGCAGTGTGAGTGTGAGTGTGTGTGTGTGTGTGTGTGAATGAATGGGCCAAATACTTTCCCCAATACTGCGTTCATGAACTGTCCCCTTCAAAAATACTACGTGGTATTCAGTCACGTCCAGTAACGTCGTGTTCAGACAGGTTTGGACCGGTCGTTTTTTTTTGCGAGCCGCGAGCGAATGTGTCAAGCCGGACAGGAAGTCAGACACAGGAACGGCATAGAGCATCCGGTCAATTTCAAAATAAAACAAATTTCAAAATAAAACAAAACAAAACAAATAATCGTTCATTAATCGTAATCGAGGTAAAAGTTTGAAAAAATCACGATATTGATTTTTAGTCATATCGCCCACCCCTAACGCCAACCAACACACACCCAGTAGTTTTTTTACAACAGGGCCTTTTTGCGGCATGACACCCTGCTGGTACAGCCGTGGCCTCGGGACGACCTCGAACACGCACCTGAGTGTGTAGGAGCCGCCGCCAACCTGGCCGCAGGCTCCCGTGGGCCCGCCGCCCTCAACATCACACCCGTCTGTCTGCTGCCATCCCTCCCTCTCCTTCAGACACACACACTAGCCCTTCGTCTGCTTATGTGTGTGTGTGTGGAGTGGAATGACAGGGAGACACACACACACACACACACACACAACATCCTCTCTGCAGCTCTGGCTGAGATGCCAGACACGGTTAGAGTCCAAAAGCCACTTAGCGCTAAGAAGCAGCAGCTGTTTGCTCTGGCCCGCCGTCCCACAGTGCCAACCGAGGGCCACGGCGCTCTGCTGCCCGCTCACATTGTTCCATGGCAACTGTGGGTTCAGGATCGTGTTTGTTTGTGTGTGTGTGTGTGTGTGTGTGTGTGTGTGTGTGTGTGTCAAAGCTTCCCACACAGGATACAATTTTTATGGCAGTGTGCCCCCTGGCAAAACCTTTAAAAGCGGCAAGCTTTGTTTCGGGGGGTGGGGGGGGGGTGTGTGTCAATAAAAGGTCTTGAAAAGCCGTGTTGGTAAATGTGGTTATTTTAAGTTCTTGTAGCAGCAGGTCCTGGGCCAGTTGTGCTCCGTCGCTGTGAAGTTGTTGTCTTTGGCTGGCGTTTGAGGTGGAACTGATCGTGGTTCAGAGATGAAACCGGCGGGAGAGGGGGGGGGGGGGGCCAGGCCACACACACACACACACACACACACACACACACACACACAACAAGCGCATACCAGGCAGTAGTGCGTGCGACGCCAGCCAAGAGTGTGTACACAAACCAAGACACCAAGCAAACCCACCCAGTCACCTTCTACATCTCCTTGAGAAGCCACTCCCCCACCTCCCCTTAAGCCCCTCCCACTGTCCTCTAACGCCCCCTCCTCCCCCCACCCCTGGTTGCCCAGGGTTTTTGGGGGCGCTGATGTCATGAGAGCCCAGAGTAGCACGGGCAGGATGAAAGGGGGAGGAAAAAACAATGCCCGAAACCCCCCCCCCCCCCCCGCCCCCCCGCCGGCCTGACGCGGCGGCGGCCACTTCAAAGCGGAGATATCGCTGCTGGCATGGCGGCCGAGACCCCGAGCGACCCCCGGGGGGCGACCAAAGAAAGCCCACGGCATGATTTCATGTTCCAGAGGAGCTGCCAAAAACCGCAGTGCATGTGTGTGAGAAGGAAAGTATAGAGCAGATGGGGGGAGGGAGGGAGGGAGAGAGGGGGGAGGAGAGAGGGGGGAGATGACAACCAGGAACGTGTTATTGACTGGAACAAAACGGTGACTCGCAACAACAAATGCAGAAGAGAGACTCGACAAACTGCAGCCAGAGGGGGAAGCGACACTTTGCAAGTACGGTGGTAGGAAGCTAGGAGGCTAGGAGAGGAAAGCGGGTCGATCTTGTACATGATGACTGGAACAACAAACCGGCCTGGTACACCCCGCGTGGCACACAGGAGGCGGCGCTGGAGGTCGGGGGGGGGGGGTCAACAGCCCTGCGGCTCTCACAGGAACCAGGACAGGAAGTGCAGGAAAAAACTGTGTACATATTGGAATGACACGGCACCACTTTGGTGAGGCTTTGCACGTGGACTTCAGAGGCCTGCAGGACCCCCCCGCTTTTCCTCCTCTTCCTATCCCTCCTGCAGCTCCAATATCTTCCCATATCTTTGGACCAGGAGAGCGGGCAGAAGTCACCGAACTGCTCATGTCAAACATCCATCGAGGTGTCGAGGGTCAAAAGTGTCAAATGTCACGTGAAGCAGAAATGGAACGAAACCAAAAAGAGAAGCGGTGCGACGTCGAGCATTAAAAGCCTGTCGGGTTCTCGGGCAATACTCTGACATGATGGAGGGTCTAGTTGTGGGGGGGGGCGGTCAGAGGCTTTTGGTTCCCCCAGCAACCAGGATGACGGCACGCACCAGCCAATTAGGGTCGAACACTTAAAACACTTCCTCGTTTTCAGCCAACCGTTAGCGGAGGAGGGGGGGAAGCCCGTTGCTTTATCTCGACCAGCTCCTGCCAGGGGCCCCGAGCACAGCTGGGGGGCCCCCGCGTTCCCAGACACTTTATATTTAGACTCGGATGAGAGTAAACAACACCCCCCCCCCCCCAACACCCCCCACCCCCTCTCTACAATCCAGTTTTGTACGTCGACTGGGATTCTGTAATTGAGTGGAATCTAAATTGACCAGACAAGACCCCGACACTGTTGGTGGCAAAGTGGAATGGGCTCTTGGGTTCAATCAGGGGCCAGTCTGGTAGGGTGGGTGGAGGTGTGTGTGTGTGGGGGGGGTGGGGGTGTAAGAGTGGGCATCGCATCCGGATTGGACTGGGCATCGTGGCCCGGGCTGGCTGGGCAGAGCAGACAGACGGGCAGGGGGGCAAACACCGGACCGTCTGGCCTGGCAGAAGCGGTGGCTGCCAACGCGAAGTGCCCCAGCTGTGTTCGTGCCACAGGCGAGGGTCTGTCGAGACGCAACAATGGGCTTTCCCTGCTCTAATTATAGTCGGGAGGGGGGGGGGGGGTAAATGGCCGAAACGGAAAAAAAACAAAACACACACACACACACACACACACAGGGGAAATGGGCTGGCTGGAGGTCACCGGCGAAAGTGCCTGCCGTCCTCACCGCGGTCACCAAGAAACACTGGCAGTCAGACCGGCATGGGGAGTGGACTGATGTCACAGGAAAGAGGGTTTATGGACCCATAATGCAACGCTTACTTTGTTGCACTTCCCTTGTTATTAGTCCTACAGGTAATGTGGTTCATCGCCGGTTGAACGGCACAACGTCACCGTTCCCATGACCGCCGCGGCCTCGTCAACCGGTCCTGGTTTTCTTGGGTTTCCCCCTGGAGGAGGGAGCGCTCCTCCAACGTGGACACGTCGTCTACGTGACACACAAGACGCCACACAAGACAATGATCTATTCTGAGGTGCGGCCGAAGGGGCGTTGGAGAGCTTTCGCTGAACGCCGGCTCACCTTTCAGCTGCAGCTCACAGCAGCCGGCACCAGAGAGAGTGCAACCATTAGCGAGTCTCCTTGAATTATGAATGGCTGTTCCCTTTCTGTCACCGGACATGCACGCGATAAATGAGACGATATCCACCCCCACACACCCCCCGCCCCCCGTCCTCCAGGGAATGTTGGTACATTCCATTAGGAGGAACACTTAATTAAAGCATGATAAAATACCACTCTGACTCCAGAGGGGTCTGGGTACTGGGTAAGGGTGGGAAGAGGGATGGGGGATGGGGAGGGGGGAGACACAGGAAGGATTCAGTGAAACTCTCCCAGCCTGAAGAAGAAAAACCATCCTACTGTGAATTGTTGACAACCAAAGATCACAGATAAATACTATTTTAAAGAATTTACTTGCTTAACTGCAGCAAAGGGGCCATTTCCTGCAGGGATGCTCAGGATGGAGGCCATGCAGTCTATACATCTCTGACGGATACCCAGACATGAGCTTCCCAGACACACCAGGCAGCTTGGCAGTTTATTCTGAGATAATCCAGTTATTATCCTTACTTTGATAATAATTCACTGAAGATGTTGACATGCATGGCAGACGGTTTTCATGCCATCTTGCATTCTGCAGTTGTTGACTGACCCCACGGCTGCCTCCCCGACAGACTACAACCAGCATCCATCAGTTCTCTTTTGTCGTGTCGCTCCCATATCACTTTCCCACCCTTTTGCCCAGAAAGACCCAAGACCCATGGACGTAAACAAATACAGCAGATTTTAAAAAGTCCAGACCATCCCTCCAATAATGCAGCTAAGAGCACAAGCCTGAGCAGCTCTAGGTTGGTGCGCGGTGCGTTCACATTCCAGGAAGTAGCTTGGTGATTTCCCTACTGTAGTGGCTAGGTCAACCCATAAAGCGATACCGTGCTACCACAGCGCTTCGGTGTTACCAGGTGGAGTTCATATAGACATTGATACACTGATATGTGTGGTCCACAGTCCTGCTGTGGCTGTGTGTCTGTACCATGAATTTAACCACACAGAAACAGCCAGTTCTTTACCTTTCCCAGCACGGTGAGACAACTGGGGTCCAGCTCTGGTTGCTCCAGCTTCACCACGCCCACCCAGCCATACTCATACAGGTCCTCCTCATCGTTATTGTTACATAGTCCCAAAGGATGCATCTGGAAAGGAGACAGACAGAAGAGATAGATCAGGGTTAACAGTTCATGGAAACCTCAACAGTGACAGGCGAAACCATCAATCCAACTCCCACCTCGTTGATACCATAACAACGGGATCGCAGCATTGAAACGACATGTCACCCCGAGTCACATGCATACGTGGCACTTTTCCCAGAGTTCCCAGAGCAGGGAAACACACGGTTTGTCACGTACAGCGCGTCGAGACACTTTGATGATGTGACGCACAGCATGAAAAGCTGCCCCACACGATGCGTCGAATTAGAGGGTCCTGGCCTGGCTGGCTTACAGCTTTGCTCCAGGCGTGGGGCAAAATACCAGCTCAGAAGTGCACTAATCTCTCCTGGATGCCCCCCTGTTTGAGGGGTGGGGGGGGCATCGACTTATAATCCACTTGTCACCTATTTTCCATAATGAAACATAAGAGCTTAAGAGCATTAGTGCTCTCTAAAGTACCCACTGTGTGCGGCAAAATCACATAGGATCTAAACATACAGTAGCCTATTCTTCCCCCCATGGCCATGCACTGTAACTGGACCTCTCAAAACCAGCACATGGACAAAGCGGTGGTTTATATGCTTTCGTGGATCTGCTGATTAAAAGGGATTTTCACCGAATTCCCATCTAATATGCCGCCGCTGCTAAGAAGCTGCAAAACGTCTCACACTATCTCCCATACGGTGAATGCTGCTGCCGCTTCTTCCCTCATCATAAACAACAGACGAGGCCTCCCTCTGATAGACCGGTGAGTGTGGCGGTGTATCTTAAGTTGTCCTCCCATTTACACTTAAGACCGCTAAATTGGCCCAGTTCTCGCTGCCGCAAAGCTCTGCAGAGCCAGCGCCCTGAGGATGTCTGCAGAGTAGATTAGGACTTAAGGATGGCAGACGTGACGAACACTGACTCACTCCACGGGGGGAAAAAAAGAGGTGGCAAGCCTCTATAATTGCAAACTAACAAAAGCATTTGCCTCAAAGCTCTTTAGGCACTTTACGTAGAGTTTTCTTGATTGTGCAAGACCTGTAAAAAAGACACAGTGGGAAGAAGATGGCGAGGAAGGTAAGAGGAGCTGGTTCGGTATGGTTATGAGTAACCGAGCGTACGGTCCACAATCGTGACATCGAGACTGCTAGAGACTCTGAAAGCTGTTGGCTGTGTGGATGTGGT
Source organism: Hoplostethus mediterraneus (assembly GCA_034670385.1). Lineage (NCBI taxonomy): Eukaryota > Metazoa > Chordata > Actinopteri > Trachichthyiformes > Trachichthyidae > Hoplostethus > Hoplostethus mediterraneus. The sequence goes on along the minus strand of JAXDDW010000002.1, from coordinate 18,855,965 downwards.
CGCTTTCCCGAGGGACGGCCGTGTCACGGGGGGCCGACTTGCTTCACAAACAAGTCAACAGATGAGCTAACAATCATTCGGTCATCGGTTATGAAACAGGACAATTCAAACCAGTGAAAGCAACATTAAACCATGGAACCAAAGGGCTACAGCTATCAGCTATTCACCCTCCGATGAACCCAAGGTGGATTAAGATCTGGTCATCCCAAACCCTTGGATCCATTCCAAACCCTTGGATCATCCCAAACCCTTGGATCCATCCCAAACCCTTGGATCCATCCCCCACCCTGGCAACGGTGGCAAGACCAGCTCCTGTGTTAGCATTAGAACTGGGCCAACCTGACCTGCAGGCCACTTATCCTATTAACCCAATGACCACGGCGCCCCGATCCACCAGCACTGTGGCGCCTGGGCCCCGGCCACTCTGGCCCCCTGGGCTGATGACCCCAGATACCCTTCTCCCTCTGATGACCCCCCCGACCTTTGAACCCCACTTCATCACTTTGGGAGCAGGCTGGGCGTGCAGCAGGCCAATTGAGGACTCATTCAGAAGGTGCCTAGTGACTCCAGCACCACAAGGCCCAGGGGTCAAGCCACTGACCTGAGGGTTTTTCTTTTTTGGAGGGGGGGGGGCTCGGCCAAGAGTATGGGGGTCAAATGCAAACCAGTACGAGGACGGACGCGTCATAGGGAAGGAATGCGGACAGCCGTGTGCCATGCTGGTGCTCCACGGCGTGGCATCTTCTCTTTCTGCCCCGGGGGTGAAATCTGACGAAGACATTGGATCGGCTTTCTGCGTTAATAGAGAAATCACAAGCCCTCGGGATATCTCTCTAGAAAGGAAAGCTCATCCTTGAATCCCCCCCCACCCCCCCTCCCCAGACCTTGTGGATATAACCGAAAAGATAGAAGTCTTTCAATCGCGTGTCCACCAACAAACGAAATCTCGCGAAGGCTCGTTCTCGTCGTGGGGCGAGGCCACTCCGGCTCAGAACACCATTTCACACCTCGTCCGCCTCCATTTCACACTTTCTTAAGCTAGTTGTTCTCTGGTAAACAGGTAGAGCAGAGCGCCGCCAAGCTCAGGACGATTGTTTGGAGGGTGGATTTTGGCCTAGGGCTGGCAGCAGGTACACATTACCTCCCTCTCCGTCTGAAACTGAGGAGAAAGACAACAGATAAAAGACTGAAGCAAACTGAAGCAACCCTTCGCTGCACATCCTAGTCGACTAAGCTGACATTTTGAATTGGAGATGCCTTACAACCACGCTGTTGGGAGGAAGGGGGATGAGTCTACCGGGGAGGCGGACCAGGAAGTGGAGCGCTGCTCGCTGTGTGATTGTGACCTCTCTCTCTCTCTCTCTCTCTCTCTCTCTTGCTTGTCTAACAGCTCGGACGCCCCGCCTGCGCCCCTGGGTCCTGAACACTGGGCCATTGTGCGGGGGGCTCTCGCATCGCACAACCAAAGAAAAAAAAGGGGGCTGTGTTGTTGTTGTTGTGGGCCGTGTTGTTATTTTAGAGGCTGGGCGCCGTTATCTCCACCAGCGCTGCCGGGATCTCGTCTTTCAGCTGCAAGAGTTTGACGTGGGTGTGGACGGAGGTGAGGATGGAGAGCGTGGAGCGAGGCGAGAGGAAGCTGGATGTGGATGAGAGGCTGTGATCTGGTGAAGTGGGTCAGCGCTACTGCAGCCGTGTGCACAAACCAGGCACACACACACACACACACACAAAATGACAGAGCCCGTCCCCTCTTGTGTTAGCTTTCCCCTCCAGGCCCCACAACACACTGAAAACACCCGGTGCTCCACTTTGCTCCACTAGGCTCCACTCCTCCACACACCCCCCCCCCCACCCCCGCCCCCCCGGTTGTGGGTGAAGGGCATCCAGCGCCCCCTCAAGTGCCACAAGGGGGCGGCTCTTGTTTTGCCCTGCCTGTTCTGCCCCGGGGTGGGGTGTGGGGGTGTGTGTGGGGGGGGGGGGGGCAGCCTTTCACATGAGTATCCCCTTACACAGGCGACACTCTCAATGAAATCCTGGCAGGGATTTGAACTCCACCTGTCACTCAAACGGACCACGCCCCCCCCCCGCCCCCTCGCAAAACACCACCTGTAGAGAAAATAGTACTCCAGTTGGTTCTAGTGATGTCGGTTAGACGTTACCGATCCAGACTATTATGGGATGGTGTTACTTCTTGTCTCTGTGGTTCAAGAGGACTTCCAGGAGGTGGACTGACCGGTGGGACCTCCGTCACCCCCGGTCCCTCGCCGGTCCACTCCTCCCATACAGGCTGACCTGATGGTTTATAATGGGATCAAAACAGGACCCTACTTCTGGAAACTCCTCCTCGCCTCCCCCCACCCCCACCCTCACCCCCACCCTCACCCTGGCCCCCCGCTCTCAAAGGAAATCAAAATGCAAGTCACACCATCCACGCCATTCTTCTTCGTCTATGTCTGTGACACAATTCACCGAGCCTTTGATCATCCAACAACCACTTCTTCTTCTACCCCCCCCCACCCCCCCTTCCTCTCTCCCTCTAAGTCATTGGTACCCCTGGTTACAGCCCAGCCTCCACCCCTCCCCCACCAAATCCCTCCAAAACGTTCAGCAACACACACACACACACACACACACCATGCTATATCACCCGTGCATGAAAGACCTTGCCCTGATTTCTGCACATCTGTGTGTGTGTGTGTGTGTGTGTGTGTTATAAACAACCATACAACATAAAAGTGAATCAGTGAATTTGTTTTCCTGCGTCGCTGAACTTTTTGAAGGCTTTGAAATCTTGAACACCTCCACCTGCGACACGGACGCCTTTCTTTGGAGATTAAATAGAGTTTCAAAAATATATTTCAGCGTCCTGGAAAGCTTTCTGTGCACCGCAGAAGAAGAAAAAAAAAAAAATGGTAGAAAATCCATGTGTGTGTTTTTGTGTGTTTTTCAAGTGTGTTTTTCAAGTTCTTCAGTGTCTTAACGCGCTGCAACGCACCAGCAGCTCTCAACATCGAGGGCTAAACTGACCTATATGGGAACACCGACACACCGCAACGCTTTTGGGCGGCTGTGGCTCAGGAGGTAGAGCGGGTCGGCCTCCAATCAGAAGATCGTAGGTTCGATCCCCGGTTCCTCCAGTCCACATGTCGAAGTGTCCTTGGGCAAGACGCTGAACCGCCAAATTGCTCCTGATGGTCAGGACCAGCACCTTGCATGGTAGCTCACTGCCATCGGTGTGTGAGTGTGTGAGAGGCATCCTCAACACCTCAGAAAAAAAATCATTTTTTTTAGATGCCTCAGGTGCCGATATTCCACTCAGGCCTGAGTTGAGGTCGTCTCCGTCACGGCTCGCGGTTCACCGGAGAGATCTGTCGCCTTTTCCTTTTCTTTTATGGCTTTTGGACGAAGCGCTGGCACCGATTTCACGTGTACACAAAACCTAGACGGGGGGAAGAAGACAAACCTGGGCGCCGCGCCAGTCCTCTCACCCACCGCGTGTTTACGTACCTCCATGTTTGAGCTCAAGCATGTGCAGAGGCCAGCGTACGTGCGTGTGTGTGTGTGTGTGTGTGTGTGTGTGCGCGCGCCCGAAAGGCATCATGGGTGATGGAGGCGCAACGGTGGCATCTCTCACCGATCCGTCCGCTCGCCGTGAACTCATTCACCCCGGCGAACAAGCATCCTGCCTCCTCCCCCACCACCTCCCCCTCCCTATGGGGGGGGGGGGGGGGGGGGGGGGCATTGTCAATTTCCCGGAATAACACACCCGTCTTGCCAACAGCGGTGGCGGCCATGCTGGTGGGGGTGTTTGTTTGATCACAGCCTGCGGTCACTTTCAGAGCCGGTCACGACCCTCAGAGCTGCTGCTTCTCAACACCGTGTTCTGGATGCAGGTCTAGCCTAGCGGTCCTCAAACCCCTCTGGGTCCAGAGTCCTGCTGGTCTTCTGTTCTGCCAGGTGGTTTTTCATCCTGGCCCCGACTGGTTTAGACCTGGTACAACAGGTGAATGCAACTCACTACCTGGCAGGACAGAAAACCAGCAGGAATCTGGACCTCGAGGATCGCTGGAGTAGTTACTAGACACACACACACACACACACACACACACACACACACACACATACACGAAACACCTGCTGCACTGTGACAAGCTCCAGCCTCACACTGAATCTCCACACACATTCACACAATCTGTCAGTACTGAACAGAAATGTGATTTAATTGACGCCTCACTAGGAACTTCAAACATCTCAGCGGGGAGAACAAACAGACAGAATCTGATCAGGGTCTTAAAGTCACACATGGAATCAGCAGAAGAAGAACTGGGTGGTCAGCATGAGCAGACAGAGAGAAGAGCGCCACCTACAGGAACTCAAACTCCATCAACAGAAACCCCAAGGAGGAAGACGTCACAGACCCGCAACAGCATGAGAGCTTGAAGGTGTGATGATAGGCTGAGACGTTTTCTACAACAAGAAGAACGAGGAAAACTAAAAAGGTTTAGTTGTATATTTATCACATTATTTATTTTGGTCCTGAGAGGAAAAAGGAACTTTACACTGAAAATACATTGAAACGAGGTGGTACACAACTGGATTAGACTTCATGTCTTTTCCACTGAGCCTACCAGAACAGACATGAGGCTTCATCAGCACGAAGCACACTCCAGCACCACCCCACCCCTCCCCTCCCCCACCACACCACCATCACCCCTCCCCTCACCCCTCCCCCACACCACCATCACCCCTCCCCTCACCCCTCCCCCACACCACCATCACCCCTCCCCCCTCCCCCACACCACCACAATAAACTGTAGCGCGGCCAGTCAACTTCACCCCCAGTGACCCACTGGGGTAGACATGGGCACATGCTTCAACCAATTAAGATCCTGCCTGTGCTTAACCCCCGCCTTCCACACACACACACACACACACACACACACACACACACACACACACACACACACACACACACACACACACACACACACACACACACACACACACAGAGCTCTTGTGAGCCCAGTGGAGGGTGAAGGAGATGAGGTGTGTGTTGGGGTGGATATGGACCATGCAGCTGAAATTAGTTGCATTTACTATGGTCTATAAGTAGCATCCTCACACACACACACACACACACACACACACACACACACACACACACACAACTAACATTCTCATTCATTTTTGATTGAAGCGGTCCCATTGGCCTTCACTCCTCCTACAGACGAAGCAGAACTTCATGCCGTTCAACATATTACACTTTTGTATTTATACTCTGGCAAAATGTTCCTGACGATATAACTGATTGACCATCACAAGCCAAAGTCCACGTAGCCGAGCGTGACTCAACATCCTGTCGCCCTGCGTTCATGCGGCACGCTTCTTTATCATCAATCGGCAATCCAGATCAGATGGTCATCGGTGGAGGATTTACAGACGTCCTGGCTGAACACGAGGAGAGGCTGGTCAGCTTTTGGTCAGCTTGTTTCTTCAACTATCGCTCAGAGAGAAGAACAAGCTGCCAAAACATTCACATGAATTAAACTGACATGAAACTCAAGTCACTCAGTTTCTACTTTTGGATTCATGACACTATTGGTTATTTGTAATCGATTACTAAAAACCAAAGAGACGTTTTTGAAATATCTGTCTTCTGTCTTGCACCCTTATTTCCCTTTCCTATCAAAATAAGATACATTCAATAATCCATCTAACTTCCATACGTTGGGAAAGCCAACAACACACCCATGATAACTTCTATTAACTTCTATTAACTTCTATTAACTTCTATTAACTTCTATTAACTTCTATTACGTTTTCTTTGGACTGTTGGTCGTGCAGCAGGCTGCAATGCAAAATATACTATCAATATACTATCAATATACTATCAATATGCTGCATTGAAAAGTCGACAGCCTAAAACCAACCAAACATTTACTTGGTTTCACATTTTATCAGATCATCTCTCAACTCAACGTCACATCTTGTGGGCGGCGGCGGCTCCCCCCCCTCCTCCCCGAACCCGGGTTCAACGTCAGGGAGGAAAATGTGCAGGAGGAAGGAGTTCTGAAACGCACCCCTTCTCTTACACGAATTAACACGTGAGAGTGTGTTGTAGAGCGCACACACACACACACACACACACGACCCCCCCCCCCCACCTCTCTCTCTCTCTCCCCCCCACTCTCGGTCGCCCGCTGCCCCTCTTTCCCAGCACTAGAAATAACTTCAAAGGGGGCTGGTGGCCTTGAGGAGTCGGGTTGCGGGGAGCAGCTGGGAGGGCCTGCAGGTGGGGCTGCTCCTCCTCCGTAACACTATCGCCGTAAAGGATCCTCCGCTGCTCCTCGCAGATAATGAAGACTTCCTCCCTTTTGTCTCCTCCGCCGGGACTGAAGAGGGACAATTAGCCGAGCTAGCCCCGGCGTCCATCTTTTGTTTTGGGCCGTCTAGTGAAGCGAGTGTGGAGGACGGAACCCGCCAAAATCTAAAATAAATAAATAAATAAATAAACGACCTATAAATACTACATGAATATGCCGTTAAATGTACCAAAAATATTAAAAATAAATGTAGGCATTAATTAATTGATAAAATGTGATATAAATTGATATTTTAGTTTAATTTGTATTAATTTACCTATTTATTTACTTTCCAATTTAATTTTCCCTTTTATTTATTTAGGAGCGGCTGTGAGAGATTTGTCATCGGGGTGGTGAAGATAAAAACACCAAACTCAGTTCAGCGTCGACACCAGCAGCCATGTGCCGACGAAGACGAAGACCTCGGAGCGTCTCGAGAAGTCGAACTTCATCGAAGGCGAGCGCTAACCAAGCCTGGCCCCGCCCCTCATCATCATCATCATCATCATCATCATCATCAGTCCTAATAGCCTCGCCTAGTCACCCCCCTCCTCCTCCTCAACCTCCCCTGAAAAATCACCTCCACGCCGTCCCCATGGCAACGGGGCAAAGCAAACAAGTGTGGTGGTTTCCGCGTGAGCAGGGCGGCGCAGCGACACCCGACACCATGTAAACGTTGATATGCAGCGTGAGGCTCCGGAGCTGACAGCCTCAACGCGGAGCGGGACGCCGCGCTGGTGACTCTATTAGCCGCTCTGCGACTGGAGCCCGAAACCCTCAATGGCAGTGTGTGTGTGTGTGTGTGTGTGTATGTGTATGTGTATGTGTGTGTGTGTGTGTGTGTGTGTGTGTGTGTGTGTGTGCACTCAAAAGTCTCCCTGGTGTCACTTTCAGCTCTTCGGTCTCAAAGCCCAGAGTGACACGAACAAAGGACGGGCTGACAAAGTTCAAGGGTCAACTCAACGTTGGGATGGACGCCACCGTTTTCTGGAAAGGGGCGGGGGAGTGGAAACAACCTGCCCTCCTCCTCCTCCCCCCCCAACTCCCCCGCCTCCCCCCTGAAGCGAGCGTGGCATCGGCGGGCGAAGATAAAGTAACGACAGCGAGCGCACACACACACACACACACACACACACACACACACACACACACACACACACACACACATATTGTCTCAGCAGCCTGCATCCATCACCGGGAGCCTCGGAGGACCGACCAGCGGGACCAACGGACCCGAGGGAACCGGGGGAACCGGCGCTCGTTGAGAAGCTCCGCCCCCAAACACCTCGGAGGCGCAGGTAGGCGGTACCGTCGGGTTTCAATGTGAAGAAGAAGAAACAAAAAAGGCACAAAGAAGAGAGATCACCCACTGCTAGCTTCCAATGCTATCCCGCTTGCTAGCTTCCAGACACTGCAATGGAGCGCACCCCAAATATGACCCGCCCCCTCCTCTTCCTCCTCCTCCTCTTCCTCCTCTCACCACACAACAAAAGTTAATGTCAGTACTTAATGAGCTATGATTAATGCTGCTGCAGGAAGGACACTGAGCCTGGAGGGGGGGGAGGGGTGTGTACATACCTGGACTAGTCCACTGTGTGTGTGTGTGTGTGTGTGTGTGCGTGTGTGCATGTGTGCGTGTGTGTGTGTGTGTGTGTGTGTGTGTGTGCGTGTGTGTGTGTGTGTGTGTGTTGGAGGGTGGGGGATGCTAAAAGTGGACCAAGGGGAGGATTGCAGTCATCAACACCTCGGCTCTGAGTGGCCTTTGATGTTACGCGGCGTCTTTGAAGGCGCCGGCCGCGGAGGAATGCTGCTCACCCTCCCCCCCTCCCCCCCGACTCCCCCCCGACTCCCCCCGACTCCCCCCCCCGTCCAGAAAGCCCCCGGAGTTGTGGAATGCGGCGCAAGCTGCTGCTCGGCCCGCTGGAATGGGATTAGAGCACAGGCCCATATTACCCCTCCCTCCTCCCTATTTACCTCTCTCCCTTCCCTCTCCTCCCTCAGAGTGGACAACATGGTGGCCCCATGCCCTCACCCCCCTCCCCCCCTCTCCCCCACCCCAACACCGGGGCGCTCCCCTTCACCGATCGTCTTAGGATGGAGGTTCTCAAACCTTCGAGGCCCAAGAGTCTGCAGGTTTTCAGTCCTACTGACGTCCTTGTGGACTGAAAACCTGCAGACTCTTGAGAACCGCTGGTCTGGGATCAGCTCGGCGAGGGCCGGGGGGGAGGAGCAGGAGTAGGTGGGCGTGGCGCCGCGCGGAGATCAAACGCGTGGCGGCGTCCTGAAGCCCCGGCACTCTGAGCTGCTGGATCAGCCGCCTGGAGGACCAACAACATCCACGGTATCAACGTGTCCAGCCGCTATGTGGACTCATCTCATGCCATGCCCATCCTGTGTGTGTGTGTGTGTGTGTGTGTGTGTGTGTTGGGAGACAGCCGGCAGTTACAGCAGGAGATGAGTGTACTAATCCAACTGCTCCTCAGAGGGAAGACAGACAGGGCTTTCTGCAAAAGGTCAGGTTCATTCTGTCCACACACACACACACACACACACACACACACACACACACACACACACACACACACACACACACACACACACTAAGCCCAGTGAGTGACCTTCCGCACAACAACTGCACAAACAGAGCCAGTGCTGCCATGCATGCCGATGTCTGTCAGGGGCTATGCTAGGCTAAGCTATGCTAGGCTAGGCTAAGCTAGGCTAGGCTAGGTGCTGGCCTACAGAGTGTGTTTACGGAGGGTCGTAGCCCTGCCAGGGAGAGTGAGGGAGATATGAATAGGACTTAGAGTACATGCACATACACTGTGAGCCTCCCCCTATACCTTCCCCCTTGGCCATTGGGCTTAGGGAGGGAGGGAGGGGGGAGGGAGGGGGGAGGGGGGGGGGGGGCAAGGTGGAGAGGCAGCCAGCATTAGCGCCGGTTTCAGGTTTCGCCCGCCTCGGCCTTGTTTTCTTTAGGAAACACTTACTGGGGCTCGTACTACAGCGGAGGAAGTGCTCGCCTACATCACTTCCGGGTCGGGTGGCTGAGGTCACGCCACACTGGGGTGGGGGGGCGGGGGGGGGGCGGGGCCACCATCCACCATCAAACCACATGTGGAATGCGTTCAATGTCACCAGCAATTAACCTCATGAGTTACTTTCACATGTACGGACCTTGAAAAGAAAACATGGCGGAGGAAGAGAGACGTGAGACGCAGCATCAGACCTCTGACACCCCAAACCCCAAACCCCTTCCCCTTTTTTTTTTTTTTTTGCCCCGCCTTTGTTTTGCTCGCTCTCTTGTCTCTGCGACTGGCGATCACCCCGATCACCTTTCACGACAACCTGGAGACGAGGGGGGGGGCAGGAGGAACAGCTAATGATATTCAGGAGGAAATGAGAATGTGAACAAACAAAGCCGGGGCCCATTTCCTGGAATAACGCGATGGAGAAACGTACATGGGTGGTGTTGGGAGGGTGGTGGGGGTGTGGGTGGGGGGTGAGGGGGGTGTGGGTGGATGGAGTAAGGGGAGTAAGAGAGACAGCCTCCAACTTCTGTTCCTTGAGGAAGACCTTGGCCGGCAGGCGCAGGAGCACCGGAAGCTATTTGGAAGCACTTCAAGCCACCGACTGCTTTTTTCTCTGCCATGGATTCACAGGATAAGAAAGCTGGATGCACACACACACACACACACACACACACACACACACACACACACACACACTACATACACAAATTGTGTGTGTGAGCAGAGAGGTTTCCGAATGCATCATGTGACCCTGCAGCATTACGTCTCGCATCCGCAACATCACTTCAACCTTCAACCATTCAGTCAGTCTGCAGAAACTTCACTTCCCATCACCTCCGACCAAAACGAGCTCCGGTGGATGTCGAGGTGGTGCGTGTGTTTGTGTGTGTGTGTGTGTGTTTGTGTGTGTGGGGGGGGGCAACCACGCGGCGACGAGATGCGAGCTTTGCTAGATGCATTACCGAGGACCGGGTTGCCAGGTCTGACCGCAGCAGCCATCCCCCACCCCCACCCCCCGCGGTTTCAGAGCCTCTCCCTTTTTGCTTCTGATCAGGTTAGACAAGTCCCTCTATTCAAAGCTGCAGAGGAATACCGATATCCCCAAAGAGCAAAAAAAAAAAAGGAGGGAGGGGGAGAGAGAGGGAGGGAGGGAGGGAGAGAGAGGGGGAGGGAGGGGGAGGGAGGGAGAAGAAGAGAGATTAACTGGCTGGTTCAGCGGCTCACTCGGTCCCATCTTACCCACTAGTCTCTTGTTCTGAAGCAAAGCTCGTCTTTGATACCCGACGAGCAGGAATCTGGAGGCGTTCAGGTTCCTTTGTGCTCCGCGCTGCACACAGACTGTGTGTGTGTGTGTGTGTGTGTGTGTGTGTGTGTGTGTGTGTGTGTGTGTGTGTGCCAAGGCTGGGATTTCTTTTCTTCACCCTCCCTCCCTCTCTCCATCTCTTTCTCTCTCCCTCCTCCTCCCACCCGCTTTGCCTTCATCTCCCTCTCTCCCCTCCCCCCACCCCAAACACTAATCAGTGAATCATGAAACTTTTTTTTTTTTTCGGGTTACAATCTCTTAACTTTAAAAAAAAAAAAAAGAGAAAGAGAAAGAAAAAAGGTCAAACTTCCTGTGAACGTTCAAACCTGACCCGGCTGTATTTGGACCAAAGCGGAACTTCAGAGGGGTTTTGTTGGGTGGATGAGGGGCAGAGGGAGGGAGAGGTAGAGGGGGGAGAGGGGGGGGGGGGTGGGTGAGGTTTGACTCCCCTTGGAGATTTTCTTAAACCCATTACATCAGCTTTTTTCTGCTTCATGGACTCCGAGCCCGGGGCTTTTGTGAGGGTAGAAAATGACCTAAATTGACATTCAGAGTGGTTGTGGTCGGCTGATTGTGGTCGGGGCATTTTCTGGCATAAATAAAACAGGATTCCTGAGGCCTTCTGGGAACCCCTCTGCCAACGCTGCCTCTTTGTAAGTTGCCGGGTTTCCTGTCGTACCCGGGGTCCGCCGTGAGCGAACCTCCGACCCACGCTACCGGAGCGAAACTCCTACGCTCTCTCTCCGATTCAAAACATTTCCTCGCTTTCATTTCGGGAGGAAGAGGACAATTTGGCAACGGCGCCTTTACACGCGTCTCTGCCTTTTTGAGCGGCTAAAAAAAAACGGCGGACGGCTACGATGATCGCTCGTTTTTCCCCGACAGATATGATCGCGGAAGTCGACGGTCAACTCGAGCTCTTCTCCGGACAAAAAAAAAAAGCTAGCGAAGAATCAAGAGAAAGTGTGAAATGAGGAGTGATGCCGCGGGCCTGCTGGGCTCTACAACACATGCTGGTCAGAAGGCTTCACAATGGCGGGACTGGAAAAAAAAGAGCGCTGCTTGTGCCGGGGCGAACCGACCGGCACCAAACACACCATCAAAAGCTCCCGGGAACGTCAAAAGCACTCCCCCCCCCCCCCCCAGATCTCTCTCTCCCTCCCCCTAATGTGATCAAACAGGGGGGAGAAACGTCCCCCGGAGGAGGTCGGAGAAAAAAAAAACAGAGGGAGTGAAAGTGAATGGGAGTTTTTTGGCGCACCGTAGGAAACCAGCCACCAGCAGCACCGCCACGCCACCGGCTCCCAAGGGGGCTTTTCTACGAGGGGCAGGGGAGAGAGAGAGAGAGAGAGAGAGAGTGGCTGGGCAAACAGCGAGGGGTGAGGGCCACAAAAGGGGCCTGGTTGCCGGGGTGACGGGGACCCGCCGCCCCAACAATGTCCACGCCAAGCGCCCCGGCCGAGGTGAGGTGAGGCTCCCGGTCCGGCCTGGAGGTCAGCGGGACGACCCTGCCCTGGCACAGCAGCTGGGCTCAGGGTGCAGAGGTGTGTGTGTGTGTGTGTGTGTGTGTGTGAAAGGGGGGAGAGGGGGGTGTGTCCTCACCCCACCTCCACCACCGTCCCTTGAATCATCTGTAAAGCAGACGTCCAGTTCGGGAACTGTTTCGCAATTTAAGTTACCATAACGATCCGGCCACACCTCCTCTCTCTCTCTCCCTCCACACACACACACACACACACACACACACACACACACACACACACACACACACACACACACACACACACACACCAATAAAGAGGGGGGGGGGGGCTGCGATGGTGATCGGACAAACACTGTTCTTGGAGTTCTGCCGAGGGAAGCTATTGTGCAGCCGCACGGTAAAGAGACAGAAAGAAAGGTGGGGGGGGGGGTCGGGGGGGGGGGGGCTCCATCAGTGGGTGGAGATAAAAGGCAGCAAGGTGTCGGGCCAAGTTGGGTCCTGGCGGAGGTTTAAAGGAGGTAGGAGACGAGGTGAGGGTCAGAGAGAGGCTCTGGGTGTTGAGGGTCCGACGCCCCGCGGGTCCAACGCCCTGGGGTCCAACGCCGCGGGGGTCCACACGGCACAGGGGGTCCAACGCCCTGGGGGTCCACATGGCCCATGGGTCCGACGGCCTGGGGGTCCGACGGCCAGGAGGATCCAACACCCTGGGGGTCCAATGCCCTGGGGGTCTACATGGCACAGGGATCGGACGCCCCGGGGGTCCACATGGCCCGCGGGTCCATCGCCCCGGGGGTCCACATGGCCCCGGGGGACCAACGCCCTGGGGGTCTACATGGCCCGGGGGTCAGACGCCCCAGGGGTCAGGGTGTGGATCCATGTCGGCCAGCCATTCACTCGCCCTCATCTTCCACCCGGTCCACCCACACCGCCACCTGAAGACACATTCCACTACGGGGGGGGGGGGGGATGCTTTTCGACTGCACTTAAGTGGTTTTGATTTTCAGGATCTTCATGAGATTTCACAGAGACTGAATTAGAAACAAAAACAAAAACACGCAAAAAATAAAATATCGCAACCCGCATGAAGACGCTTCACTCTGAAACACAGCAGGGGTTCGTCCTCCACGACGTCAGCGGCTAGTATCAGCACCACCTCCACCTCCACCTCAACCCAGGCCTCAACGCACCGTTTCCCCCCCGCTGCCGTGGGAGGAAAACAAACCGTCGACACGAGGGCAAGGAGAGAGAAGAGTCAACTGTAATTGGTGTGGAAGTGCTTCCATGACCGTAGAAGCTTCCTATGAAGGCCGAGTTGTTCTTCTGATGGTCCCGGCGAGCGTCGGCGGCCCGGCCCAGGGGCGAGGACAGCCCGGGGGGGCGAGGCCCGGCCCGGGGGGGTGAGGCCCGGCCTGGGGGGTGAGGACGGCCCGGGGGGGGGTGAGGCCCGGCCCAGGGGCGAGGACGGCCCGGGGGGGGCGAGGCCCGGCCCAGGGGCGAGGACGGCCCGGGGGGGGCGAGGCCCGGCCCGGGGGGGGTGAGGCCCGGCACCACAATTCCTCCCAACATTTGTTTAGCGGCGGGCCGGAGCGCACAAACGCCGTATTGTTTCCTCTCCCCTTCTTGCTGGTCGCACTGCCAGAGGTAGGAGCCGACAGGGCCAGAGAGAGAGAGAGGGAGAGAGAGAGAGAGAGGGGGGAGTCACAGAGGGAGAGGGGGGGAGGGAGGAGCGAGAGGGGACAGCCACCCCCTCAAGGGTTAAACATCACACGAGTACTTCCTGCCACCGGCGTTACCGGGCCGCTTCGAAAAAAAGGTAACGGGGCAAACTTGTAAAGATCGGGTCGTTTCACAGTTGAGAGGGCTGTTGCACCACCCTCCCCCCCTCCTCCTCCCCCCCTCCTCCCCCTCTCTTGTTAGCATGTTGTGGCTTATAAATTACACAATCAGAGCCGACGAGTTCCTCCCTCGTCCGTGCCTTTGTACGGGGATATTTGGAGGGGATTTATCTGCCCAAGAGTTCATGACTCGGGTGTTATAAACCCCGGGGATCCACGTTATTTGATTTGTTTTTTATTAGAAACAAGGAACCACTTAGCCGGCTGTAACCTCTGGGGCATTTGGCTCCACATCTGAGAGGACGGCAGGTCACAAACCCCTCTCTGGAGAAGAGGGGACAGCCGGGGCCGGCGCCGCCTCTGGACATGGAAAACAAGCTGGCAAAACTGCGCCACGTTAATTCAGACAGGATGTGACAATAATGCCAACTGGAGCTTTTCTCTGGCAAACCCTCCGACGCAGGAATCTGCAGACCTGGCAACCCGTAGGACAGTAAATATGAGGCCGTGCCCATGTCCCGAAGTCTCTCCGGAGAACGTCGCGACTCGGAGCTGATTTCTGCCATTATTTGGATTATCGAGACCCGGTGGGGCCGTTTAGCATCCACCTCCATGTTTGTGTTGAGCAGCAAGGCGTTGGTCAGCCTGGGCTCAACACTCAAAACCACTGATGCAAATATAGGGAGGGAGGAAAGAGTGTGCGACCTGAAATGGGAAAACCACCCAGTCCTCCCAGCCGGGATGGAGGCCCGTCTTCTCCCCGCACCGCCTCCATCTTCTCCCGGTGTTGTTCATAACTCACGCTAGCACGTTAGCATGTAAGAACCAGACCGGTCTCGTCTCTTTCTATCACCCCTCCACTGTATATCCTCACAAAGCGTACTAGGGTTCGACCGATGAGGGTTTCTGAAGGACTGAAGCTGACGACAGCGATATTAGGTGCTGATATTTTCTCTCATTTTTGACCGTTTTCGTGCCTTTTCTTTTCATTATTTCACAAAAAACGACAAAGATTCAATGTTTCGTCCAGAATTTCATTCCATTCAAGGTTGCGTCAGCCTCCCAAACAGCATTTAGTTCACGGGACACTAAAACTACAACGTTCATCACGACATCATATCATCACCTCCATCAATATCAGCATCGGGCAACGCCGGCAAACCGATATCCAACCTCACAACATCCAGGTGGGTGGATATCGGCCCTCAGCTCTCAGCTCAACCTGTGTGTGTGTGTGTGTGTGTGTGTGTGTGTGTACCTGGCATGTCACAATAACAGGGGTTGGTCATAGGCAGAGAACAGAGTGTCTTTTGTAGGCAGAACCAGGGCAGCCAGCATCCCCTGCAGGGCTCCTGCCCCTATGAGAGCCGGAGCCTCCCGACCCCCAGCACCTAGCCCGCCAGCCGGCCCGGCCCGGCCCGGGGGAGCCTGTCATCACCACCACAGAGGCCTCCATTCATCCCGGCAAAGACAAAGCCAAAAGTGTACAGCAGCCATCCCAGGCATCCCAAGCATCCAGATATCTACCAGCGATATCATTTTAGGCTTTTGTGCACCCGTGCTTTGGTTTCCCCGCCGTTCTCTCCCCTCCATCCCTCCCCTCCATCCCTCCCCTCCCCTCCATCCCTCCCCTCCATCCCTCCCCTCCCCTCCATCCCTCCCCTCCCTTCCTTCCACGTCTCCTCACGCCTCCCATCCCACATCAGGAGTTACAGACGGGTCCGTTTTGCTACGAGTCTCCATCGATACAACACAACAGTGATCAACCGCTACAGGTCATGAAAGCGTTTCCTGTTCTAGACACACGGGGTCAGGTAGGCCTTTCCTGGGAGGAATGTGCACAGGAAGTGATGCGTTTTACGTTTGCGGTTTGTTTGGAATCAACAGAAGAAGAACTGGGTAGTTAGCATGAGCAGCGATAGAGAAAGACGTCACAGTACTGGACACACGGTTTGATTGACAGGTGATCTCTGGGAAGAGCAGCGAGGAACACCACAGTGAAGAACACCACAGTGAAGAACACTACAGTGAGGAACACCACAGTGAGGAAAACCACAGTGAAAGAACACCACAGTGAGGAACACCACAGTGAGTAACACCAAAGTGAGGAACACCAGAACACCACAGTGAAGAACACTACAGTGAGGAACACCACAGTGAGGAACACCACAGTGAGGAACACCAGAACACCACAGTGAAGAACACTACAGTGAGGAACACTACAGTGAGAAACACCACAGTGAGGAACACCACAGTGAAGAACACCACAGTGAAGAACACCACAGTGAGTAACACCAAAGTGAGGGACACTACAGTGAGGAACACCACAGTGAGGAACACCACAGTGAAGAACACCACAGTGAGTAACACCACAGTGAAGAACACCACAGTGAGGAACACCACAGTGAAGAACACCACAGTGAGGAACACCACAGTGAGGGACACTACAGTGAAGAACACTACAGTGAGGAACACCACAGTGAGGAACACCACAGTGAAGAACACCACAGTGAAGAACACCACAGTGAGGAACACCACAGTGAGGAACACCACAGTGAAGAACATGGAGGCTCCTAACACACTGCCTGATCTCAGACCCTCCACCCTCCTATGTGGCCACACTGGGCCCCTGAACTTGGTGGTGAAATCTCCACCTGCAGATAGCATCACCCGCCTCACCCCCCTCACCCTCCCTCACCCTCCCTCACCCTCTCTCACCCCCCCTCACTCCCCCATCCCTCTCTCTCCTGGGCATGTGTGGCGGCCGCTGATAAAAGAAGTGGAGATAAGAGGAAACACAAGCTGTGATGAGGAACACATTTCTGCCAGGAGAACAGAACATCAGACCAGTGGAAGGGGGAGAGAAGGGAGGGAGGGAGGAGAGGAGGGGATGAGAGAGAGGGAGGATATGGGATATTAGAGAGAAAGAGGGAAAAAGGGGGGGGGAAGAGGTGAGACCCAGAGAGACAGAATGAGGAGAGAGAGAGAGAGAGACAGAGAGAGAGAGAGAGAGAGAGAGAGAGACAGAGAGAGAGAGAGAGAGAGAGAGAGAGAGACAGAATGAGGAGAGAGAGAGAGAGAGAGAGAGAGAGAGAGAGACAGAGAGAGAGAGAGAGAGAGAGAGAGAGAGAAGAGAGAGAGAGAGAGAGAGAGAGAGAGAGACAGAGAAAGAGAGAGAGAGAGAGAGACAGAGAGAGACAGAGAGAGAGAGACAGAGAGAGACAGAGAAAGAGAGAGAGAGAGAGAGAGAGAGAGAGAGAGAGAGACAGAGAGACAGAGAAAGAGAGAGAGACAGAGAAAGAGAGAGAGAGAGAGAGAGAGAGAGAGAGAGAGAGAGAGAGAGACAGAGAGAGACAGAGAAAGAGAGAGAGACAGAGAGAGACAGAGAAAGAGAGAGAGACAGAGAGAGAGAGAGAGAGAGAGAGAGAGAGAGAGAGAGAGAGAGAGAGAGAGAGAGAGAGAGAGAGAGAGAGAGAGAGAGAGAGAGAGAGAGAGAGAGAGGGGGCAACGAGAGAATCTGAAAATGATTAGAGGAGAAAACTGGAGAGAAATTAAATCTGTTCTGGAGCCGAAGATGAAAAGAAGATCAGAGAATAGAGATGGAAGTTCAAGGACAGGCTCTGTACTCTACTATACTATATACTATACGTATACTCTATACTATACTATATGTATACTCTATATCTATACCCTATACTATACTATATATCTATACTATACTCTATACTATACTCTATATCTATACTATATACTCTACAACTATACTCTACTCTATATGTATACTCTAGCTATACTCTATACTATACTATACTATATACTATATGTATACTCTATATCTATACTATACTCTATATCTATACTATATACTCTACAACTATACTATATACTATATGTATACTCTATATCTATACTCTATACTATACTATATGTATACTCTATATCTATAATATACTATATACTATACTATATACTATACTCTATATCTATAATATATACTCTACAACTATACTCTACTCTATATGTATACTCTATATCTATACTCTATATCTATACTCTATACTATACTATATGTATACTCTATATCTATACCCTATACTATACTATATACTATATGTATACTCTATATCTATAATATACTATATACTATACTCTATATCTATAATATATACCCTATACTATACTATATACTATATGTATACTCTATATCTATAATATACTATATACTATACTCTATATCTATAATATATACTCTACAACTATACTCTACTCTATATGTATACTCTATATCTATACCTATACTCTATATCTATACTATACTCTACAGTTATACTCTACAGCTATACTCTATACTATCCATCTATACTATACTCTACATCTACACTCTATACGATACTCTACAGCTATACTCTATACTATCCATCTATACTCTATACTACAGTATACTATACTCTATACTATACTCTATATCTATACTATATACTCTATAACTATACTCTATATGTATACTCTATATGTATACTCTATATGTATACCTATATCTATACTATACTCTACATCTATACTCTATACTCTATACATCTATACTCTATACTCTATACATCTATACTCTATACTCTATACATCTATACTCTATACATCTATACTCTATACTCTATACTCTATACTCTATACTCTATACTCTATACTCTATACTCTATACTCTATACTCTATACTCTATACTCTATACTCTATACTCTATACTCTATACTCTATACTCTATACTCCCAAGCTCCTTGGTAGATTAGGGATGCTCGTGGTTTGGCCCAAAAACAAAAGAAATAACTGCAATCAAGTTCACAGGCAAACGCCCATGAATGTGACATGAGCGCTAGAATAAACACACGACAGCACTACGTCACACTGAAACCTTATTGTACTGTTTACTGTCGTAGGGCTACTCTCCTCCTCCTCCTCCTCCTCCTCCTCCTCCTCCTCCTCCTCCTCCTCCTCCTCCTCCTCCTCCGACTCCCTGAACTGATGAAGAGGCACGCCGCGACCCTCCGCCGTCCCCGGTGAAGTTCCTCCGGAAAACAAGAGTGAATGTAAATAAATCTGAGCCGCTGAGCGGAGGGGACAGGTGGCACAATGACACCGGCGACCTCCGGGGGCGGGGGGGAGGACGTATGGGGGGGAGGACGTATGGGGGGCGGGGGGGGAGGACGTATGGGGGGAGGACGTATGGGGGGCGGGGGGGGAGGACGTCGGGGGGGAGGACGTATGGGGGGCGGGGGGGAGGACGTATGGGGGGCAGGGGGGAGGACGTCGGGGGGGAGGACGTATGGGGGGCGGGGGGGAGGACGTCGGGGGGGAGGACGTATGCATCCCATAGCGGTGTCCCCTTTCAAGATGGGCACCGGAGGGGCACCAACCGGTCGCCCACCTGGCGTGAGGACGCAGCAGCGGGTCACTGGGCTGCACCGGGGAAACACCCGGGGCTTAGGCCACACTTAGCAGGCGTTGGTGGGGGGGTGGGGTGGTGGTGGTGGTGGTGGGGGGGTGGGGTGGTGGTGGTGGGGGTGGTGGTGGGGGGGTGGGGTGGTGGTGGTGGTGGTGGTGGTGGTGGTGGTGGTGGAGGTCTTTAGGCATGTGCAGAGCGGTCACCAAGAACAATAACCCTCTGCTGTTGGATGAAGACTCGTCTGTTGGAGAAGTCACTCATTCCCCGTCAGCCATACCTTCCTGCTCCGCTCGCTGTAATCTACTCTTATCTTGAGGTTCAAAGTGAATTCCTCCTCCTCCTCCTCCTCCTCCTCCTCCTCCTCCTCCTCCTCCGTTATGCTATTCCTCTGCTTTCTTTATGGAGGACCGGGGCAATAATTCAATATTGTTTATTGTGATATTGTGAAGTGATCGTGATTCACAATCCTGTGAATTAACGGTAAAAGGCAAATACAAAAATCTTCCTTGATTGATGTGATTCATTCTGCATGTGACTAGATATTGTTCTAGACATCCAAATCATTTGTTACGATAACTGTGATGTTCGTTTGTCTCCCAGCCCTAGAAACAGGTGTGGTGCTACTACTGGTTGAGCTACGAATTGAAGCTTTTCCCGCTGCTGCACCAAGTGTAAAATCATCAGTGGAATGCCTAAAATGTGAAAGTAATCTCGTATTTATAGTTGGAAACGTGCATCAGTCCTCATCTGACCAAGTAGGTCCTGCTCCTGGCACGCCGGCCTCCTGCTGGCTCCCAGTCAGCTCGCAGCGTTCGGCTAATCCAACAGTTGTCCGGCTCCGCTGAAAGTCACCTCTGAGAGTCCAGCTCCAGGACTCCAGTCAGGAATCCAGGGGCCCTTCACATACCGGCCGGCCGGATATCCTCTGGTTAAAGAGGGCCCTTTAAGCCGGGGCCATGTGTTGGTCCACTCCGGGGGGGGGTGTCGCTTAAAAGGCTTTCAGAGTGACATCAGTCACCTTAGGTCCACACACAACCGATCCATTTTGCGTGAAGCCGAAGCGTCGGGACGCTCCCGTCCTGAGGAGGATCAGCGCATCTGTGAACGGCTTTTGTGTAGAACAAAGTGAGTTCAGGTTACCGCTCTCCTCCCGGTATTGGCCCACATTGTCTCTAATTATTCCAGCAAACATTGACACAGCATGTGTGGTCTCCCCCCCCCCCCCCCATACCATACTTAGCAGAGAGAGAGAGCAGGAAGGAGGGAGGCAGAAAAAGAGAGAGAGCTAGAGAAAGAGAGAAATTCACTTCACGGTTCTATATGTGAGAGAGAGAGAGAGAGAGAGAGAGAGAGAGAGAGAGAGAGAGAGAGAGAGAGAGAGAGAGAGAGAGAGAGAGAGAGAGAGAGAGAGAGTACCCGGGGGTTTTCTGACATCATCTCTCTCTCCCATGTCGCCTCGCCCGGTGAGAGGAGAACACCATGCCAACTCCTCCGGTGCCTCCGGTGCCTCAGGTAGCCCGGAGCAGCCGACGCAGGCCCGAGCGAAACCATGGATTTCTTTCCTGTAATCCCTTAAACCGGAGGAGAACCCGTCTCCACCGCCGTGAGGCTCCAGCCCACTCTCTAATTTGAGTCCCGAAGCTTTCCCGTTGCCCGGGTGATCGTAACTCCAGTTTTTGCAAAACAATAATTATGACAAATGTATGCTTTAGTAGCTCACCAAATCCCCTGTCCAGGAGCTTAGCTGGAGGCGACGCTGCAGAAAGGCTGACCCAAATATGCTACATGTGGTTTGCCCATAGGAAATGGCTCCGTTGGGCACAGGGCAGGTTTTTTTTTTGTTTTTTTTTTCGTGTGAAAGCAATTTCTCCAAACCCCCAAAACGAAAAACATTAACAACAGGCAACCTTTGTTAGTCTAAGTCTGCGAAATTGGCACTATAGCCTCCGGTTAGCATTTGTTAGCAAGGCAAGGCAATGGGGTATGAAACGATTACTGTCAAATTCACATAGAAGTCTTTTCAAACAGCATTTTACTTTGAAAGGAGCATGGAACGGCTCATGGGATTTGAGAGTAGAAACGTTTTTCTATTGTCCAGGTTACAAACCCTTTGAGATCTGATAGTATCATTTATATTACTAGTTTTTCTTTTGTGCAACTCGTGTTAGGGTTGAAGCTGCAGAGTGCTTTACCTTCACAGGAGAGTTGACAGGTTTGAAATGAGCTCCTCCTGTTTTTTTTTTGTATGTTGACATCTTTGGTGCTCAGCCTCACCGCTGTGGTGTTTCTGCCCAGAGATCACCTGTCAATCAAACAGTGTGTCCAGCACTGTGTCGTCTTTCTCCTTGGATTTTCTGTTGATGGAGTTTGAGTTCCTGTAGGTGGCGCTCTTCTCTGTGTCTGTTCAGCCTACGGTGGCTATCGCTGCTCATGCTAACTACCTAGTCAGTTCTTCTTCTGTGTATTCCAAACAAACGAAATGCATCACTTCCTGTGCACCAAAAGATCTGTCTTGGGAAGGACCTGTCTGATAAAGGTTTCATGAAGTGGGTATCGGTGGAATCACTATTCAACAGAGAATGGACATTGGTTTATGTGAAAACGTTGCAGATCAATAGTGATGAAGAATATTTGATCTAAAACTGTTGCAGAAATCAATCTAAAACCGTAATATGAACCAACCAAGAGAAACAGCTGCGTTTTGAAATCATATTTAAGGCTCAAATGCAACATTTAACCATCAACAAGGCTTTTATTGTGATGTTGTTGTACATGGTGCAGAGTGCTTGCTAGTGCTTCCTGTAAGGCAAGACTCTCTTATACAGTGGTCCTCAATCCAGTCCTCAAGGACCCCCTGTCCTGGAGGTTTTAGCTCCAGCTCTTACTCAGGCACACCTGGACCAATTGAAGTATCATGAAAACCTGAAGCCTCTAATTGGTCCAGGGGGTGCTTGAGGACTGGATTGAGGACCACTGTTTTATAATACGTGCAAACAGTCTCCGCCTTGTGACTGAAAAATGACACACATGCTCCTATATCCGTGGTCTCCACATTTCAGGGCCACATTCCCTGGGAGCGTTTACTCCGAAATGCCTGCGGGAGTGACAATTTGACTTTTGTCACATGCCTGTGGGATGCGGATGGAACAGCAAAGGGCTGTCATTTACTGTCATTCCTTTTTTTGTCCCACTCCCTGCCGATCCGATCGGTCCTTTCTCCGGAACCGGTCTTCTGAGAAACGACACTGGCCAAGAAGATTCCTTGACATGTCCAAGGACAAGTTATCATTAGACAGCCAGGCCCCGTTTGGACAGACCGCCCACGCATTGACGGACAAAGAATAGACAAGATTTCCTCAGTGCCTTTCTTTGGAGGGCTGAAAGGAGGAGAATTGCTGCCTTACAGGAAGACATGAGGAAGACGGGGAGAAGAGGAGCTACAGACGAGACCCGGGACGAGACCCAGAGACCCTGGAGACGCCGAAGAACTGGGATGTGGTACAGCCATCTCAGTACACAACACTGGGTTCATGGGTCAATATTATCATGCTGTTCAGAGCAAAATTATGACTGAAGAAAAAAAGCCAAAAGTGCAAACCAAAGAACACCAGACTAGAGGTTTCTGTACGTTAATTTAAGACTCATCCCCAAATAAGAAAAAGTAACGTTTACATCTGCAGAACCAGGGAAGATAGTGTAGTGCAAAGAGAAAATCAGATTTAAGGCTCAAACGCAACATTTAACCATCTACAAGGCTTTTATTGTGACGTTGTGCACGGTGCAGCGTGTTGCTGCTGCTACCTGTCAGGTAATACTTGCAGTCAGTCTCCGTCTTATCAGCTTCCTTAATTGGAAACCCAAAATGCTGCCAGCAGACTGAAGTCCACGCCTGAAGCCGATGTGAAGCCGCCTACGTCTAACACAGCGGTGAGTCCAGCCAGGCTGAGGAAGGAGGGAAGTGTGATGACTAAGCTGAACCTCTCTAGCGCAGCTGAACCAAACCGGTCGTGAAATTTCACGTCACAAACGTTCCTCACATCCCCTGCAGAGTAACGACGCTCAAACAGTCGGATCAATAAACAGCAGTCATGTTCTCCCGCATATCTACCTGTAAACAACGTAAACAAACAAATGAATAAAAAAATATTCATTTGTTTAAAATAAAATAAAGTAATAAAATAAAGTGATAAAATAAAGTAATTAAATATATATAAAAATAAATAAAAATAAAATTAATTAATAATTAAAATAAATTAAATATATATAAAAATAAATTAAAATAAAATAAATAATAAAATAAGAGATCTGTGTTCTGAGTACGAGCGGACATTCTTCCCTGACTGAAACATGCAGGGGCAGCGAGGGGTGAGGAGATGGGTGAGGAGATGGGTGAGGAGATGGATGGCATCGGGGTAGGAATGGATTCAGTGGGCCAGCAGTAATTGTCCTGACCTTTTCATATACATCCAGGTTCAGACTGAGCTTGGTGGGGTGGGAGTGGGTGGGTGGGTGGGGTGGGGGGCGGTTGCAGGAGGGCAGGGGCGAGCCGGTACAATCTACATGGAGGGAAATGTCATCCCCATTAGCCTGACTCACCGGAGGCCGCGAAGACATCTTTACATCTATTCCACCTTCACCTTCACCTCAGACTCAGACCTCAAACCAGCAAGTTCCTACCAGAGAACTACCAGAAATATAAAGTATGGATGTATGTCTTTCTCTGTGTAAACACCAGGGTGTAGTAAAGTAAGTTGTAGCGTATTTAGCATCGATGGGCATGGCTCCATCCAACTATGCTACCCGGCTAGACGCTCCCATGATCCTTGAGGCTGTTACAGTCTGCAAGCTGGAGACAAGAGAGATCTTCTTCTTTTACTTTCTTGACTGCCAACTCCCAACCAGGAGTTACAAGGTTGACCTCTGCCTGAACTCCAAAGAAATAAATAGAAAAAAGCACGTCTGTTTACTGCAGCAAGATCAAAGGGACAAACTATCAGAAAACAAGGGGGCGGGGCCACGGGAACTTCAATCGCAAGGCACGCAAATAACCTTTGGCAAAGAGGATCAACAACACTGCATTGTTGCTGCTGGCAGACAGACAGACAGACAGACAGACAGACAGACACTTCCCTACAGTATGTGCCTCCCAACTGTCATGGGAGCTGTCAATGAGTTATCAGCCTGATGATCATGGGGGCATTTTGAAAGGATCTGTGGTCACGCTCAGTCTAACACACACACACACACACACACACACACACACACACACACACACACACACACACACACACACACACACACACACACACACACACACACACACACACACACACACACACACACACACACACACACACACACACACACACACAGGCCCTGTATAAACTTTACAAAGAACAGAGTCAACTCTGTTCCACCTGTTGTGTACTTTAGAAACGCCCAGTGGATTAACCTATCTGCTGGAATCAGATAAAAACGCCAGTTCCCGTTCCAAGTCCTCCATCAAAAAACGCAAAAATAAAAAACTTCTCGTTCTCTTGGATCCTTGCGTCAGGAGATGACCGAACCTCCTCCTCTTCCTCCTCCTCCTCCTCCTCCTCCTCCTCAACGCTGCGAGCTCGCCGGGCTTCAAACAAATACTCCCAAGTATTTTTCTCACCCTGCTTGTGCAAGGGAACACCTCCACCTTTATTTGTACGGGAGCGGATTTAGCCCGAAGGCTGCAATTACATCATCGTTCAGTTTTGCAGCGCCGCATATCAGGGCCGGCGTTACTCAGAGGGCCCTTTGAAGAGTCTCTCTCTCTCTCTCTCTCTCTCGCTCCCTCCCCCCTCCTCCCCCCTTCGGCGTAGCCTTTGATGTTAGCGCGTGGAGCTGCGCAGAGCGCCGCGGCCTCCCAGGCCTCCCCGCCTCGCCTGATCCTATCTGCTCAGGCGGCACATTCATGTGGTTTACACCCGCAGCCAGACTCCCGGCAGCTATTCACTCAGCCTGACAGGCCCCTCCCTGTTCAGGGTCCAGGGGCCTGAGCTGCCTGCGGGGGTCTGGGGGGGAAAGGCTTTATCAATAGTAGAGTTTACTGTAGTGCTTACAGTACGTTGGCACACTAACTGCAGATTCACAGGAGGAGAAGGAAACACCTGACCCACTTCAGGAGTTGTCAGAGTTTAAAGGTGCGATGACGAGGGTTTGCTGATGTCATCCTTTGGTCGTAGCTGAGCAACAAGAAATGAGTTCAACTTGGACAAAAATGAGCCAATCTGTAGCTACGATGCAGAGACACAACATGAACAGAAAGAGGATTTCTCACTTTAAAGAACTAGGATGCATTTTTAGCAGAGATTCCAGTGGAGGAGGAGGAGGAGGAGGAGGAGGGGGGAAGACAGTGTGATATATCTTCTCTGTGCACCCGGGGGACATGCGGCACTTCGCCAGAAAAAAAAAAACGAAAAAAAATGAAGCTCAGAGATAACCCAGCCTGTTCTCGTCTGACCAAGCAGGACCAATACATCATACCTCTGGCCCCATTGTGTTACGAAGCCCGGGTCCTCCTCGTTACCGGAACAACCACAGCCCACATCAAGACCGCTAGCCTGGGGGGGGTGGGGGTGGGGTGAGGAAGGACAGAGGGGTGGTGGGAGACGGGGGGGGGGGGGGGGGTGGAGGAGCTTCTACCCAAATCTATTAAAACATTAAAACATCATCATCGATGGAGAGAGACAGGAAGGACCCAGGATGACGCCTGATTGGTTCCCGTCTGGCACCCCTGTAAATGACCCTGGTCACGGGTTGTGTAGGAATCCATTAAAGGAAATAATGGAGGAGGAGGAGGAGGAGGAGGAGGAGGAGGGGGGGGGGGGGTTCATGTGTTAGAAGAACCGCGGCGACTTTAATACGATGCGTTCAGGTACATCAGTGTGAGTCAGTGTTCTGGGGGATCTCTGTTTCTCAGGCTGACGCTTATGTAACGATGTACACAAAAGCAGGAACTTTGAACCCCCCCGGTGTTCTTGAACTTGGGTGAGTGGGGCAGATGGGCGATAAGACCGGCGGGGAGTGTACCGGCGAGCGCTGGAACGTCGAGGGTCAGAGCGACTCCACCGACTCCACCGCCACACGGACGCCTTCCCCGTCTAGCGGCGGAAAAAAAAAAAAAAGAAGGGAAAAAAAAGGATAACAAAAAAGGAGGGGGGGGGGGGGCTGGCGTTGTGGCCTTCCACGGTTAGTCAGCACATTCCTGGCCGACAACAAAGCATGCCTCTGCCTGGATGAGCCGCTGTGAGCATTGTCATCTCGTGACCCTTGACCCCTTTAGCCTTTGTTTTCCGGACCCTCTGTGTCAGTGGATGGAAATGTGGGCCGAGGGGACGGACCGGCAGAACACACCGGGGGCTGTTCGGGACCCCCGGGGCCCGTCTCCGTCTCTGCAGCTTACAAAATGTGTTTCAAAAACAATCTGTGAAAAACCCCCCCCCCTTTTTTTTCCCCCCCTGTGGCAGCGTAGCGCCGCTGCTGCTGCTGCTGCAACAAGACGCTGCATCCCGACACAAGCACGTCATCCACGTGTGGCTTCTTATCGCGTAGGAAATCACAGACTCGGGGGCAATGACGCGCGCACATTTCCCTTCGCCGCCGGCTGCGAAGCGAGAGGAAGAACGAGTCTGTCACGCAGAACGAGCTCGGACGACTAATCGATCGATGGCAGATGAAGGAGAGAGAGAGAGAGAGAGAGAGAGAGAGAGAGAGAGAGAGAGCAGCAGCGGACGCCGGGGCTGGATGATAATCTCTCTTTGAGTGGAACATCAAAGCACGACTCAGCCATTTCAGCCCAGTGGAAACTAACATAGCTACTGGGGACACCAGTACCAACACGCACTTGCTCCAGGTGGAGCGCTGCAGTGAGGAAACGCAGACGGGAACAGAGGGGCTGCTGGGTAGTGAGAAAGCGTCGGCTCGCGAAACAAAAAGCCGGAGCAGGTAAACGAGGAAAACCCCAACAGGAAATGGTCCGTTTGGCTGGTTTAACAATGTCACACACCCTCAGTAGGGACGCCACGCTTTCACGGTTTCGCCAAAAAGCCATTCCAGTCTGACGCATCAGTCTGTGTTGATTAAGAAATGCAGCCACTGCCCCTCCAAGTCGTCCACATGCACTCGAGGACACGTGACGAATTTTAGTCTGCATGAAAAGGAAGGAGTAGGGTTGGGGGGTGAGTTGAGCAAGAGAGAGAGAGAGAAAAACAGTTTAGTCTGTTCTATTCCGAAAAGGGGAGAAACGCAGCCTCAAATTACTTTGGCCGGGACATGAAAGCGGAGCGGGGTGGCGGTTAAGAGACGATAGCACTTAAAATACAGCTGCGACCGCGAAGCCAATAAATGGAAAAAAGTAGGCGAGCAGCACTTTTAACCTTTTAAACCAGCGTTTGTGTACTGCTACTGTTGCTTTGGCGCTGGGAGTGGCCCCGTCCCTGGTACCTCCCGTCTGGGACCGGCCCATTATGGCCTCTTGGGGTTTCCAGCCTGTGGTGAGAAAGCGCGCTGGATCCCTCAACCGCTAAAGCTCTCATTATAGTCTAAATGCAGCGCGACACAACTGCTGCCAGCTCCAAGGTAAGAGCTCCAGGATTTAAGCTCATCGTTGTCTTAGCTCAAAACCGCTGCCCCCCCCCCCCCCCCACACACACACACACACACACACACACACACACACACACACACTTGCAGTCAGAAAGAAACTGGCACTGCAAGAGAACTGAGCCACAAAGTCTCACAACTGCGTTACTGGCATGCCCGTGTGTGCGTGGAGGTTGAAGTTCAAAGGTGAAAGGGCTTGTGGGTGTTTGGGGGGAAAACGGCCCGGCGAGCTCCAGCCTCGTCTTCCCGACGTGGGATCCGGAGGATGCTCCGAGGAGGAAGTCGGCGAAAACCCACATGATTCCCTCTGGTTTCCTGGCCGACGACGCTATACGGCTTCCATCTGGTCCTCTCGGTGCCCCTGCCACGTCCCTGCTGCCTCGGCTCCTCGCTCACACGCCGGCGGCGCCGTCGGGCCCCCGCGCTGGAAATCAGACGCAGATGTGCGCTGGTGCGACGCAAAAAAAAACGCAGCTCATCTCGCCACTACGGGAAAAAGACGATTTCGGCGTCGGAGAGAGAGACAATCGAGAGTGACGAGCAGCAGATGCATCAAACGCTCTCTCATCATCATCATCATCATCATCAACAACAACAACAACAACAACAGGAGGGACTGTGAGTCACCAGCGATGTGAATGTGAACGCCGCCGCTGAGTGACGGTAATGACGGCGTGGCGTCCCGCAGGGCCCCGGCCACTCCAGAAGTAAGATCAGCAGCACATATAGAAGCAGCAGCACCTCTTCGCTCCATAGTCGCCGGGTGGCGGTGTGAAGCCGGGCCGGGCCTCCGGGCCATCATGGCGCCGCGTCACCGTCTTCACCCGCCGCCGTGACTCTGACTCACGCTGCATGTGTTTACAACCGGGTTTGATTACGTGTCGCCGCACAAGATGGGACTATCGAAGCCATCATCACCAGGGACTAGTGAAGACATGTGAGGTGAAAGCAGTGGGCGGGTTCCAGTGAGCGGAGTGCTGTGAACACACTCTCAAAGCCGCCTATTGATCCCCCACGTCGTCCCCGATCCATGACAGGAGGATTTCAGGAGACATCGATTACTTCACTATTACGGAGTCACATCGGAGCGATCGGGGAACTGGCTGGGGAAGCCTGGGGTTTGGCATCGCCGCCAGATCCCAGTCGTCACGCTTCCTCCCCTCCGAGCGGAGCAAGTAGCAAATTGACTTAATTTATTATTTTTGGCCCCCGGCAGCGGGTGCCGCTTTTCGCACTCTTCGGCTGAGCGGGTGTTAGCTTTAGGGAATTAGCAAAAGGAGAGTCGGGAGTGTGATCAGCGGGAACGGCGGTTACCTCTCAGGAACTCTGCCAAGCCTCCCTTCCCCTCCCCCCTCCCCTCCCCCTTGTATTTCAAACCCCTACCTGCTGAGGTCTGGCCGCTAACTGTACACAAGGGGTAACGCAAACTCTCTCGGGGGTCCTGTTCAAACAGCAGGAAGAAGCCTACAAGGCCCCCGTCAACCTCAGGCAGGCTCAAAGCTCAAACCCAGACAGCAAACAGTAGGAGAAGCTGCAACGGTTGCAGAGGGCGCTGCAGGAAACCCGATGCACAGGAACCTACGAACCTACGCGTCGAAGCGGAAAATCAATCCTATATATTCGTTACGACGCGACGGCGGCTCCCAGCGCGTCAGTCGCGATGTTATTTCACGAGCGCTGAAATTGTTACCGGTTTTCAAATTATACTCTGCAGACTGTACGCTTGTCATTCTTTCTCATTTTCAACTTTCATAAATCTTGGGTAACAGACACAGGGAGCTCAAGACAGTGTGCTGCGCTGGACAAACTGCACCTCATTATAGCTTGAGAAAATATAAGCTGCCTCTAAGTGGTCAGAAGCTATGTTAGCAAAGAAAGCAAACCTAAATAGATGTGGTTTTCGATGTAAAGCTGAGGTCCGACATTTCTGTGCGGTTACCGCGCAGCGCCAAATGGCCATCGCTATGTATAAACAGGGGCCATTTTTATGCTGAGTATCCCCTCCTTTGATGCCCACATATCATCTTCCTACTGTCAAAATAATAATTGTCCTTGCATTTGAAAGAAAACAAAAACACATACGTCCACTGAAAAGATTTTGTTGTCATGCAGCCATTCCCCTCCGTCCGCGGAGTAGCAGCGAGGGAGGGAGCGTACCATTTTGCAGTGGTGCAGTGGTGCAGTGTAGGTTCAGTGCCAATGCGTCTAGATAGGAAGCCAAATGTGCAAATGACTCGCCGTCCTAACTCGTATCATCCTGAGTATGGCGGTTTGCGGAAGTACAACCCCTGAAATGCTACGACGTGCTACGGCCGAGGGCTTCCTGTGACGCGTGGCGGTGCGTACCAATGTAGACCTGAACCGTCGTGGTGAACTCCCACTCCCAATCCCACTTCCCAGGCTGCACTGCAACCTGCCCTCCCACCACTGATATCACACACATCCTCAGACATGAGGGGGGGTGGGGGGGACACACACTTGAGCAGCTATTGGCTTACACAGATAACAACGCGACCTTGAAACTTTTCTGCTGTGGCTTGGTAGGCTTTCTTCACAGGACGCACACTTGCC
The DNA here is from genome assembly GCA_034670385.1 of Hoplostethus mediterraneus. Classification (NCBI taxonomy): domain Eukaryota; kingdom Metazoa; phylum Chordata; class Actinopteri; order Trachichthyiformes; family Trachichthyidae; genus Hoplostethus; species Hoplostethus mediterraneus. The sequence goes on along the minus strand of JAXDDW010000002.1, from coordinate 18,825,307 downwards.
ATGACAACTCGACTTTCATCTTGAGACGAAGATGAAGTAAAGACTATAAAAGGTTAAATCTCGCTTGCTTCAGCTTAAAAAGGTTTTTTACAAAGTCAATTTAATCAGAAAGATTAAAAGTAGTAGCAGAAGTAGTAGTATTAGCTGAAGTAGTAGTAGCAGAAGTAGTAGTAGCAGAAGTAGTAATAGTTGAAGTATTAATAAAAGTAGTGGTTTGTGTGTTCTATCCAGTCATCAGTAAAGTCTCTGGTCTGTGGACATTGTCAGACAGCCAGGGTCACATTTGATAGTCTCCATCTAGTGGCTTGTAGACACCAAAGCGAAAGTGAAACTTAACTTTTCATAATGCATTCCTATTGGGCCAAAAAATTGCAAATAAAATAAATTAAATTGCAGAAAAAGTAAAAGTGTAATCAAAAATTTGAATGGCCGATTGTGATTCCAGACTATGCTGAATTTTTCAAAGTTTGAACCGCGTTGATAGCTTAAATGACGTGAAAGTAGTTGACATCTGAACTTTTGCGCAAGAAGAGGGAATAATATTATTATTAATAAATAAGTAAGTACAAGAACATAAGAGTTGCTAGCTGAAGCAAGCACACTAATAAACTCTGATAAGCTTCGTCGCAATTTCTCAGCCAACGCTAATAGCCAAATGCACTTGACATGTCAGGTCAGGACATAAAAGATGAAACCCAGAAGCCTGATCATCACTACAGCACTCTCATTTTCATGTATCCTTTAAAACCTTTTAAAAAAAAAAATCAAAACAAAGATGATATAACTTCACAAGGATGAACATTGGGCATTGCATTAAATGGTTTACACTGAAGTGCCATCCAATCAGTCAATCACAGAGGGCCGGACTGGTTGGTCCAACCCCATCACAAACTCCAGCCAGATGCACTTGACATGTTGGGGGTGTCGGGAAATAAAAGATGAAACACAGAAGCCTGACACACCACTAGTTTCTGCAGCGAGCTCCTTTCTTACATGTAGTTTAGTTTAGTTTAAAGCCTTAAAATAGTTACAAGTAACAGAAATGATCCAACTTCAAAGGAAGTGGAGCTGATGACGGCTACATAGTAACGGCTACAGCGCGGCGGGACATGTGGGGTCGGTTTACAAATCGGTTCAGATTACACTACAAAAAACAACAAATTCAACTAATCAAAAAAATAGTTTCGAATAAAAGTGCATGTTTGATGGAAGCGCGTCGCTGAAAACCGATCGACTATCAACCCCTGAGAGCACAACTGAGCTGTAGCCTCGTAGCCTTGCGTGATCTCGTGAAAATGTTATGGAAAAGTTTACAAACTTTTTTTTTTTTTTGGACCAAGTGCAGGATTTGTAATTTCGAGGAGAGCAAATCCCGACAGCGCGTGTGTCAGGGATGAACATAAACTGGTGAGCAGCTCCGATCGCAGCCCGACACATCAACAAAATAACCTGCAAGAGCATGTTTTCCCTGTGAATGAATTCCACAAGATAGGAGCCATCTTGTGACCGCATATGCTTGCAAGCTTAGTACCATCCTCACACAGCCTGCACACACACACACACACGCATACACAACTCTTGTCAACCCTCCAACCCCCTATGGAAAAAAGTTTTGCGATGGGCAGCTTGGTCAAATTAAAACCGGAGTCCCGTAACGTTGCTCTGAGCTAAGGCTTGTCATTCCCCCCATAAGAAAAGGTAGTTTATACATACTTGAACGATCTCCCCCTCCGCGCTGATAGTGGCTCCTGCTTTAGAGAACCGTCCTTGCAAGCCAGTCGTATAAGTAGTATAATCTCCATTTGGACTGGACTCGAACAGAACCACTTCCACAAAGGCAGTATCCTTGGCGAAAACGGTACCCAGAGAAGCGGTGACCACCAAGACCACCAGGACCACCGAGTCGGGTACGCGATCTAAGCCTCTCCTTGGTAAAATCATCATCTTGCCGGCTGGATCTGCGCCGATCGGGACATAATTTCATAAGGATTAATTAATCGGGTGTTCGTAAATGAAATCGGATGTGTGCGCGCGATGGGCGATGCGTCAAAAGAGTCGGAATTGTGCAATAAAAGCTGCGCCCGGGCTGAAGCGTGTTTATTTCACCACTGCAAGCCTTGTCAATTACATTGCCTGCAAACGCTCCCTCGCTCGCTCGCTCGCTCGCTCTCTCTCTCTCTCCCTCGCTCTCTCGCCCTCCCTCCCTCTCTCTCTTTCTTTCTCACCCCCCTCCTCTACAAAGCGGATCTCCTTTGATCTCCAAACACGTGATTTTTTTTTTTTTTTTTTTTAGTTTTTTCTCTCTCTCCCAAAAGGGTTATATCCCCACCCACCAATCTTTCTGACCCTCTCCTTTGCACTCCCCACTCTGAAGTGCCAGCACTCAGTTAAGGAGGCACGGCGCGCTCATTGAAAAGCCAAAACGCCGGCTCGCGCTTCACAAGTATATACGGGCTACACATATGAAAATGACATGTTTTCATTTGGGTTGATTTTGTTCTCATGGGTTTGTTTATCACACTGTTGGCACTTTTAAAAAAAAGCCATTTCTGAGTTTATTCTAAAGTGTGACACGTTTTTCAACTCTCGTGCCACCTTAAAATAAACATTACCCTCTTCAGGACGCTTCATTATTTAACCGGGCTAATTTTTCAATCTGATTCAGATTATGTTCAACCCCCCAGGTTACAACAATTTGCAACATCTCAGTTTTGGAGAGAGAAAATGTATTGGCTTTAGTGGAACTTTTTGTCATGGTGGCAACTTTATTTCAATTAAAACCTCACCGTGATATTCCTATAATCCTCCTACAGGGACCCATAATGCCCCTGTGGTGCTCAATAGTGAGGTTATATTGACTTTATGGTACTTTATGGCCCTTTTACCTCCTTTGCTATCAATAGAGTTTCCCTATAATATCCATTTCTATCTCCATTGGGGGATTGGTTATATCCGAGGATCATCTTTCAAAAGTGTATTATTGGATTACTCAGATTTTTTTTTTCATAAGGCATTTTCCTTTTTTGATGATGTTAATTTCTCCTTCAAGGGGCCTTTCCACTGTGAGCAGTTGTATTGCACATTAATTAAAGGCAATTCATTCGCTCTGGTATAATTGCGCACCAGCCTTTAGACTCCCGATCTCCAATTAACTTTGGTCTTTGATCTCTAAAGTAGTTGTCCTCATTGAGACAGGCTTGACAAGCTAATCATACATCATCTTGGGCCTTTTACAAACAGCTGCCTCCAAATGTTTAAACGTAATTTGACATAATTTCATATGTGCAGCAAGTCGTTAAAAAAAAAGGGGTTTGGGACAGTCCACTAGAAAATGCAATTTGCAAGACGTAAGAATTTTTATTGAATTCACCATTCATCCATTGATAAAAATGTTCATCTCTTGAAATACTGAGCCCTATTATGGTAGTACAGCCTGCATGTCTCTGGTGATGCAGCTCTTCGCCACAGCACAAGACAGTTATATCTATAGTCTATAGAAAACTCCCATACTAACCAGTTTGTGGTCTTTTCTTCAGTGTGTGAGACTGTGCTCACTGTGTCTGCGGATACCCTGCTATAGTGCCTGGATTCCCAGTGGCATCGTCTTTGGGTTGAAAGGGCGTGGAGAGAATAGGCAAACACACAATATATTGTCATTGCTGCAAAAGAGAAAGGATTTGAATCTGCGTGCGACTCTGCAACCCGTGAAAAGTGCTCATAGCGCCCATAGTGCCATGCAAGTGAGGACACTGTACTGGCATTGTGTCGTCCTGAATGGAGGCAGCTATACCGCGTTATAGCTCACTATAACATCCAGTACAGCCTCCCACTTGAATTTTGCACCATTTAAAAAGATAATCACATCATTCTGCATGATGTCAGTACCTGTTTTGGTAAAAAAAAAGTAGCAAAGTGGCGCCCAAAAGAGAGCAGGACGAAGAAGGACGGCTGAGCTCTGCACAGTGATAGATGTCCAAAGCCCAGAAAACAAGGTCTCATCTTGCTGTCAGCTGTGTGGCAGTGTGATTATGAAAACCAACTGTGAGGCCTTTTTAGGTCAAGAATGCAGCCGCCTTTGGAAGAAAGCATGATGGTCAACATGTGTTCGGACTCAAAAGCTGGGAGGGGAAAACAATTCAAAGGAGTCGAGCAGAAACTCAAGAAGTTCTTCAGCGCCTCGAGCGTGACAATAATTTACAGATCACATCGGACGTCATTCTGTTTTATGAATCCTGATCCACACCACATGTGCTAGCTGTCTCATACCGCGTACTCTCTCTCCCACACAGACGCCCACGGGCAGTACGGATATTTGCATCGTCGGGGTTTGTTTTTTTTTGAATGGATACCTGAGAAACAGGAATCAATAAATGAAAAGAGAAAAGAGGAGTTGATGTATCGGCGCTTTCAGAACATCATAGGATCGACGCATCACGTGCATGAAAGTAATGATTGCAGTCAAAATGCTGCACTGACATTACATGCACATCATCAAGTCACTAATGGACAAATCCAAGTGTTATGTGGACAAGTCAACTGTAGTCCAGTTGCATGGGAGTGTTCTTCCACTATGGCAAGCCTGCCCTCTGCTGGTTGCTGGAAGTTAAACACAGAAATGCTGCTGACATGGAAAGAAAATCATTTAACAGCAATTTTCTTCTTTTTCTCACTTGAATTCCCAGTTTGCACGGACCACTTTCCAGCATCATCATCATCATCATATATTAAGTGTAGAGTGAGCTCGACGACCCTTTGGCCCCTTTAAAGCATCGTACGATTTCAAAGACACATGGGCGTCAGTGAGAAAATAAGCATGTTGAGTGCTTTTTTTTCCCTCCCTCCTGACAATGGTATTTATGTTCCCCGCCTGTTACGTGGTTCTGGTGGGACCCACACAGCTGTGGGTCTTCTCCCGACGCTCCGGCCTCCCTCTGCACCAGCGTATACACTCCACCCGGCCTGAGCAGAATCAGCTGGCTGCTTGTTTAGGCTGGGAGAGTGCCGAGGACGAGGATGACGTTGAGGCATGGTGGCTGGCGTGGTGGTTGTGTGTGTGTGGTGCTGCCATCTTTCCCAGCAGGGCAGCCTGCGGACACCATGTCTGCGGGTTTCTGTTTTTTTTATTTTTATTTTTATTTCCTGGTTAAGTGTTGTGGGATTCATGCGCCTCCATCTCTTCTGCCTCTGGCTTGAAACAAAGGGAGGGTTACTAGCAGGGATGTGCTGCAGGGTAAAGCTAGCTAACTTAGTTTTGCCGCCTTTTCATTTGTGGACTCGTTTATCCACGTTGTGAGATAAATTCACACATTATTTCATAGTATTTAGTGTCAAACTGATGTAAGTTAGATGGATAAGGTCTTTTAAAGTTGATTTCTGTTCATATTAGATGTTTTCTTTGTGATGGTCACCAACTGGACGTCATCGTTTACCCACCTTTTTGTTTACCACTCGCTCTAATGGTTTCCTTGTTGCTAATCATGTTGTTTGGTGTCTCCAAGTCTTTTCGTGTCTTTTCATCATGACTGTTTTGATTGTGTTTTCTGCTCTCTGCTAACCCGCTAGCCTCCGTCTCTTATCTCCCTGTTTATTTTTACCCAGTCGGAGGCCTTTTTCCTCTTGCCAGGCGGTCACTGTAAACCAGAATTTGACTTCCTGGGTTGAATAAAGGTTAAACACATACAAATCAAATTCCATCTCTGGCTGCCATCAATACCAAAAGGAGGCGTTTGAAAGCGCACGGTCGGTCCGTCACACCGACTGGGCTCCCACCCTCTGTGAATCGTCCCTTTGTTGGCGTGGTGCTGACGTTATGCTCTAATGAAGAAGGGAGATGATGAGGAAGGGGAGCGTTTACATTCATGGCTCCCAAAAGAGAGCATCGCCGCAGTGTATTATTACATAAAGCAATTAGGGGCCCCCGCGGCCCCCGGATCGCGGGAGATGCTTTCCCCATGATGACACAACATGGACGGTGACTATTGACTCCAGCGGCTCAGAGCATGTTGCATGTTTGCGATGATGTCACTGGCGAACCCCGGGGGGGGGGGGGGGGGGCGCTCTCATGAAAACGTTCAGCACTGAATTATTATGTTGAGATTACAGAGGCGAACATACCGGGGAGGGAGGGAGGGAGGGAGGGATGGGGGGAGGGAGGGAGGGGGGGGCGGCTAGAAATGATAACAACTTTATCCATACAACACTTTTCCAAACACCCGTTACAAAGTGTTTTATCAAAAAAAACAAGATAAAGTGAAAACAGACAAAAACAGAGAGAGATAAAAACAGGAAAATGACACATGCAATACAACAGCACAGAAATATGATTGTCAAAAGGCCTAAAGGTACAAATATGCTTTGAGGATACTACTAAGCTGTGATACTACAGTAAGGAAACAAGCATGACCAGTCTTTAAGTCAGTAACTTCTAGTACATGTTGTTTAATGGATCTTTAATATCAGTATTATGTGTCATATACTGAAATGTGCATTTTTCAAGGTAAAACTACAGATTGAAATCTAAAGTTCACAGACAGAAAAAAAAAAGAAAAACATTGCATCCATTCATGCAGCGTGAACCAACAACCATCTGACCATCACATGATCGCTTTGCTGTAACGAAGTTTATTTCTGACCTCTGTATTCATCAACACACTTTCACTTCAGTTCGGCGTCGCTGTTAAATTAGGATTACGTTGGTACAGTCGGTGAGTATCTGCTTGACAACGGACCGGCGATCGCATCAATCACTTTGTTTTCAAGTGTTCTCCGATGTTCAAACAGCTCATAACTAAATATTGCAGGCTTTTGAAGCTGAGGCTGTTCGGGGGCCGGGCCCTGATCCTGGACCTGATCCTGGACCGCCCCTCGGATCTGGCTCCGGGGTGAAAGTCGACTTTGAAGTGCAGAGTAGACCAGGGGGAGTTATTTCAATGGGCCTCCGGTTCAGTCGAGGAGTAAAGTTGCAGCCGTAAAGAAGGGGGGGGGGGGGGGGGGGAGAAAATGAGAGAGAGAGAATGAGAGAGCGAGAGAGAGGGGGAGAGAGAGAGTCTTTTGAAATGAGGCACCTGAACGTTTGAGGCTTGCAGGAACAGGTCTGCTCCCAGGGGTGAGGGGTTTGGAGTCGGCTCAGTCCTGATCTGTTCTGAGAACCGACGAGGAAAAGGGGGATATGATGTTGATACACTCACACAGGCTCCAACATGTTGGATGGATGGATGGATGGAATCTGCACACACACACACACACACACACACACACACACACACACACGTGCACGCAGCAACAAGGCAAATAACCAAGTAGGAAAACAAAAAGACAAATGAGGCGAGTCGCGTCGGTCACAGTGCTGCTTGTCCAAACAGAGCTCCCACCCAGCGGCCAGACTCCCCACTGGTGGAGCAGCGGAGGAGGTCGGCTCAGGTCTGGAGAAGCTTCACCAGTGGAGCGCCGAGAGAGAGAGAGAGAGAGAGAGAGAGAGAGAGAGAGAGAGAGAGAGAGAGAGAGAGAGAGAGAGAGAGAGAGAGAGAGAGAGAGAGAGAGAGAGAGAGAGAGAGAGAGAGAGAGAGAGAGAGAGAGAGAGAGAGAGAGAGAGAGAGAGAGAGAGAGAGAGAGAAGAGAGCCGACGGTCTGATGTCCTCACCAGAGATCAAAGGGTGGAAGTATGAATATCATCTGACAGGTGGGGACCTCTCAACAGAGGTGAAGTGTGTGTGTGTGTGTGTGTGTGTGTGTGTGTGTGTGTGTGTGTGTGTGTGTGTGTTTGACACCTATTCCCACTTTACAAATGTCAATCATTTAAACCTGAACTGGGAAAGACTTTCAAGTAAAACCAACTTAATTTCTGGTCTCTGGTATGATCACTGGCAGGAAGTCGTCTTGGCACACAGGAAGTGATGAAACAACACTTAAGAGTGAAAAACAGCAGCGAGCAGGCTGGACTCACTGAGGAGAACTGACATCACTCCACATGCCTTCTGGGTAATGCAGTCCTTCAGGTCTGGCTGCCACTCGCCAAAAGTGCAAAGTTGCCTAGTGCTGCTTTACAGTAATATTCTCTCTCCAGATAGATAGAGAGAGAGAGAGAGAGATGATAGATAGATAGATAGATAGATAGATAGAGATAGATAGATGATAGATAGATAGATAGATAGATGATAGATAGATAGATAGATAGATGATAGATAGATAGATAGATAGATAGAGAGATGATAGATAGATAGATAGATAGATAGATAGATAGATAGATAGATAGATAGATAGATAGATAGATAGATAGATAGATAGATAGATAGATAGATAGATAGATAGATAGATAGATGATAGATAGATAGATAGATAGATAGATAGATAGATAGATAGATAGATAGATAGATAGATAGATAGATAGATAGATAGATAGATAGATAGATAGATAGATAGATAGATAGATAGATAGATAGATAGATAGATAGATAGATAGATAGATAGATAGATAGATGATAGATAGATAGATAGATAGATAGATAGATAGATGATAGATAGATAGATAGATAGATAGATAGATAGAGAGATGATAGATAGATAGATAGATAGATAGATAGATAGAGAGATGATAGATAGATAGATAGATTGATAGATAGATAGATAGATAGATAGATAGATAGATAGATAGATAGATAGATAGATAGATAGATAGATAGATAGATTGATAGATAGATAGATAGATAAATGCTTTATTGAGGCATAAATACTCCAGTACATAATAACGATGGTCCATCCTGATCACCACAGATCACCACAGATCATCACAGATCACCACAGATCATCACAGATCACCACAGATCACCACAGATCACCACAGATCTCCACCCTCAGAGGAGAACAACGCGTCAGAGCAGAACAGATCTACCCGGTCCAAAATCAAAAGCTGGTCTGTGAATCACTCTGGCTTCTTCTGGCTGGTCTGGTGAGCTTGGCCTCGCGTGAGAGGATATGCTGACATAGTGTAACCCCATTTACCACATGTGCCACCCTGTGGTTGGCATGGTGGGGGAGAGGGGGGAGAGGGGGGAGGGGGGGAGATGGATGACTGGGAAACTGGTCTGGGAGAGAAACATGGATGAGGACAGATCTTCCTTCCTGGGCCTCTTTGAGGTCCGAGACTTATTTTGCTTTCTGCTGATTTTGTGGTAATGTGTGTGTGTGTGTGTGTGTGTGTGTGTGTGTGTGTGGAAATGTCCACACACACACACACACACACACACACACACACTGGTTGTAGTGACGCCAGCGTTTGATCCAGTGGAAGAAGACATCAAAGGGACTTGTGTTCAGACTAGTAGCCCGTGGACACAAATTCAATTTGAGAGAATCAGATCTTCGTGTGAATCTGATGGATCCATTATTTTAACGTGTTTAGATCTTCACAAGCTAACCAGATTTGGAAGTGAGATCAAGACCGAGATTTCCACGTACTGCAGAAAGACAAAACCTGTCTGTTTGATGCCCCGAAACACAGATGCTTATGATGACGTTCAGAAAAACGATGCGCAGCTCTGGTAGCTCAGCAGTTCCCATGTGGACCAAGTCGTCCTCTTGTAACCTGTTGGGTAAAAACAACCCATAAACTAGGGAGACGGGTCATCAGCCCTGCTGCACAAGGCTTACTTGACCTCTGAACTTTCCCGTGATCTTTGAAACCTGCACTTTCACATGTGAACTGACATTTTCCACATGTGAAAATGAAGTCTGTGTCACAAAAATCGACATTTGTGAGTGTGATGTGAGTGTTCCCACGTGTGGTTTTTGGACGCATGTGTTTTAGTTTTTCACATGTGAATAAAGCCAATCACATGTGGAAAACTAAAACACATGTGTCCAAAAACCACAGGAGGGCGATGATGGTTGGTCCGGTGTTTCTTCCGGCACGGTCAGCTGGTGGAACTGCTGGATGAACTTCGGTAAAAGTTTTGTCTCTCTTAGTGCCGACGTCGTGAAACTGGGAGGTTCTGGGCTACCATCGTTTACTGGTTGAGGCCTCTGGAGGTATGGAGGGCCCAGTTAAACATGGAGGACCCAGTTAAACATGGAGGGCCCAGTTAAACATGGAGGGCCCAGTTAAACATGGAGGGCCCAGTTAAACATGGAGGGCCCAGTTAAACATGGAGGACCCAGTTAAACATGGAGGACCCAGTTAAATATGGAGGACCCAGTTAAACATGGAGGACCCAGTTAAACATGGAGGACCCAGTTAAACATGGAGGACCCAGTTAAATATGGAGGACCCAGTTAAACATGGAGGACCCAGTTAAATATGGAGGACCCAGTTAAACATGGAGGACCCAGTTAAACATGGAGGACCCAGTTAAACATGGAGGACCCAGTTAAATATGGAGGACCCAGTTAAACATGGAGGACCCAGTTAAACATGGAGGACCCAGTTAAACATGGAGGGCCCAGTTAAACATGGAGGACCCAGTTGAACATGGAGGACCCAGTTAAACATGGAGGACCCAGTTGAACATGGAGGACCCAGTTGAACATGGAGGGCCCAGTTGAACATGGAGGACCCAGTTGAACATGGAGGACCCAGTTGAACATGGAGGACCCAGTTGAACATGGAGGACCCAGTTAAACATGGAGGACCCAGTTAAACATGGAGGACCCAGTTAAACATGGAGGGCCCAGTTAAACATGGAGGGCCCAGTTGAACATGGAGGACCCAGTTAAACATGGAGGGCCCAGTTAAACATGGAGGGCCCAGTTAAACATGGAGGGCCCAGTTAAACACGTGATCTGTGATAGGAGCTGCACATTTTGGTCTCCTCTCTCACCCACCACACTTTCCTTTAACATCCCAGTGACGCCAAGCCCCTGGTTCAACAGCACCGAGGAGAGTTACCTCAGCGCTTCGGCTTTCTACCGGAGCATCTTCTGAAACCCGCCCAAGGGAGGGGGGGGGGGGGCTTGCTGCTCGAGTCTAATTTGCTGCACACATAAAAGACATTGCGCTAGTCCTCCACGGTGAGGCGGCGTTGAGTCACGCAGCGTGTTCGCCATCGTTTTGTGAGAATTCATACATGATACTCCTGTGATCCAGACAACCAAGACTCTGATCTGCGTTGTCGTTCCAATATCCTGTCTTTTTTTTTTTACGAAACCACACTTGTCAAACAAGAGAGTGGAGTAGAGACAGCGGAGTACACCAGGGAAGCATAAACTCTGAAGTAAACACCAGTTCAAACCGTTGACGAGGTTGTTTGGTGTAGTCTGCTGTCTGTACCACCAGGGGGCAGTAAGACACATCACTTCTGTGTGGGTAGAGCGAGAGAGAGAGAAAGAGAGAGTTGGACGAAGTCAGATTGCGGTCAAGTCTTACAACACTAGTAACTGCAGAGCCCAACTCTTCACCACACGTTGAAAAGAGGAAGGAGGAGGCTGTGGCCGTTATGAAGAAAGACGCAGGTCGATGATGAGCGGGAGATAAAACGGCGGTTTCAACATCTGCGGGCTGGACGCCTTCCCTCTCGCCACGGTGTTGCATCAGGACCACGACCTGCTCCAGCACCGACTCCTCTCAGGCCGTTAGACGTACAACCCATGAGCAGAGTGACATATCGTCCCTTCGACCACTTTGCTCTGCTATGTCAGGTCCTCTTGAACCTGTGTGTCACTATGTACTGTTTCTCTCTCTCGTTTCAGGACAGGGGGTCAAATAAAGTCAAATAAATCAAACTGCACTATTAAAAAAAAAGTATGTCTCTTACTAAAAAATGTATATCTTCTACTAAATAAATAAATAAAATGCTAGCTTGCGTCCAGAGTGTGTGCCAACCCCATAACATGCATGAAGCTACGTGACTGTTGTGCTGTGAGAACCGTCTCTTATTCTATATCGTTCAGGCAAATTCGCAAATCCACATTCAAATCTTCCCTGCAGACATGTGGATGCAGGGATGCGTGGATGCGTGGATGCAGGGATGCAGGGATGCGTGGATGAACCCATTATTGTGTCTTCAGCTGCACAGCGCTCAGTCCTGCACCAACACACCGTAATTGTGCTAAGATCACATATTCAAAGGTTTAAGTGACCTTCGAGTCACCGCAGGTTATTACGGGGTACCCTCGCGTATCCCAGCATTACGGTGTTGCTGCTTGCCGGGTAGAGTTGTTGTTGTTGTTGTTGTTGTTGTTGTTTTGCAGGCAGACGGTACAGCGAGAGTAAATGCAAAAGCCCCGCCGAACAAAAAGAAGCGCCCTGTCAGCTCTCTCTCTCTGCGCTGACAAAAGCGTGGCTTATCCGGGCTGACAAAGTGCTTGCAGAGACCCTGAGACAATTACAGGGGGAGCGAGTGGACAATCAGCCGGTGCACCGGTGACCACGGCAACGTGGGTCTGGTGTGACCGGCGTGATGGTGCGGCAGAAATGTTCATTTTGTGCAGAAAGTATATGATGGATGCTCGGGGGGCTTCGCTGGACCGGAGGATTCACCAGCAGCAGGTGAAAGTCAAAGTGCATCTGTCTGATCTGAGAACAGGACATGTGCTGTTACCAGCCACCGGTGTCTGTCTGTCTGTCTGTCTGTCTGTATGGAAAGACAATCTGTATGGAAAGCGGTCTTATCTCCAGCACTGACACACACACACACACACACACACACACACACACACACACACACACAGAGAAAGAGATAAAGAGTTAACTGATCTCAGAGCTGTGAATGAGCTACTGCAGCCTTGTTCAGCGTCACTCAGTAGAAGGTTGACTGCGTTCACGCTGACTGCAGGCCTGCAAGCCTCGTTCCTCTTTTACATTCGCAGGCTTTCTTACTTTCACGCCTCAAGACATGATATCGTTTTGAGGGAGAGAGAGAGAGAGAGAGAGAGAGAGAGAGAGAGAGAGAGAGGGCGAGCGACAGAAATAGGAGCAGACAGAAGGAGAAACAGAGGAGAAGCAGCAGAGAGGCGTCGTAAAAGAGAGAGAGAGGGAGAGAGAGAGGGAGAGAGAGAGGGAGAGAGGGAGGGTGTGGGAAGGCTCCAGGCCGAGCAAACACCCCGGTGGATTGTGGGTAGAGATGGGGATGTCTGATGGGGAGGAGGCCTCCTGCAGCTGGCTGCTGTCCCAGGGTGTTGTGACCTCTCACCCCCTATTGTCCAGCCAGCATCGCCCCGCTGACGGTGACACCCGCCCCGGTGAGCACACACGGGCGTCACCGCTTACTGACCAGGCCTTTCCTACAAAACAACATGCCACGGTGTGTCAACAGCAGCAGGGGGGCGGTGGGGGGGAGGGGGGGGCGTCAATATTTGGTTCTTGATGTAATTGTGAGCGTGGAGTAAACACCTCGACTAACGTATCTACAGTGTTCATACTGTGGGAGTCGGGTTTGACTGATATGGTCTTCTGAAAGCCGATACTGATACTGATTACTGATGTGTATCAGTGATTTTTGTTTTTGCATGAAAACAGAAAAAAGTAAAGATATTGAATGCAAAATATTGAGTACCAGCTACTCAATATTTTAAAATATCTTTACTTTTTCATGCAACAAAAAAAAATACAATAATTCATTATTTCTATTTCATATATTTAAACCTTTGAAACAACATCTAGAGCATCACACTGATTGGACAATTAGCTGAATAAATACAATAAAACGACATTTAATTGCAGGTTTTACAGCTTCGGTCGGGGAGGAACCTCCGGATGGACGACATCTAATACTTACTAAAATATCATCGGTCTAACCGCAGCGCTGAGGTATTAGTATCGTTATTAGAGGGGCGTTCACAAGCTGCACCGCTTCCCCAACACACCTTGATCACCTTATTGCGTCTGTTTGTTTGAGTCTCACCGGGGAGCAGAGGGAAATGTCAATGTAGTTTATGACAAGAGGGAAGTGACTGGTATGTTCATACTGTTTGCTGTGGGTAAACAGTGTCAGTGTAAATTTGGCACCAACATTCCCATTGGGATTCAGGATCTCCTCCAGAAACGCCGTAGAAAGTGAGAATAGAGTCAACATAACCGGGAGAGCAGCCTCGTCTCGCTGGGCCGTACCTTCACATCACATCTGGAAGGAATGAGACGACGCTCCACGCCCCGACCTTCTCCTTCACGCTCTGTAGGGATCGGCGTCTGTGATCCACCCCCCTTAATCACAGGCTCCAGCTCTGAGCTCCAGGGAGGATCCCCACTTTGTGTGTGTGTGTGTAAGTACTGGTTGAGCCTGGTCTAGCAACAAGGGGGGGGTGGGGGTGGGGGTGGGGGTGGGGCTATACATGGGTTTATCTGTGCACCCAGTTTACCTCTCAGCGCCTCCAAGGCAGCTTAGCTGAATCCAGGATCGGAGTCGTTCAGTCTCATCGTCACTCTGAAGATTTTATCTCCTTTAAAACACGTGAAACATTACGATTACTCCAATACAGCATCAGTATCTTACAACTGGAAACCCTGAAGGTGTCTCATTCCTTCAGCAGATTTTTAGATTTTAAGACTCAATACTGGATTCAGTTACTTGCTAAGATGGATATTTTTTACTGTGAACCCATGCAGTATTCACTACATATGAAGCTGTTGTATAAAATCCATTTTGGGAGCAATCTCAAATTTATCTCATGTGCATCAATACAATACAATACAATACAATACAATACAATACAATACAATACAATACAATACAATACAATACAATACAATACAATACAATACAATACAATACAATACAATCTCAATACCAGCACCAGACAACAGGCCACACCATCCAAGCTTTGGTCCCCTAACTCCAGACTGAAGATGAAGCTGGAGTAGAAGCCAGATTCTACTTTTTGTTTGTATAAATAAAGCTTTGACGTAGCCGACGCCTCATGACCCCAGAAATCTCACGTGAACTAGAAATCTCACGTGAACGTGTGTTGGCTCTGTGCCCACGCTCATGCCCAGTCACCAACGTCCTAAAGGGGAAACTGATGCTACAGTGACTCAGGTGTACTAACCTGCAGAAAAGGATTGTAAGACAAACTCTGCAAGTACTTAATGCTCTGCCTCATACTGAGTGTACTCACAACACAATACACTTATTTCACAGAAGAGTGGACAGAGTACTTCTAGTGGGTTTCTGGGTATGGAGGTATTTTGCTGAAGGTGCACTTGGTTTGGGGTGGTTGCATTTGTTGAATAAGAAGGAGCTCCAAGACTCTTCATGCCACAGAGTTAAAAAAAAAACTTATTTCACGTCTAGTTCATATTCTAGTTCATGTTCTAGTCCAAGTGTTCCCCAAGTACTCTGTGTTTTTACATGTTCTTCTGAAATAGCCATGAAACAAAAACTGTTTTCTCCCTGAAGAGTCTTGAAACTCCTTTCACAATCGATTCAATACAACCGTTGTGTTGCTGCGCCCTCGTAAGTACATTAAGTACTTACAGAGTATTAGTGCGTACTCTGGGGGTATTTGAGGTTAATACACGGAGGCCCACTAATGCTATGACATACAGATGGAACACAGCGCGGTGTTTGCAGAACAAGAGTCACTGTTTAACTGTAACTGCCGCGGTGCCGATCCTCTCTCAGTTTCAGCTGAAGACTTTTTGCCACACAAAGCAAACACCTGCTGGCTGTGCAGCAGGATGTGGAGGGAGCTGGGCTTCAACATCCAAACACAAATACAGGAGGCCACAAATGTGACACTTCTCTCTCTCTCTCTCTCTCTCTCTCTGTGGCCGGCGACGGGGGAGATCCCCGGGCCGTCGGAAATAAACCCAGCAGCTCTTTCACCCAGTGGCAGCAGGGTGACATCAGCCCACTCTGGCCTTGTTATTCCGTTTCGTCGAGTGATTCAACCAGCGAGGGGTCGAGCTTGGCCTGTTAAGACATCCTGTATTTGATCCTGTGTTCTTTCTCCCACACTGCCAGTAAACATAACCCCCCCCCCCCCCTCTCAGATGTTGATTCTGTGCTGCTGGTAAAAAGCTACGCAAACACATCGCTGTTTGCTCTAGCTGCTGTAGTAACGACTGCTGAGGCGACAGACTAGAGGGCAAAACTACACCCTGTAAACTCCAACAGCTTTAGATTGAGCAGAAATGTAAACCCCCCCCCCCCACCCCCACCCCCACCCCCACCCTCTGTTTGACCACAAATAGGTGCTGCAGGAAACGCAGGAGGCAGAAGAACTTGATGTTCTTCGTTTGATTTCAGTGGGACAGCTTCATCTGGAGCGGGGGTGGTGCAACTCAATGTGATGTTGAAAAGTGCATCAATTGTTGACTCTTTACTGTGAGTGAGTGATTCATAATTGAATCACTCACTCACAGTAAAGCGTCAACAATTAAACAACACAATAAAAAAAAACACGAGAGGAGGAGGAGGAGGATAGCCCTTCACCGTTACTCTAAAAGATTACTGATTCTCATAAAGTCTCTCCATCAAGTTTCCCGAACAGGAAACGGCAGCAGAGCGTTTGGAGGAAAGCCAGCCGGGTGGTGCAGCCTGTTGGATGAGACTCCTTCAAGGAAGGGAACGAGGAAGCTGCCAGGACACCACAATACCAGCTATTAAACAACAGCTGTTAAACTACTACACACTAGGAGGGAAATGACTTCAAAGTACATTTCCTGTCAGAGAACACGAGTGGACTTTGTATCGTTTAACAGCATTTATGGTTTTGACATATGCTGATATGAAATCTAAACCCTCATCTCGACCTTTGACCTTTAAAACAAACGTAAAGTAGTGACTGTAGTGACTTTGACTTCACCGGTCAGAATAGAGATGCTGCAAATATCAACCTACACAATTAGATTACAGGAACATTTCCAAATATTATTTCATCATCGGTGTCACAGCTGCAGAATCGTTACACTGAAAAATCAATACAACTAAAACAACTTAATCAAACATCTCTTCTTCACCACCGGGATGTTTTGCTGTGACAGTAAATTCTATTGGGCTGTTCAGAACGTATCAGTGTGAAGTGATAAGAAAGTTTGTGTGTGTTGGTGAAATCTGATGCAACTCTGGAAACGGTTTGGAAATGTTGTGTAGGCACTGTAACACCATGAGACCCATTTAACTGGTGGCTAGAATAGAATAGAATAGAATAGAATAAAACAGAACAGAACAGAACAGAACAGAACAGAATAGAATAGAATAGAATAGAATAGAATAGAATAGAACAGAACACAACAGAATAGAATTGAATCAAATCCAATAGAATAGAATAAAACAGAACAGAACAGAACAGAATAGAATAGAATAGAATAGAACAGAACAGAACAAAACAGAACAGAATAGAATAGAATAGAATAGAATAGAACAGAACAGAACAAAACAGAACAGAATAGAATAGAATAGAATAGAATAGAATAGAATAGAATAGAACTGAAATAAAATAGAATAGAACAGAACACAACAGAATAGAATTGAATCAAATCCAATAGAATAGAATAGAATAGAATAGAATAGAATAGAATAAAATAAATTTAAATAAAATAGAATAAAATAGAATAGAATACAATAGAATAGAATAAGGATATTGTGGTCTGGGAGGGCTCGAGGGTATTTTACTACGCAGGCAGGGTGAAACTTCAAATGCAAATTACATCAGTCTGACGACCAATCAGAGGCCGCGAATTGATTGCATCATCGCCTCTGCCAGCCTATCAGATGTCACCACGACAGTAGAAAAAGATCTCCGGCGCACCACCCATTTCAATAGTTGAAATTTGTCGGGGATCGGGTGAACACGGAAACCGTCCGGGTTCTCACGAGATAAAGAAGGATACCCCCGTTATCGTTTGAGACAGCTCGCGGAGGATCTATTACAACATGGTGGTGGTAACGGCAGGCACCGGGGGGGCGCACAAGGTGCTCCTGATATCCGGGAAGCAGAGCGGCTCGCCCGGCGCCGCGCAGGCAGGCTTCCCCCGGCCCATCTCCGTGGTGCTGCCGTCGGCTGCCTGCCAGGCGTCCTCGGACTCGGACTCCAACTCGTCCGCCGGCCCTCCGCTCCGGAAGAGACAGAGACTCACACACCTGAGTCCGGAGGAGAAGGCTCTCCGCAGGTCAGTTCCTACGTGTTAGTGTGTACTGGCTCTGTAGCGAGTAGTCGGACCGGGATACGCCCAAAGATATCGATCAGCTGATAGAACAATAGGTGATTGATGTACCTAGTTAGACCTCTGGCTTCCTATCACGTCTGGACTTTGTCCGAGGTCGTCCAGCTCCTATCTGCCCGCTGTACTCCGCCCCGCTCGGCTCGGCTCGAGCGCAGCAGGACACTGATATCCTGGTCTGCCTGCGTGGCAAAAATATGGCCGGTGATTGCGCAATGCCAAAAGGCCCCATTCTTGCCTTCCGCTCAGTCAGCATCACGGTGGGGGGAAACACGTCTCAAATTCCTGTTTTTTATTTTTTCTCTTCCTCCTCCAGGAAACTGAAGAACCGAGTTGCGGCTCAGACGGCCAGAGACAGAAAAAAGGCCAAAATGGGAGAACTGGAGCAGCAGGTCCTGGAGCTGGAGCTGGAGGTGAACTAGCTGGTCACCGCTGAGTTTTGCGTTGGAGTTGACATGTTTGCAAGTTAAAAGTATAAACGTCTGACCCCCCCCTCCCCCTTCCTCCCTCCCCCCCCCCTCCCCCCTCCAGAACCAGAAACTTCACATTGAGAACCGGCTGCTCCGGGAAAAGACCGGCGGCCTGTTGACAGAGAACGAGGAACTGAGACAGAGACTGGGGCTGGACACGCTCGAGTCCAAGGAGAAGGTAAGAGGATTGGCTGTGGTGGTGGTGGGGGGGGGGGTGGTCAGTCAGCCATATTGGATCTCTTTTAAGTTGTGTAACCCCCCTCCCCCTCCCCCCTCCTCCCCCCCCCCCCCCAGGTTCAGGCGCTGTTGTCCGGTGGGAACGACGCAGGTTTGGGGATCGGGTCTTCTGAGTCCGCAGCACTCAGGCTACGTGTGCCTCCGCAGCAGGTGCAGGCCCAGCACTTCCTAAAGCTGAAGACTTCCCAATGGATACAGATGGTCCTGACAGTACAGACAGTGAGGTGAGACCCGGCTCTAGTGGGGGCAGACGGGCGGGGCGGCGACCTGCACCCTTGGGTGTCGGGGTCGAGGTCAGGTCGTAGCTTACTGGGCTAATCTCCCTGTGTTCTCTCTCTCTCTCTCTCTCTCTCTCTCCCCCTCTCTCTCTCTCTCTCCCCCCACCACCAGTCTGATCTGCTGCTGGGCATTCTGGACATCCTTGACCCAGAGCTGTTCCTCAAGTCTTGTGAGCAGGAGTGCGAGGAGCCGCAGGTGCTGCTGGTCGGAGGGGGGGACGCACTACCTGCCGCCCCACCTGCAGCTCTGGGGGCCCCACCAGTTAAGCTGGAGGCCCTTAATGAACTGATCCACTTTGACCACATCTACACCAAGCCCGTGGAGGAGGTGGGCGACGGGCAGAGCGACGAAGAGGACGACGAAGACGACGAGGATGATGAGGAGAGCGACTACTTGGAGAGCGGTGCAGAAGTCAAGGCTGAGGAGGAGGAGGATGAGGAGGAGGAGGCCTTCCCCGTCACCGAGGTGGAGGTGGAGGCCGAGATCGTCTGCGTCAAGGACGAGCCGGAGGAGGTGGTCATCCCGGGCAGCGAGGATCGGCAGCCAGCTGGACGACTACCTGGCCTCTTCCTCTCCTCCTCTTCCTCTTCCTCCCCGGCGCTCAGCGGCCTGGACAAGGAAGCCTACCTGGCGGACGCCTACAGCGACTCCGGATACGAGCGGTCCCCTTCCCCCTTCAGCGACATGTCCTCGCCCCTGTGCTCCTGGGACGACGTGTTCGCCAACGAGCTCTTCCCCCAGCTGATCAGCGTCTGAACCGATCAGTGATCCATATCTATCATACCAGCTGTTTAGTGTTAACTGACGACCGACGCGCTTCACCGCTGAGCCCCCTCGTGTTTAGGCTTAAGCACATAATCTCCTTTTTTTTTTTTTTTTATTACAGCGGGTCTGTACCGTGGGGCGATGCTGCATTGACTTATGGGAGATGGAGTTCATGGCGGCTTATTGCCACAGAGGTTTTAAGATTGCTTTCAAATCTTTTGTCTCGCTGTTGGAAATGGAAATGTGGGTGAAATCCAGTATTCCTGTACATGTCCGGGGGGGTTTGGGGGGACCGATCCTTTTAAATAAGACAAATTTTATTTATTTGTGTATTCTGCTTCGGAGTCTTTGTATGTTAACCGTTCGCATGTATAAAGGCCTTCTTCTAATTTTGTCGACCGCTCTCCTTGTAGTCTTAATTACTGCATTAAAAAACTTTTTTGCATTGCATCTCGTCTCCGTGTGTTCAGTCGCTGCACCGCCGCCTGTAAGACGGGGGGGGGGGGGGATTTAAAAGGTGGTAACTGGTCACAGCAGGGGGGTGTCCCGGTGGCTCAGTGGTCTCAGGGTCTTGCTACACCACTGTGATGTTCTGGGTTCAAATCCTCTCACCTGATCTTTACTGTCAAAGATAAAATGCCTAAAAAAAACAGCAGTGGAATGGACTTTTTTTTTGATTTGTCACTAGATAGATGAATATTTTAAGCTGGCTTCCACATTGAGCCTCCAGAGGTCCGACTGCCAAACATGTAGTGTCACATGGTAGCGTCTCCGTAGAACACCAACACCAAAACATAAATGGAGGCACAGATAAAGGTAAGAGTTTATTGACCCCAAGACGGTTTTCTCTTTACTTTCCCCTTTTGAAAGGCAGGAAAAATACTGTTGCCGATAGCGACACATGCCTGAACTCGGCTGCCACCTAGATGACGAAATTCATAAATCTCTTCCAAGCATCGTACCGGTTACTCACATCCTGTGTCCTAAACGTGCGTTACATCAGCAAGACTCCAGTCTGTCAGAAGGGCTAGTCGTCCACTGTACATCACCCTCACGGTTCAAGATGAAAGGTCAAAGGTCGGCCAGATGATAAGGTGACCTGTTGACATTCCTTATCTGTGTTGTGCCAGGACACTGTTTTCTGGGAACAAGCAACGGGGGCCTGGCGGTGTTGCGTAACACCTCTAATGTAACCGGGAGGCTCCTGGGACTCGAACCCGAGACTCCGCTGAGGTCTCTGCTTCCCGCCGGAACTAGGTCGGCGTTGGTGTCGCTTGTATGAGAGGGGGAACACACCTTTCCCCCCCCCCCCCCCCCCCGGGGCGTCTGGGTCTTATCACACCGGGGTCTCATTCTTGTCTGTTGGAAGAGGCAACCCCCCCGCCCCCCCCCCCCGAGGCTGTGAATGGTACGACCCACCCATTCAACCAGCTGATTAGATCAGGTTTTCAGATGCACCGCTGTTGTAATTGATCTGATCTCCCGAGGGCCCGACCGCCCATCTGTGTGTTTGTGTGTTGGTGTTTGTGTGTTGGTGTGTTGGTGTCCTGCGTTACGTTTCACAAGATAAATGTTCAGTGTTTGTACAAACTGTCTCGAAAAACGCTGACAGGGTGTCAAACCTAGAAGCGATGAGCTCCGCGATTTCACTGTTTGTGTGATCTGACTTCCACCGACGGAAAACCGCAGCAGCCTTTGACGTAGCCTGGCCCTCCGCTTCCCCCGACAGAGTGCGGTGAGGAGTTTACAACTTCCTGTCTCCTGCATGCAAACCGCAAACAGAGACTAAACAAGCCTCGCAGCTGCTCGGCTGAAACTGAGAAACAACCTGATCTAATTTGCGACGTCTTTCAATTTCAGGTTGTTGATGCCGCGTCGTTCCTGCTATCGGTTTCTACTGTCATGATCTCTGTTTCTACTGTCATAATCTCTGTTTCTACTGTCATGATCTCTGCTGTAGTGTTGGTCAGGGGTTATTTGCGGCCCTTTAACGGATACTTCTGCACATGTTTTCTACTTTTGTTGTCGTCTGTCTGTACAACAGCCTTTTACTGTCTGAGGACATTCAGGAAGTGAGTGGTTTTCCAGGTCTGGACACTGCGAGGCTGTTTTACCCACGAGCTATTTCTCCCTCCCCAACACCCTCAGGATTACCGCGAGGACACTTCATGTTTCAGACGGTGAATGTCAGCCGGCCACAGTGTGCTGGCTGTGGGAGGCTCAGACAAAAGGACGTTTGTGGAAACCCAGGCTGCCGTCGGTCTGAAACATCACATGATTCGTTGTGTCGACCTTGTGGAAAAGCGTCTCCGTTTCTTTTCCCCCCGGTTCGTCGTCTCGCGGTCAGAGCGATGGATCGGAGGAGATCTAAATCCTCACGTTCCCTCCACCGCCCTCGTCGTTCTCGTTCGCGGAGATTACCGACTCGCCGAGAGGAACGAGAGGTCACACTGACGTATTAACACCACGTCGACGCGGTGATCGATTAGTATTGGAGGACCGAATGAGCCGCGTAGCTGGTTGACGGTGTAGTTCAGGTGTTACGGATGTTCATGTTACGCTTTTAGCATTTATTGTTGCCTAAGATTTGAGAAAATGGTCTTCAGGTGAGTCCAACAGCCAGAAGGATGTCAAAGAGCATGCACACCATCACCGCCCTACTGGCCGTGTCCAGTTACTGCACTCAGGAGGACTGCTAACCCTACGCTGGCAGCTGTCACGCCGGTGTAAACACGAGCTCATCACACCTGCATGGAAAAGTAAGAAGCGGTGCGTTCAAGGGTAAAAGAGATGACACGCTCATCTGCTCTGATATTATCGAATTCGTTTTGACTTTCCTCCTTCTGTGGATCTGAGAAACTGGAAAAAAATAGACCGGAAAAAAAAGGATAATCAGTCAGATGTGAGCCAACACCAGATTTCTCATGTGAGAGGTGGTCGGGGGGGTGGGGGGGGTCATGCCTGCCTCGAGGGGTGAACCCGTTCATCTGACCCAAATGAGAGAGGAATGGAAATCGGGCCAACGAACCCCCTTCGGCCTCGCTGGTTAAAAGGCTAATGATTGGCTGATGGCCGGTGGTGAAGCGGCAGAGATCCTAATCCTGCCGTCAGGGCGCTTCATGAATGATTCAACGGGGAAACAGTGAGTCACCGCAGGAAAACAACATCTGTCCATCTGATGTCGTGGACGTGGAGGAAAACGTTTTCCCCGGAACAGCAGCAGGTTGACTAGTCGTCTGTTTCTAGTGTCGATCAGACCGATCAGACCGATCAGACCGATCAGCTTCTGACGGCGTCTCAGCAGAGGTGGCAAAAGTACACACATTCTTTACTCAAGTAGAAGTACAGATACTTATGTAAAAAAACAATTCTGGTAAAAGTAGAAGTACTGATTCAACTACTTTACTTAAGTAAAGTCAAAAAGGACAGGCTCTGAAATGTACTCAAAGTATAAAAGTAAAAAGTAATAGTAGCGTTCTTAGAGCCGACAGCTTCAAACATTCGTCTTAAATAAGGTGATGGATGGATTACATCGTTTTCCTGTTGTTACGTCTGGTGTAATGACGGCGCAATGACGCAAAAATAAAAACATAATCGATATTTCCCCTCAAATGCATTAAAACTACAGTAACGAGCCTGTTTTGAAAGGTAAGGAGTAGAAGTACAGATATGTGTGTTATGATGTAGGGGGGTAAAAGTAAAAAGTTGTCAGAATAAATAAATAAATAAATACTCAAGTAAAGTACCTGAAAACTCTACTTAAGTACAGTAACTAAGTATTTGTACTTTGTTACTTCCCACCTCCGGATCTCTGGTGAGGTCAAACACCCTCAATCAAACATTAACATTAAGAGAGGCAATAAATCAACGTCCACACGGAAAGAAACCATCAACCGTGAGCCTTGACTCTGTTCCACGTCTTCCTCCGTCAGGTACGAACCTCTTCCTCTTCATTGCATCAGAGCTTGAGTGTGCGTAGAAACCAGCAGCTGGGGGGGAAGTGGCACGTTTTTCTGCTGAAGTACGGGTTTCTGTCTGACACACACACACACACACACTGTTGTACTCAGTCAAGGTGGTTTACTCTGAAGCCCCTAGAGAGATCCTGATCTGTCAGTCAAGTGTCTGAACCTGCCGAGCAACGCTGCAGTGACTTCTGGGAATCAGCCGTTTTGTTCCCGACGCGTTTCCTTTAACTCAACGAGGCTTCGTGTCAACGAGGAGCTCAACAGCCCGGACGAGCTGTCACTCCTCGTTTTGACGTCTCCACAGCATGTGCCGGGAACCGTGAGCGAACCGGTCCGGCCACATGCGAAGCGACAAACGTGATGAACTATGTGTATTTACTGCACACGCACTTCCGTCTCTCAGGAGTGTGTGATGCACTTCATCATTACCATTACTGCTTGAGAAGACAGCAACAAGTCCAGCAATGAGGAAGTAAAAAAAAAAAAACCCAAAACCAAAACAAATGTGAGACAGCAAGAGACATTTTGTACAATGGCTAGTCCTGAGTCACAGCAGGCTGCCCGGGGCTTCCCGAGGTGACATTCAATAGGCACAAGCTGCGTCACACATTACACAGGGCTCCATCGCCATGGTTTCACTTCCTGTACATGTGGCAGGTCTGCGAGCAGCAGCCCGTCTGCTGGAAGAAAACATGAATTCACTTGAAGTCCTCCTACGCGGCGTGGCAGACTCTCCCTCTGAAACCCCCCCGATCACAACGGGATCAAAGGGATTCAGACGGTCGTAGATATATATTTATATATATATTTATATATATATTTAGATATATATTTAGATATATATTTATATATATATTTTGCTGTGATCTAACGGACGCCGGCTCTCCTTCCCTTGGCATCAAGCGGAGCGTATCACATAATCAACAAGCTAATTTGAAAATGTGTCTTTACCCTTCAAGGCGGGGGGGGGGGGGGGGTGAGACGGGAGTGAAGTGAGGACGGGTCAGAGGAGGCCGGGGTGGAGGGGAGCTATGGTTACTATGGTTACAGCAGAAACCACAACTCCCCCTAAGGTTAAAGGCTCACGGGTCTGCCTGTATTTGTCAGCAATTACAGACTGCTAAAAGATGATCACAGAGCAGGGGCAGGCAGACAGACAGACAGACAGACAGGCAGACAGGCAGACAGGCAGACAGACAGACAGGCAGGCAGGCAGGCAGGCAGGCAGACAGGCAGGCAGACAGGCAGACAGACAGGCACATAAGCTTAGAAATCTCTCTGGAATTTCTCCTGTGTTTCATCAGGACCACCCACGGCCGTCTGACGCGATAAACACCTCTGGGCTTGTGCTGCTCAGCGTCGTAACGCCGAACACTCACCGATCAATACGCTGCTGTTGGGAAAAACACAGGATGACAGAGGGGGAATGTCGGTGGGGGAATAATGCATTTAGCTGGTGAGAGAACGGCCATGACCCAGCGTGGTCGTGGTCAAATGTAAGTGGACTGCCAGTAAACTTCACCCACCGGACAACAGGTGCTGTCCCTCGGTGGTAACAGTGTGTGTGTGTGTGTACTTGAAGCTAAAGCTACGTGGCTATTTTGGGTGTCTGGTGAAGATAGCCCTGCGCTAGCTTCACTGTGTGACAAGTCACTTTGAACTTGTGACACGAGAAAGTCAACATCGGCCCTCGTCTGATCTGGACTTTTCCCCAGTAAAGCCTCGGGGTAGGAGATCGATCGGGACAGGAAGTGGTGTGGGTTGAGTGACTCAGTGTCGGTGCCCTCAGTTCATTTCAGTTGGGCAAAGAGCCAATTGAACCATAAGCTGGGAGTCGTGAATCTGGAGTCGTTTAGAGTGAGTGCAGTTTCTATTGCTATATTGTCTATAATATCCTAGTTTGACCCCTCTCGTTCTGTCCTGCTATATCTGTGCATGTGACACATCAACCTTTACATTTGAACAGTCAAACCACGGGGTCACATGACATCAGGGTGTCTGAATCTCACAGCTCCAAATGAGTCCCCGGCTCTCTGAATCTCTCTGAGTTTTAAGCTCGGCCTCGTTGCCAGTCGGCTGTTTTGACAGCCGGCTCTTGATTTCACAACCTCTCTCTCTCTCTCTCTCTCTCTCTCTCTCTCTCTCTCTCTCCGCTAGTCAAACACGTCCTCGTGCCCTCCTGCTGCAGCCAGATTCACTTTCACAGGGACGCGAGAGTGGAGCGTCCACCGCCGGTAAGTTGGAGGGTAAATATTGAATTTTCCAGTAGGCGGCTTGGCTGCTGTTGCTCCTGATACGGTGTGTGGAAAGAACACGGGGTTTCAGATCAGTAGTGACTTCATCCATCTACTGCCCCCCCCATCCTGTCCTGTTGTACGAGTGTCAGCTAAATAACTGAGTTGTAAAATGTCAGCAGCTTCAAACTCATTTCTACTGTTATTCTTCAGTTGTACTTTTGATAAAAGCAACATGGAGGACGGTCCAGACTGAAAACCTGAGTGAGAGGTTTAAATGAAAGAATGCTTGCCCCCCCCCCCCCCCCCCCCCCCCCCCCCCCGCCCCAGGACCGGTGGGGGTTGAGCTCAACGCCCAGACTGTGGCATTCCTGAAATGTATGCTGGCTCGCCGCTGCTTGCTCACCAACGCCCCCTTTCCCGACCTCACCCCTCCCCCTTCCACACAAGACACATTTTCCCCTCCACCCAGTGTCAGCTCAGCCTTTGACACCACCCCCCCCCCACCCTCCCCCTACACCCCCCACCCTCCCCCCAGGGTGGATTTTCCCCCCTCTCATCAGCCAGCCAAGGTTATGGAAAAAAACCCACAACAGCTTATCGTAAAAGGGATAAGGAGCGCTAGATAGTTCTTTGCTGAACTTTTACAATAACACACACGACACCGGCAGAAAGTGAGCTGCTTTTAATCACGCCCCCTCCTGTTACATGTGACACACGTGACGTTCAAGCATTCACAGTTGTGCTGCAATCGCAAGACGAGATTTCAATCGCGTTCGCCGTCTATGAGAGAATCTGCGATGCGCTGACAACCGAGCCGGAGTTCATTACTCTTATCGAGTCGCGGGTCGGCCTCCTCTATTCACCAGTCCATCAGGAGACAGGGGCGGGGTTAAAGGTCAGCCCGGCGGGACCCGACACACATTTGGCACATCGTCTGTATGTTTAGGGCTTTTATTTTATAAGAAAAAAGAGTGTTCAGGCGGTAGAGGAAGGATGTGCATGTAAAGTAATAATTCTGTTTTCATATAAATAAATGTCAGTCTCACTCATGATTCGACCTCCAGCCTGTTCAGTTCAGTTCAGAAAACAGCGCCACCTACAGAAACTACAACAGAGTCAACAGGAAATCCAACAGGTGATCTCTGGGAAGCGCAGTGCAGAAACACAAGTAACACCGAGAATAAGACAAAATAATTAAAAACCAACACAACAAAAAATAAAAAAATGAACATCTTGCAGAAGGAGAAAAACAAGTATGGGGAAAGTAGGTTGACATGCAGGGAGGCGTTGGGCAGACAAAGGGAAACCGAGAGCAGGTGGAAGTGAAAGGGGACGCCCTGGTCCTGGTTCCGGCTCCCACCCTGCTGGCTGTGTAACGGGACACCTGTATACCTGCACATGTATCAGGGTGAGTCTGAGTCTGTTTGTCCCATTAACCTGATTTTCACTGGCATTTTTGTCCTTTTCACTAGGAAATAAATAATACACTTACAGTTTGTACCACTAACACCGTTTTATTTTAGATCATAATATATATATATATATATATATATACACACATCCAGGGCCTTACAGAAGAGGATTCGTTTTCCATTTCTTCTCTCCAATCCGTCCATCTTCCACACCTCGACTGTCGACGTTTTTTAACCATGTTGTTTTTTTGTTGCAGTAGTTTGTGTGGTGCCAACATTTTCTACTGCTTCAGGCTGCGTACTCAGTTGTTTTATGATCAAAACCTGCTGCGTTTTTCTGTCCCAGAATGCACTGGGAAGAATCCCACGGATAAACCTACGGTGGCCCACAAGGCACAGTAGTCGCATTCACGCATGAATACTTCACAACTCGTTTGTGAACAAGGTGAAATGCAAAAAAAAAAGTGTTCTCCTAATTAACCCCAGCCCCTGTTAATTTCCAACCCTGATGCACACACACATTCATGCATGTGTGTGTGCATGTGAATGAGGTGTGTGTGTGTGTGTGTCTTTAGCTAGCTAGTTCCAGCCTCCCTCCAGACCTTCCTACAGCTGGTTCACCTGGTGTGTCGGAGGCGTGGGGGTACTGTGACGGCAGGGTGACCCTCGAACACAGCCAGGCATCGTACTCCTCCCTGGGCATCTGGACCACATGCTCCCTGGCAATCTGACAGAGAGAGAGAAAGAGAGAGAGAGAGAGAGAGAGAGAGAGACAGAGAGAGAGAGAGAGAGAGAGAGAGAGAGAGAGAGAGACAGAGAGAGAGAGAGAGAGAGAGAGAGACAGAGAGAGAGAGAGAGAGAGAGAGAGACAGAGAGAGAGAGAGAGAGAGAGAGAGAGAGAGACAGAGAGAGAGAGAGAGAGAGAGAGAGACAGAGAGAGAGAGAGACAGAGAGAGAGAGGGGTGTATACTTCAATGCCATATGTAGTTCTAAGAAAGGAACACACACACACACACACCACATACACACACAGAGACATATACAACTCAATCCAGTTGTCATAGAAACAGCTCTTTGACGAGATCTCATGATCACAGGGCCTTTGACTCAAGTGATGTTTCACAATAAAAGTCACTTCATGCCTGCGGATGGACCCGCTGACACTCAAAGCCTCCAAAACCAACAGCGGGGGCTGTTTGATGCACCATTCAACTTCAAGAGAGAGACACACACACACACACACACACACACACACACACACACACACACACACACACACACACACACAGAGAAAATCACCAGTGCCCCCCCCCCCCCCAATCAGCAGTCCAATCTTTACTGCCATTCATCAGTTGTCTTCCTGTCATTACACCTTTTTCTGTCCAGGAAGGTTTTATTACCGCTCATCTGACGTTCAGATGGTCTGGGGTCTGTTAGTCTTGGAACAACAAGTCTCTGTTGTCTTGGTGGGAGTGACAGGAGGGGTCTACTGTCTGGCTGTAGTGAGGGGGAGAGTCTCACACCGGTAACTACAGTAACTAGCTACTCTGTTGAAATACTCACAAAAAAACCAACAACAGAAATTATTTACAGGCAAAATGAACGTAAAGGATCAAAAAGTGTCATTTTATTACCAAACATTAAAGGTGCATTAAGTAAGATATGGACTGACACATAGCAAACAACAGGGGGTTGATGGGGTTGATGATCAATACCAGTGACTCAACGATTACCTGAGTACTCAAAACTCACTTTCACACTGTTTAGACTCCTCCCTCCCCCCTCTCCCTCCCCTCTCCCTCCCCCCTCTCCTCCCCTCTCCCTCCCCCTCCTCGCATTTTCAACTGCTCAGATATGGAGAAAGGTCCTATGAACATCTTCCTCATTCTACTGTGAATACGTGACTTTAATATTTCTCAGTTACAGGCCGCATACACACATACCTACAGTAACACAATGGCATACACACACCACAGTGATTGGACCCCCACACACTTGGCCACTTTAAGGAAAACTACCACGAGACACTTTAATTGATATCAGTGTTGCATACCTGTTCTGTCTACCTCCAGCATCACATTGCTCTGAATATCTCTGTTATTATTCTTTTTATATTTTATTCTTCTTAGGTAAATACTTTATATTATTTATACTACGCCACTGTATACTGCACCTTATTACCATTTGAATACTGTGTTATTTTATTTTTCACTTATCACTTATTTACTTATTTGTCTTATTTGACTTACTATGTTGAGTTGGCTCTGAGACCGAGATTCATTACTGGTGATGATGTTTGCATTGTTATCAAGTATATGGCAATAAACTTGAAACATGGCTACTGTGAGCTGTCAGAGACCTTTAAATGACTCGATGCTCCTTTAAATGTGTAACACAGTGTTTCTAGACGTTCTCTGTTTGCTGTACCTCGATGGCCACGCACAGGTCAGGCAGGCAGAGCTCCCACGGGTGCAGGCCCCCCAGCACCTTGAGGAAGAGATGGGGTCGCACCCTCGGCGTCTGCTCGTCTGCAAAACCACTCAGCTTTTCCAGCACCCGGCTCACCGCTCGCTCCTTGCACACCTCGGCAGGCAGGCTGCTCAGGAGAGTGGAGAGCCTGGCAGAAACGACCCCCCGCCCCCCCCCAAAAAAAAAAAAAAAAGACACATGAGCATATATTAACTGAGTGGTATGTGCATGTAGACTCACATATGCACGCCACATGTGTGTACCCAAACACAAACACAAGCCCCTCCCCCGCCCCGATATGCCCCGCCCACCCAGCATCCACATTCCACGCTCGGTGATGTCTTTAGCAGGCTGCATACCACGTATTGTTGCCGTGCTTGTTGTTGTTATTTGTGCTGTTTGCCGCCCTCCCGCCGGCCCCCGTCTCCGGGGTCTGCACTTGGGTTGCCGAGGGGCAGGTCACATGACGGGGGAGGCGGTGGGAGCCGGTCACGTGACGCAGGGCGCGATACTTCTGGAGGCCGCTGTTCAGCCTCTTCCTGGATGGGCGAAGAAGGAAGTAACAAGTAGCAGAGATTGTGAGAGCAGCAACACTCCTAGCTGACTATATTTACCTCAATATTTACAGTGGGGTTAAAATACAGGATGCAGGATGTCTGTTAACGAGCAGGAGTGCCTGATAAAGTGGCCGGCGAGTGTAAACACGCTCCATGCAAATGAATGTGCAACCTTTGGGGTTTTGAAGCATCATCTCATCTGATGTGAACAGGCCGACAAACACATAAATCCAATTTTCATCTGTGGCAGGGCAGCAAGTGCCATTCATGAAAGTAAACATTACACCAAAGTGAAACATCACTGTTCTTGCTGAGCTCGTCTGTTTCACAAGACGTAGATGTTGATGGATAAAGACGATGCGGATCCGGCGTTCACAGTCAGGTATTCAGCCTGCCGATGCGTGGGTGGTGGTTTGGGGATGAAGATGAGAAGGAGAGAAAAGAGCTCAAAGCTGTGAAGCTGCACTAAGTAGGATTTTTATGTAAAAATACACCTGTCATAACAGAAGAACGTCCCACCCCCCATAACTGAGATGCAGTAGATTTGCTCTTTTTGCCCGAATAAAACTCTGGTGCCGAATACATGGACACCGACAGGAAAAGTTCTCTGTACACAGGAAGTGAAAAATAATACAAAATGTCCTGGAAAAAAGCGGCAAGCGAAGCGGATACAAATACTACCCTGACCCTTCCTCCGAGCACTTGATTATTTGTTTAAAAAAACAAAACGCGCTAAAGTAAAAATGCAATATTGTACTTTTACTTCCTGGTTCTGCTCTTAGATGCTTGTTTATGGAGGAGATGCACTTACGATTTCTAGGTGACTAGTAGTTCTCTACCTACCTACTTTGAATGCATTTATTGTATGTCGCTTTGGATAAAAGCGTAATAATGTCATGTCATGTCATGTCATGCCAGACCTGGCGTTGTACTCCAGGATATCAGCGTAGCTCTGGGCCATCTCCTCAGCTCGCTCCTCGTAGGCAGCTCTCAGCTCCACCAGCATGGAGGCCTTGCTGCTGACCAGCTGGCTGGTGGTCGACAGGCGCTTGGCGGGGCAGCTGGATATGGGAGCATTTAGACTTTAAAGGGGCTGTTGCTGCTACTTTCGAGAAATATTTGCACATATGCTGATAACTGAATACTTCATATCTCTAAAATGTCAGCTCGGGAACTGTGAAAAGCAGCCTTGTTTTTAGTTTGACCACCATGCATTTTTCAGCTTGGGGGTTTTGAAAGGGTTTCATAAGCCCGAGGGTTGTGGAAACGTCTTAACCCACAGGAGCATGAAACCCAGGAACTAGTCTTCAGTCATGGTTCAAGATGCACCTTTTGGGCCGAGAGCCGTCTGCCGTCTTGGAGCTGGTTGGGTTGTCTGGAGGAGACTGTGGCTCAAACGTTGCCAGACTGGAACAAAAATGGCTGTTACAACATGTTGGACTGGTTTACAGTGGGGACCAGTCTGACAGGGACGCTTGTATACACACCAGCATCATACATACATACAGTACGTCCCCTTAGATATGTCATATTGAACAGCTTTCACATATAAAATGTTTTTTTTTTGTTGCTTTTTCATTTGTATTCATAATAATAATAAACTTTATTTGTATAGCACCTTTCATACAGAACCATGCAGCGCAAAGAGATTTACAGTGAAATAAAAATTTTAAATGAGTTCAAAGGAGAGACAGGAAGATAAAAGTCAAGTCAATTTGATGACGATTCTAACGGTGTCACCTCGTAAACAATCTGCCTCCTCCTGTTTTAACTCCTTCCTAAAGTCAGTCTATGGGTGGCAATCATGTGATTACACCGTTAACAGAGGTAAATATCAGGTGGTGCACTGCTGCAGTAACAAGCACTGCTGAAACTACTATTGTTAAACAACATGCCTTTTTGTTCAGATGTGAATAGGCCAGGAGCAGGAATGACGATGACGGAGGTACTAAATATAGAGCTCAAAATGAAGGGTTGTCACTACAGAGCTAGTGAGACGAGTACAGATGGGGCTGTCACTGTCGGCTGGAAACCCATCTCTTCAAAAAGTACCTCATATCAGCCTCTCCCATGCCGTCCTCCTCTACTCATGAAAACAAATCCCTTCTTCTTTTTCCCCTCGGCTCTCATTTCTTATTTCTCTTCCTAGTATTTCTCTCTTGCATCATCATTCTAGAGTCGCTGTGGCTCTGACCCTTGTACTCATGCACTCTTACTGTAATGGCTTGTAATGGTGATCTAAAAATTGAAACAGCTGCTGCTGCACTCATTGTAAGTTGCCTAAACTAGGAGGAACACCATGGGACTCATAGTAGCCTCGAAATCAAGTTCAAGCTACTGAGGACGATTTTGTACTTGAAAAAAAAACGTAGTTATGGGCTACTGGACAGATAAAGGTTTGATCCTTGCCTGCAGGCCTTACCTTTCAGTCATACTGCTGGTGCTTTCACCATACAAGTCTTTCTTGACGCTTTGGTGGACCGCATCCAATAGTGTCCGAAGATCTGAAAGGGTAAAGATAGTACACCGTTTTAAAACTGCAGTTCTGGCTTTAGCAAGTCAGTAATCCAGACTGCACTTCTTATCTTAACGTCTTTCTACACTTTCCCTTAGGTACTATATTGACGTCTCCACAAGGCTCACAACCTACTCCATGCATTCTCAGTACTAAAAAACAAAAGCAGGTTTGATAGCTATTAATAGATAGAAATAGATATACAAATAGACTGAACAACAGCTATTACACTCTACTAAACAGACTATGTCCTCACTCTGTGGTCTGTGTTGAAATAACTGATCCCACAGCTCCCCCTGATGTTCACATACTGATACTACACCATGGATCTGCTGAAGAACATTTCACTGAACTATTGAAATCCCATCGAACCACCAGGCAGCAGCTTACACAACGACAACACACTAAATCTTCATCAAACTTGCCGAGAGTCTAGAGCAGTCAGTTAAAACGTTAAATACCGGCCTAAATGATACAACCCCTCTATGAACTGTGACGAACGTAATCACAGTGTGGCGAATCAGGAGAGGAGGCGTGTATTAAAACCTATAGCACGATTTCTCATGGGGAGTAGCTATAAAAAACCTGCAGCCAAAATTATATAATAGCCAATAACTTTTGCAAATTGGCTTTAGATCGAAATAAATAGAGTTCTTATTTTAATCATCCCAAATGAACGCTGTGGATTAACTATCTGTGCCACGGAAACATCACAGAGGGGGGCGCGCAAAGATAAACCTAATTAATCGAGCTTTTACGATTCGATTTTCAGCACAGAGTTTGAAAAAGTCCTATTTTCTGAAAGGAAAAGAAACTTCATTCGCCTCTGTCAACTTCATCCGCCAGGCAAAACAATGTAGTGTGGGATGGAGCTGCGTATCTCCAGTGCCAAATTTCTGGATTTGAGACATAACTCTGGGGATTAGCCGGAACAGCAGTTAATTGCTTTAAACCAATGAGGCTGAATTAATCCTTTGATTTTTGGACTCCTTTTATGGTGAAAAAGAAAGAATGGAAGAGAGAGAGAGAGAGAGAGAAAGAGAGAGAGAGAGAGAGAGAGAGAGAGAGAGAGAGAGAGAGAGAGAGAGAGAGAGAAGAATGACTCAGGCAGAGTTGCCCTGCTGAACAGTCTTTCACCAGGAGGCAATGATAATGAAACCTGTGATCTGAAGGGGTGTGTGTGTGTGTGTGTGTGTGTGTGTGTGTGTGTGTGTGTGTGTGTCTGAGAGGTGGGACACACACTCTCGCCCTAGTTTCCATTTCTAACCCAGCAGGTGGTGGTCAACATTTCCACCGAGCTCTCCATCTCCCTCCAGAGGAACACTGACTTTTTATTGTCCGGCAGCACTTAAGTCCAAGGCCCTGTGATCGTGAGTTTGTGTCAAAGAGCTGTTTCTATGACAACGGGGCTGAGTTTGTGTGTGTGTGTGTGTGTGTGTGTGTGTGTGTGTGTGAGAGAGTGTGAGAGAGAGAGAGAGATAGAGAGAGAGAGAGAGAGAGAGAGAGAGAGCGTATTCTTGTATTTCTATCCTTGTGAAAACCAGTTTGAGGTGATTTTGGACGGTCCTCACTTCTTCAAGGGGTTAGGACTTGGTTTTATGGTTAAGGTTAGAATTAGCCTTAGGTCAGGGCAAGGGTTAGGGGTCAGGGGTTAGGGGTTAGGGGTTAGGGAATGAATGAAGTCAATGGAAGGTCCTCAAAAATATAGTAAGACAAACGTGTGTGTGAGCCCACAACATACACACCTTAGACTTGATTCAAAGGCCCCTATTACACCTCATGACCAGATTGTATCTAGAGATGCTTTAGCTGGAATAAATTTACCCCTGACATTAAAATGTATCTCTGGTACACCCACACACACACTAACATTGAATTTTTATTTCCTTTGCAAAACCTCAGGTTGCCACGCTCATCACGTCCTCTTGTAATACTTCCATGTTTTAAAAGCGACAGTAAACACCTCGACTCACTTGTTCCTGATCCATGAGTATTTGTTTTTGACAGGCGTGCTACTATCTGAGCTGCCTGTTGGATCTGTATGCGCTGCGGATCCACACGCAGTAGATGTGGATGGGAGATGCATTATATTTACTCTTTGCTGTTTGTGTGTTTCAGGTGATCTCCAGCGTGTCCTGGGTGCATTTTAGCAAGCTGCTTTCAAGGCCAAAAACTGTATTTGTCTCGCCTCCTTCGGTTGAAAATTGCAGCTCTACTGCACGATGACATTGCAATATATTTTATTAATCCTTTATTGAACCAGGTCGTCCAATGGTGATCAAAAATCTCTTTTTTAAGGGAGACCTGGCCTCAGTGACAGATGCAATCTCTTTCAATTTTAAATAAATTTGCAATGAATTCCAAACCTAGTTCAGTTTCAACCTTAGGGACGGATAGCAAAGCAATTCCTCTGACAACAGACAACAATTGACACCACCTTTTCTAGAGATATAAAAGCACAAATAACGAGAGCGCAGACCCAGAATAGCCGTATAGATAAAAGAGTACCAATGAATAAGTGTGAGCGTACAAGGCAGGCCAATCGACCTGCACATACAAGATAAAATGATGGGTGAGAGCTTTATGGTCTGTAATAAACCTCAGAGCCCCATGATGCACTGCCTAAGACACAAAGGCATTGGGAGGAGGCATGAGAATATAAAACTTTGTCATAAGCAAGCACAGGCAGGAAAGTGCCAGCGACTGCTCTCCTTCTATTCACAGAAGAAATACACAACTTGTTCCTAAAACAAAACCACGATTTTCTGCTTAAACTTCTTCACAAGTTGCTGAATAAGTGGCCTGGAGGAAAGGCAGGCGGGGAGTATTCATCAGATCCCACATTCTCAATCTCTTTGCTTTCCGCAGTGATAATGAGTGTTTAAAAATAATAACTTTCGGCAGCAAAAGGTAGTCACAGTGTTCAAGCAGCTTGGGGATCTCAACGGTAAATCATGACATCATCAGCAGAGAGATAAGACGCGACACAGATACAGTCTTTGAAGTGAGACCATCAGATTGTATGTGCTGTCAGAAAGATACATTGGAAACCACTTCACTACTACAGTTTTAGTTAAACCAACATTTCTCAGTGCCAGAAATAATATTATTGGTGGAGTGAAACATCAGGGGGCGGAGCCAAAGAAACCAGTTTTTTGGTTAGTTAGCTAACTGGCAGATTTGAATGGGAAAGAAAGCATTCATGATCTTTGAAGATCAGCAGGCTAGCTAACTTGCTAACCTAGATCGCCATAGGCTAGTTTGGCTAGTGTGAATTTGGAAGGTCAGCTAGGCTAACTAGCTAACCTAGATAACAGTATGGCTAATTGCATTATGTCCAGTTTGCAGCAGAGCTTCATTATATTAGCTACCTCCACTCTCACCCCTTGTCTTTTTCACTGGGCTTCAGTCTAACTTTCCTCTTAGCCTTGCCTATTTGTCGTCAATTATTTGTATGAGCTCTTGGATCTTGTTTGATACATTTATTTGTCTTAGTTCTTGCTCATTTGATTTTCTTATTTGTCTCATTTGTTTAAGAAAAGTAGGTAGCTAACGTATTGCACTTTTACCTTAGTGCTAGTTCTGCTCTTAGTTGCTTGTTTAGGAAGGAAATGCACTTATGATTTTTGGTGACTAGTAGTCTGGTGACACACTATGTTGAATGCACTTATTGTAAGTCGCTTTGGATAAAAGCGTCTGCTAAATGCCTGTAATGTAATGTAACGTAACTTTACTTTGGCTCCGCCCCCTGAGCTCTGCCTTGGAGAAAACGACAATCTGCTATTTGCCAACTTACACTCTGAGGAGGGCTCTGTCTCCTCTGCCACTGCTGAAGAGTCCATGTCTTGACTGGCGGTGACTATTCCTGTTTCCTCCTCAGCGCTCGGGCCCAGCAGGGAGGACATGCTGCTGCCCACAGTCGGGGTGGTGATGGCGGAAAAGGAGGCTACGCTCAGGGAGGAGGACTTCCGGAGGAGGTGAAGGCGATCGGAGGAGCTGCGGGGGAGTCTGGGGCCGGTCCGGCGAGGCTTGTGGGGGCAAGAGAGGTAGAGGCAGATGATACCTG
Organism: Hoplostethus mediterraneus; assembly: GCA_034670385.1. Taxonomy (NCBI): domain Eukaryota; kingdom Metazoa; phylum Chordata; class Actinopteri; order Trachichthyiformes; family Trachichthyidae; genus Hoplostethus; species Hoplostethus mediterraneus. The sequence goes on along the minus strand of JAXDDW010000002.1, from coordinate 18,788,241 downwards.
TGAAGACCTTCGCCGACTACATCTATTCTTCTACATTTACAGGAACCTTCCACCCTAAGACACTCCTACGCTGCTATGTATCACCAATCTGCGATGGTCAATGAATTCCAACAGATATTTTGTGATGAATTGTTGTAATTCACGTTTTTATTGAATTCACTTCCCTTCAACCTTTCAAAAAAGTTTTCCCAGGCGCAAAAAGTAAGATGTCTTGTTGCTGCATTGCATTCTGGTCTGTCTTGCCTACTGTCGGTGGAGAAATTGGTCTCTCTGCCTCTTCTGCGATGGATTTCTCCCCGTATGATCTTTGATTCTGACACCAAAACCTGACGCTTACCGTTGATGTTTCAGACAGTCGGGAAAAAAACCCTGCTATCAAACTCCACTGTAGCTGTGCTGGAAATATCTCACCGTGACGTCACATCACCTACGCTTGGCCCGTTATCCCCAGGAATATGAAGAAGACACCACCAGACAACAACACGGACCGAAAGGCAAGGTACATCACCGATAGCTGTTTTGAAGTGTTTTAGGGTGGATTTTTCCCTTTAACCATAACATAGCTCCTTGTGGGGACATTTGGTCCTCATAAGCAATACAAGCACACACACACACACACACTGCTGACAGGTGTGAGTCTGGCATCCACCCATACGCAGACCCGTCTCCTCTCAACTGAAGACGAGGCATAAGGCGAACAGAAAGGAGGCAGTCACGTCTCTCCTTCCCTCTCCTCCTCCCCCCTCTCCCCCTCCTCCCCCCCCCGGCCTCCCCTATGCCCTCCCCTCTCTCCAGCCTGTCTGTCAGAGAGAACTCGGGGTTTAAGTGTGTGTGATGCTCCCATCAGCCTAATTATGAGGGCGGGAGGCAGCAAAACACTTCAGCGCCGACAACAGCAGCTCTCCAAATGTCCTCTACTGCCACACACTGTCACCCCCAAGGAGTGTGTGTGTGTGTGTGTGTGTGTGTGTGTGTGTGTGTGCGTGCGCATCATTCCGAATGTGTGAGTAAGGCAGTGGGCATAACTACTGCTTATGAGGCTTTTAGTGTGTGTGTGTGTGTGTGTGTGTTTGACTGTGCATCAGGATTTAAGGCTTAGTGTGTATTATGTGTGGTCTCCAAAGTGTGCACGTCTGAATGTACTTGACTTGTGCTCTTTTTGTGTGTTTGCATTTATGTGTGTGTGTGTGTGTGTGTGCACTTGGGTGTTGGATTTCTCTCCTTTCTGCAGAGCAGGGCAGGTAGAGGACTTTAAGACGCTGAGATAAGATGTGGACTAAATGTAAACCTCAGCAGGAAACCACGAGACCACTGCAGGAGAGACGGAGTTAAAGAGAGAGAGAGAGAGAGAGAGAGAGAGAGAGAGAGAGAGAGAGAGAACCAGAGCGAGGGATACCTTGGTGGCGGAAACAAACTGCTCCCATTTGGTCTCCACGGCTCTCTCTTTATTCAGCGTCTTCGGCGTGGTCCTTCCTCGGCCAGGGTCTCTGGGAAAGGGAAAATAATGGCCGCCCTCGTGACACATTCATCATCCCCCCCGCGACCTTCTGCGCTGCCGCCCGGTAGTCGCGCCCCGGCCTTCGAGGCAGAGGCTCGCCCGAAACTCGCCACAGCCATTATCAAAATCATAACTCACCTTATCGTAAAAGACAGTGTGGCGCTTTAGATTGATGCTGCCCCCCCCCCCACCCCCCCCCCCGGCGGTGGAGGGCCCGGCGGTGTTGCAACCTTGCGATAATGTTTCATTTCATCCTCTCGTTGTCTTCCTGTACTGTAATACCTTCGCTGGATCATTTGGCCCATAAAGCTTAAGACTTTCTGGGAAATTGGATTTGAAGCTGAGTGAAGGCCCTCAAGGCTGTAACATGATGACGTTGGGGAACAAAAAAAAAAAAAAAGATTCCCTTTGTAGCTTTCTCCCCCTTCCCTCCCATCTTTTCCTCCCTTTATCCAATTCTCCCCCACCCCCATCAATAATTCAAGACTTACAGAAGGTGTGTGATAATATCCTGGTACTTTCTACCAGGAGCCGCTGAGAGCGAAGGCAGCGGAGCGGCTTTTAAACTTTATGAATTCATCCGTTCTCCCTACAGCCGTCTCGTCTGACACCTGAAGAAGCTGCAGCATTAAAATCACGAGGCTCTCGCTCTCCTTTATTACCATCCGAGCAAAAAAATTGAGAGAAAAGGGAGAGGGAACGAGTGAGAGAGAGAGAAGATCATTAAAAAGAAAATAAAAGCGAGGGGGGTTGGGGGGGCAATGACACTACAGTACAACTGCAATGTAACGGGAATAGGGTTCTCTCTCTCTCTCTCTCTCTCTCCCTCTCTCACCTCCCTGTGGTGGGTCAATATCAGGGGAGCTGAACCCTGCAGGGGACGAAGATGGAGGAATGCAATCTCCTCTCTCAGCCTGGACCCCCCACCCCGCCCGGAGCTATGGACTTTATACTTCATCTAGCACCGTCAGCTCCCGCCTGCAGCGCCTGACAACCTCCACCCGTCATCACCGGCTCTCTGCAGCTGTTAACATCTGTGTGTTCTGTGGGTGGCTCGCACGAGGAAAAACAATGCACCGCCGAAAGTGACTCGTCGGTCTGGGCGGTCGAGGCCTTCCCGGGTCCCTCGTGGATATACCGCTCACACCGCCTCGGCCTCCGGCTTGTGGCTGCAGGCGATGCGATGGCACCACGGCCTCTTTAACACCGGATGACGGTTAATGTATTATGTATGATGTTTTTTTGTTTTTTTTAAGTATGAGGTAATTCCCCCCGGGCGTATTCCTAGTACTCCAGGTACATTTGTGTCTCATCCTTCACGCCAATTGCATCAGTACCCTCTATCGCATTGTGTCATTAAATGAGCAACATATAACAAAAGCAGTGAATCTTTCGATGAGATATTTTCTAGATAGAAGTAGTTAGATCCATTGCATATGCTTTGTTGACAGAAATCCAAAATCGTATTTTCAAGGGGGAAAAAAAGTATAAATGTACTGTTGTAGCCTTAAAGCTGCACTGGACCACTGTGCACTTTGGCAGCCCCAAGTGACAGCGAGGATAACTGGATTTGTTGAAAGCTAGCAGGACTTCATCACCCAGATATCATGTAACGACACGTCAGTGAACTGACCTACATTTTATTGACCTACAGTTCTTCTTTGTGGCTGGTAGAGGGTCACGGCAGGTTCAGCCATTGTTGACAGTTTTGTCTTTTGTTGCTTCCTATCCCACCTGACTACCTGAATATCATTTGGGAAAATAGGGCAAATCTACAGGACTGGACACTCTTCTCTGCTGCAGCCCCAATTTGTGCCTCAGCCTGATAAGACAGGTGTATTTTTAAAGAGAAACCGACCACTGGCCAGCTCCGTAGGGGTGGTAACGACCCTGGACCCTTGAATGACTTACTTGGGGTCCCAGCAGGAGGTGATGGGGCCGGCTCTGCCAGAGCGCTCCACAGTCAGGGCCTCCAGCAGCCAATTCAGACAACACAGCTGGCGGTAGATGGCCTCTCTGCAACAGCACACACAGACATTAAGGTCAGCATCTACTGGTGGCTCGGCCCAACACCCCATCTTGAAAGTTTCAGTTTCGAGAATTACGATTTTATAAGATCAGCCCAGCGACAAACCAGACACGTCGTAACCTAACCTGCAGAGGAGGATATCCTCATTCTGCAGTCAGGAGGTTGATGGTGCAAGAGGTACACCATGGCTTTGGCAGGACCGATAGACTGCGCCGATAGACTGCGCCGTTAGACTTCGCCGATAGACTTCACCGAATGTTTTCGCCGATAGAGTTCGCCGATAGAGTTCGCCGATAGAGTTCGCCGATAGAGTTCGCCGATAGACTTCGCCGATAGACTTTGCCGATAGACTTCACTGAAAGACCCTACTCCATATGACCAGTGCAGCCGGTCGTTGAGGGGAGAGCCTTCGTTTTTCACTTCCCCCAACACAGATTTTCTCAACCAATCAAGAGATTTGAGTCAATGAACTTTCGTCGCTAAACATTTCTCCACATATCCATTGCACTGATGGGAATAGTATCTGAATGATGTCTCTATGTTGTGACGCTAGATTGAGTGTCATTGCTGCAGACTGACACTGCTGCTCACCGAGGTTTGATCATGAATTCAAATGGTGGATCACGAGTCCTGCCAGTTGCTTTGGAGACACAGAGAGAGGAATACGATACGATTGGTCTCGTATTTGATGATGTCATTTTGCAATATGTGAATTAACGTTTCCATTTGTCCAAGACGTCTGGCACGCTGCGATCCAGTTCCAAGCTACGTCTCACCGTTCTGCTAAAATGCACACAGCTACAGATCTCAGTAGAGTAATATGTATAGTCTGCATCATATTTGAGGTCCTTGTAGTTCCCGTTGCTATTGCACCATGTGTACCAGTCTAGTTGTGCAAGTTGTCACTAATTCTCTAACGTCACCGTGACAAATCCCTGCACACTTAGGATATTTATTTTTTGATTTAACAGACTGATTCGGATCCGTGCACCCCTTCACTCATCCCTTCATCCATTACATTTTTTGTACCTGCTTTTTCCTTTCATCGGGGTTATGGCAGCTGGAGTGTATCCCAGCAAACACTGGGCAGAAGGAAGTGAAAGACCCTAGACAGGCCGCCAGTCCATCCCAGGATCAATGCATGTTCCCAATATGAAAGGTCAGTCACAAGCATTGGTATAGTGCCCCCTCCAATGGCCAACAACAGTCACTGCACCATTCATTATGCATACAACTTATTACTAGTGAAGTCTCTGATTAACAGTCAATAGGGGGTTAAAAACCGACCGAGAGGCCTAACGAACAGATCGCTGCACCTCAACACAGCAGCCAATGCAGTGTGGAACAAAGCAACATATGCCATCCCTCTAAAAGCGTCACCTGCAGTCAAGCAGCGCCGTCCGTCACCCCGACACTTTCACGCTTCAAGGCTTTTCCGAACCACATTCATTCCCCTCATCTCCCCTAACACATCAAACACAATATGAATGCCTCCTCCTCTTCCTCCCTTGCTCCCCCCTTTGCTCACATGTTGCCGCCTTCGGTCACTCAGAGCTCTTTTCATTATCAACGTGCCCATTTGTCTGCCGGGCAGATAGTCTCCTGGATTAGGATCTGTCAGATGTCAGGCTCCGGCCTTCGAGGGCGGTTGTTGTTTTGCAGAGGGCTCACCAGAAAACAAGGCTGTATTTTGGCAGGTGACGATAATGCGGTGTCAGAGGAAATGCATGTTGAGTTTGAAGTGATGTATCGTAAACGTAATCGGCAGAATCGAGCTTCGTCCCCTGAGAAGAGAGTACAGAAAAATGACAAAATTCCTATTTCCATAAAGATGAGGGAATAGGTCTGAAAAGACTGAAAGGACGCCTGTCTATGAAGTGCAAGCATATCCTTTTATCCTCTTCCTGAATAGCAACAGGTTGACCTGAGACCACTATTTCCACACTGAAAAGAAAATCTGAAATTGTATTTTCTTCATCACAACAGTCCATTCTGATTCCCTGCCTACGGAGAAGCCACTCACTGACTCTCATGTCTCAAGCACTGCGTAACCTGCACTGAAAACATCAAAGCTAACACAACTTTGTTAAAAAAGGACAAATGGTTAAAAAACAACACAAAGAAACACCATCGCTCCACATCAGTTAGGCCCAGCCAAAAGAAATGATTTCAATTGGCTCTGCAACTTTGCATCGCGCTGTTTTGTCAGTGTTCCCTTGTCCGCTGCCAACACAGCTAACAACGATGCTAGCATCACCAGTACTAGCAAGAATCAAGATACAGGCTGTGTGTGGGATGTGAGATTTTAACTCTCTCCCATTAAACCTGTTAAGGCTTTATGCACCTTAGTGAGGAACGAAGAGTTATAGCCTGTTACGTACATGAACATTTAATTAGTATTTGATGTCAAACTTTATTAAGTCTGTTGTTGCGAGGTTGAGAGGTTGGAGATCTAAGGGGGTACAACACCTGGCCTGAGACAAGGTTTCAACTGCACGTGTAACATGGCTGACACTGATAAAGCCCTTAGTTGTGACCTTACGACCTTGCCATTTGAAATTGATCTTTTTCAAATAGCTAAATCATGCAGTACCAACAGCATCACATGTGTCACAATAGAAATGTGATCAACATCAGTGAGTGCTTCTGTTCAAAAGATGACACTTGCGAAAGCCCTGCAGAATACCGGCCCTGCAGAAACCCCCCCCCCAAATGTTACGGGTGTCTACATGTTAGCTCTGTGTCTGTTATTGTCAGCCACACCAGTGTTTCTAACAAGGAAGATTTGTCAGGGAAAACTTTTTCTGACACCTCTTCAGAAAGGTTAGCTCCTATTCGCGCAGCATCAAAGCAGGCTGCCATATGAAAGAATACAAAATGAAAGCATCAAGAATATTTGTCATCGTCTGATGTATTGCACTGTAAATTCAGCAACACGCGTTTTTGTTTTTGTTTGATGTTTGCCGAGCAGTAGCAAGGCATATGTTTGATTCAGATGGATGAATACTGTCTGACAGAGGAAGGTGTAATAGGTGCAGAGATTCCTCAAAATCAAAAGCCTTTCAGTTGTCTCATCTTTTCTCATCATGCCCCGGGGTGTGGTGACGCTTTCACAAATGCACCTGAACCTTAAGTCCTTATTTTAAACAAGCAGAGGATAGTTTGATCTCGAGCAGCGTTTCTCACCCCTTTGGGTCGCGGCAAGTTCTGAAAGGGTGGCGAGCCCGAGTTGGAAATTGAAACATTTTTAAACCAGCCAGTTTCTAAACGATGATCCACGATCAGATTTCCCAGCCCCAATCCTAACCTGACCTATATTAAAGGGATACTGGATCAAACAGCCAACCAATCAGATAAGCTACCACCAGGTGTTTAAATTCAAAGGTACTGGTGCGTCCAGTAGATTGGCCAGTAGGATCTATGTTGCAGAGTGATTAGGTCAACTCAACTCAACTGACTGAGTTATCATGTGATCGTGGTCTTCAGAAAGAGTTAAGCCTCCCTCGGTTCTGGTTCTGGAGTATCCTGCTCTTGCTAACCACACCATCACAGTGGCTTCTCCGCTCTCACCCAGTCTTCAATAACCCCCCGAACCTGGACCGACGTATTAAGAGGAGGCAGCCCCAGGTTTCTCTTTGAGAATCGGATCGTAAAATGTAAATTGGCAATTCTGTTTCATAATTAATATTAATGTGGTGGGCGGCCCATTGATTTTTCACCTGCTTGAAAGAGACAGAATGGCTTCAAAATAAGATCAAAATTAAATGAGTGTGGAAGGCATGATGCTGACTTTGAGAGAGCTGGTTTTAGATAGGGTCTCGACCTCGCTGGCATGTTAAAAATTGGGTCGTGGTGCAAAAAAGGTTGAGATCCACTGATAGAAACAGGAACAGGAAGTATATAATATTTTAAATGCTATCTAACTCTCAACACTCAAAACTCAGTGATCTTCCGGAGGACCCAGCGCATCCTCCTGAAGGTCGAAGCCTTTCTTATCTGACTACTCTGATGGCCCTCATGTAGAAAGGTAATCATACTTTCTTTTGCAGCTTCCTGAGTGACTCAACCAGCATGTACTGTGTATTGTATTGCACAACATGGTAAAAGCATCTTGTGTTAACCAGTTGAAGGTTATGCTGAAAAACTGCAAGGCTCAAAGAGGTTTTTCAGCGAAGCAGCTGCATTTCACGGTGAGTAGTACAACTCCCACAATGCAGCACGTTCCAAGGCTAACACCTCGGACCGCCTGAAGGAGTAGGCACGGTGCGTAACCTCACCGCGGTGCGTCACTCAGCAGAGGGGAGGTCAGAGAGCGATGCACGGGGGTGAAAGGTCGCGCTGACGGGGTCTTCTTCCTGCGTGGCCTCGCCTCATTCCCACCCGACCAGCTGGTTCCTGCTGAGAGACGCCACCTGATAGGAGCCGACACAAGAGACACAGGACAGCCTGGTTGGCGTTTATTATCACGAGGTGGGATTTGAGAAGGGTGATGCCACTATAGAGTAGAGATACTCATCGAGTATGACCTGAATTAGAGTCCATCTCTTCTTTCAACTATATTTCTGTGCAAATGTTTGAATTGTAACATCTCATTCTTTTTTTAATCTTCTTTAGCTTTGACTAGGGTTTGGCCTGGACAGGATTTTGAAAGCCGATACCGATATTTATGTATTGAAGCTGCCAAACCATTTAGACCATCATGAGACGCTAAAACTCTCCATTAAAACCACAATCATTTAGTTATTTTAGGGTCAACAGCTCCTTAAAGGAGAATTCCGGGATTTTTAAACCTGGCCTCTATATCCACAAAATTGTGCCTATTATTCCGCAAAATAGGTCCAAAAAGTTTTGGAGTTGGTCCGGTAGATCAGCTCAGTCGGCAGTCGCGAAACGGGCTCAATGGCTGCAACGTAATCTGTAGGGGCAAGTGCGCGCGGTCAAAGTACGTCCACTAAAAGTGCTTGATTTTGCCACTGACAGGCTCAGATTGTTATTTGTGTCTGACAACATTACTGAAAGGATCGCTACAGAAATAGACCCTTTTTTTTAACCAGAAAACTGAAGTCTCGCTCAAGGAGAAGTCCCGCTCTGAAATGGACGGTGGACAAAGGTAGTCCATGAAAGCGAGAGGGTTCACTTGTTGCGGGAAGAGGACGGTAGAAACCTGACAAAGGTGGTCTATGAAAGCAAGAGGGATGACTTGTTGCAGGAAGAGTCTGGTGGAAACGTAAATCAGCGTTGGAGACGTGTGTTGGAGTATAGAAAGCGTAGTTGAGTATTTGTTGAGTAGAGTATTTGTTTTTTCCCAAAGATAAAAAACAACAATGGTTCGTTTTCGCGCATTTCCGAACTGTGCCAACAAAATGTTGAGGAAGACTTTGTGCAGCTTTCATAGAATACCCAGAATTCTCCTTTAAGGCAGTGGGACCCAAACCTACTCTGATACATTAATGACTTCAAATGAAGAACTAAAAAAAAATGTTACTGTACAATGAAATAAATAAATGAAACTGATCAAAGTAGCTGGTCAGCTGCATCATATCATCATTTATCGGTCTAGCTCTGACCTGGAACTAAACAACAGTAGCTGATGAAGTGAGGAAGAGGAAGAGGCTACGCCGTCTGCCTCACCCGTCTGAATCGCTGTCCGACTCCGAGGAGAAACGAGGAGGCCGGGGCTCCGCCCTCCGCTGCTCCTCCCTCCTCCTGCGCCGGCGCTCCTCCCGCCCCCCGCTCCTCCTGCTCCTCTTCCTGCAGGAGGAGGAAGTAGCCGCGGCCCTGCTTCACCGCTGACACCAAACGCCTGGGAGACACAAACGCAGGGCCGTGAACACGCGTCACCGCGGAGGACGTTAACGGTGATGCATCCTCCCGCTCCATCAACGCGCCTGACGGAGAGGAGGGAACACAACCGCAGACGCCGAGACACCACATCAATCTGCTTCTTTATCAGAGAGGAAGAATACCACCGAAGCCAATGACAAGTCAACAGTATAATCCCTCACACACACACACATCATATCATTACGGTGCCAGCTAGTCTCTAAATCACCCAAATCGGAGCGCAGCAAAGCAGCAGGCCACCGAACTAGAGCATTATGGGAGAAAAACGTGTGACGTCTGGGGCAGATTAATGACTTCATTACGACGGTTTAGCTCCCAACCATAACCTTTCCCCAAATACTGTTTGCTTGTTTTTCTCATACTGCACGCGTAATTACCTTTGCATTAATGCTCTGGTGGAAAATTAAAAGACGTGCACACACACACACACACACGTGCACATACACACACACACACACACGCAAGCAAGTGCTGCAGTGACTTTGCCGGCAGAGCAGCGAAGGCAACGTGCCTCAGCGTTTCTTAATCATTTCAGTGCTTTGCCTTCTGGAGAGTGAGGCGGGCAGGTCGAAGGTCAAAGGTCAGATTCCTGAGCAGCTTGTTTGGAGCTGGAAGTCGTTTCTTGTTGGAACCGGTTTGGACTGAAAGGTGACGTGTGTGTGATTTAAAAGTGAAATGAGAGCACCTCACTGATGTCGGAAGAAGTGGAACAACAGTCGCCGATTGAAAGTGACTCAAAGAAGAAGAGAGCAACGAGGAGAAAAGTCCCATCAAGCCTTTTTCTTACATTTTACCGTTGAAGCATGTAGCTAACACTCTCATCCAGACCCTCTTACAGCAGAACAAGCTTCACTTCCTCCGGTACCGACATCACGAGCAAGTAAGGAGCACGAGGGTCGGCGGCATATTGCCCTGACAACATTCCCGCGGCCCTTTCAGAATAAAGCTGATTATTTCCGCCAAGGACGAAAGGCGCACAAACAAACACACACATATATGTTCCCTCTGCTGCTGCAGCCCTTATTTGTTATCTAGCGAGCAGCTGGCCGGTAGCGTTTCGCCCACAAGTGGAGCCAAGCGCTCCAGACTAGGAGGGGCAGGGAGCGCTTGTTGTTCCCGCATGCTGATTTGGTGACGCCGAGTGGCACCGGGGTTTAGCTGGGAGGCGGGTCCGTTCCTTCTGCACGCCACCGCGCCACCGATGCTACGTATTCATCTCCACGTGTGACATCTCGAGTGCAGAATGTGCAGCGGTCTTAATTAAAGTGCGTTTCTATCAGCCGGCGTTAATGACTCGTGGCTCCGAACGTGCAAGACGGTTTTTTCCCCCGGAGTAAGCGCCGGCTGCCCAGAGCGGTGGGAGGAGGATCGGTGACCTTGCCGGAGACGCGGCGAGTTTCGTTTAGCGCTTAGCGCTTTGTGCTAAAATGACTCTTTCACTTTTTTGGCAAATGTTCTCGTTCATGTCAAGGGCAGGCGAGCGGGGGGCAGGGGGGGGGGGGGGTGTCTTTCGGTGTCGGACCACGTACACAAACAACAATAGTAGCTACCTGTTGTGCCTGAACACAACCGTGAAAACACGAGGCGAGGGGAGGAAGGGGGGAGGGGAGGGGGGAGGCAGAGACAAAGCCTCTCGACGAGCGCTGCCCAGTCAGTAACGAGCTGCAGTGTTTCGCTGTGACAGGAGAATAAAAGGCGTTTGGAAGCAGCGAGCGCTTCGACAGCAACACGTCTTCACAACACAGGACGGGCATCAGCGGTGGAAAGACCAGAAGTGAATTGTGCCTTTTCACACCGTCACCATCTGCCCTTCACCGTCAATAACAAGTTACTGTGAGAGAACGAATCACAGATTTTAAGAAAAGACACATGAAGATATTAAAGATGACAATGCCTGAAAGGAGGATTTATTAGTTGGTTAAAAATTGATTGCGGTGTGAAACATTTAAACAGTCTTGAGTGGAGGGGGGGGGGGCGGTTTTTAACAGATCATTTCACGGGAGCCCCTGGGTGGCAGCTTGTTGCCAGGCAACAAAAGAAATAAGAGTTTGTGGTAGGTGAGGCGTCGACCTGACAGTGATCAGAGTCTGTTGTGCCTCTATTCTAAATCTATCCGTCGCAAATTCCCACGTGTGAGTTTGTGATGTACGAGTTCAGACGAACGCCGTCGGCGCCGCGAGGACGCAGCACGACATGACACGTTGCCCTTTCAAAATTAAAGCGTAAATTTCTAAATCTAACAACGCGTGTGATGGAGGTAAGTCCGTCAGCTGCGGTGTGATGGGGATGTTTGACGTCTCCCGGAGAGGAAGGGCAGGCCGCGAGACATCTTCAATGACTGGATGAGAGCCAGGACGACGCCGGCGCGGTGTTTTTCCCAGTGAGACAAAGCAGGGATGCGAGAGGAAACATAAAACCTCTGCTTGTTACCGTTCTCCACTCGCTTCATAACTCCACACGATATATCTGCTCTGATAAACATACACTCAGGTGGAGGCGAGAAGAGCCTGTGGATGTCAGGAAGCTACATCACACAAAGCCCGGGGGGCAATTAATGCTGAGAGGTTGCGGCGGCGGTAAGATGCACGAGCTTTCACCGCGCAAGCCGACCAGAGAATGGGGGTTGCCATTTGGCCTGAAAGCCAGCGCCGCCCCAGATCATTACTACTGTATTCACTTGCAGGGATAAACAGCCCCGGTGTTCATTAGAGGGTTTTTTTTTTTCCCTCCCGGTGAAAATGGCAACCTTTCCCCCGAACACCTGGATGAATAATTCAGCACTCTGGGCTCTATCAGAGGCTGTCAGAAATGTCAGCCGGTCGGAGGTACCCTTGGCTGCCCCCCAGAGGATGGCTGCCCACCCCTGTGGTGGGGTTACGGGGGGGGGGGGGTTACACACACACACACACACACACACTGGACCAAATGCCACAGCTTTTTCGGTGCCAGGTCTGGACTGTCCTCAGGATGCAGACCTGCTGCAATATCCCCTCTAAAAAGGACTCGGGAAATGATGGCGCCACTAGACCTGGTCGGGGTCGTCAACGCGCTCTCCTGCAGCGGAAAATAGAAAACAGAGGGGATTCGTTTTTTGTTTTTTTTCCATATTTGCTAAACAGACACAGATGAATCTCTCACCTGGCGTGGCCCAGATGCTTCCTCAGGGAAACGCTGTCCTCTCTTTTCCCAGCCTGGGTGCAGCGGACCGGCCAACTCTGAAAAAAGGAAGTGGAACACACAGGAAGGACAAGCCACCGTTATTGTGAGGACGGCGTTGGGAGTTGGACGCTCTTCTTCTTCACCCCCCCCACCCCCCCCCGCTGAGTCTCTAACATGACGTCGCTCAGATCAGGTTGAAGTGTATTCGTACTGGTGCTCTCTGCAGTCCAGACTAGAGGACAGGGTGTGAGGAGGCGTCGTGATGAGCGTGATGAGCACCTGAGATCCTCCCGTTGAATCTGGAGGGTCGCTGTGAACGGGCCGGTCATCGTAGGTGGGAGCTTATGAGAGGATCAGCAGGTTGGCTGGTATTTTACTTCTAGAAGGTTCTTCATTCATTTTCAAATCAACAGGCCTCGGTGGGTTTCAGAGTGAAGTAATTGAGATGTTGTCCTTCATTTAGATGATGTGCGTTTGGTCTTCCTTGACTTGAATCTTCCAGCGTCTTCCAGCGAGGTTTCATCCCTCATGAAAAGAAGTGGCACAACTTTTTTTTTCTCAACTTTTTATTTTTACATTTTACAAAACATTTCTTGACATAGGACCCCAATAAAGATAAATTAATAATAATAATTAATAAAAATACAATAAAATAAAAATAAAAAGGAGAGAAGTGGCGCAACTATTAATCAAACCGTTTGCTGAAACTCGACCGCGAGCACATCCGCCCTGCTTCACCTCGTTGAAGCCTCCTAGGATTTCAGTTTTCATTTCCACAAACTAAATTTTTGCCGCTAAGTAATAACAGCTCTGCTTACAGGCTGCAAATGAAAGAGTATTTAGTTCCAGAGAGTAAACACTGAAGCGGCGCTGGTTAAAAAAACCTTGTTCACCTAAATGTCACAGCAGCTTCAGATACACAGACGAACCAGACGAACCAGACGAATCAGACGAATCAGACAAACCAGACGAACCAGACGAACCAGACGAACCAGACGAATCAGATGAACCAGACGAACCAGACGAACCAGACGAACCAGACGAACCAGACGAACCAGACGAACCAGACGAACCGGACGAATCAGACGAACCAGACGAACCAGACGAATCAGACGAACCAGACGAATCAGACGAAGGGACCAGAGAGGTGTCGGAGAGAGAGCGCGGAAATGCCAGGGACGTCATTTTTCACCGCGAGGCCTCTCCCTGAGCCGTCCTGACTCTGCCTGGCCCGGCCATCCCTCTTCATCCTCACCCTCCTCCTCCTCCTCATCCCCCTTGTCCCCCCCGCCACGCTGCTGCTGATGGATGAGCTCATTTGCTGCAAAGCTCTTTTGAAGTCAAACCAGGACACCGTTGTTGCCTTTGCTGCCTCTTCGGTGGGTACAGAGAGAGGAGAGAGACCTCAACATATGAGACCACGTGCACGCTGAACTGGCACACGCGCACGCGCACGGAAAATAATTTACTCTATCACTTAATGTAGCCTTGTGTGCTTTCCTTCCATGTAGAAAGACATTGGAGAAATGCAATGCTTTAAAACTGATGCTGTATTTGAAAAACCAACAAAACCCAGATGTAGTCCACACACACACACACACACACACACACACACACACACACACACACACACACACACACACACACACACACACGCACAGGGTTGTTGGTATTGCATTTGTCTTAACAGCACCACAGAGAGTTGAATCCCAGGCAGTGTAAAAGCAGGGACATAAAGCAGGAAACGGCAGAAGATGAGATTGTCTTGTTTTCCCTCCTTGCTGATTTACGACGCGTGTTGCTCGCCGTCGTCACGGAGACGACGATTGGCAACAGGCTAAACCAATCAGGGGGAATGAGTTTCTTTGGGCAGCGGCATCCAGGTTCCTCTCACTCGCCTTTCACCGTCTCCGATCCGCTTCCTGCCTGCAGCAACTTGTAAAATGGCTTCTTAGAAAAAAAAACCCACATATCTCCATGAATAAGTCTGATGTGTCGCTTCTGATGCGGACTACGTCTCTCTCCCCTCGCCGGGCCAGACGGCCTGCCTCAGCGTCTGAGCCGACCCTACAATAACGATGATGAATGCGACGTCCACGGGAACAAGCCAGCCGTTTGACACGCCATCGCCCTTGATGCATTAGCGGCTAATACCCCGCGTGTCTGCGGCGGGCCGTTTAAAGCCTCGTGATTCGCTGCGACGGGCCTCCGCCGAGCCCCCCGCCGCCTCCCAGCATAGGTGACTGTAATCATCTCGCAAATGGCAATGTCTTATTTCAGATGCATTTGTTAGGGGAGCGGGCTTTTGGCGGCGATAAGACAAATGGGCTCTTCTTCCCTGCTGTCGAAAAAACTGACTCTGCGACGCCAGCGTGGAAACGTCTTTAAGATCCCCTCCGACTCCGATGGAGGCCGGTTAAAGCAAACTGGGTCACGGGTGTGTTTCCCCATCCGTCCGCCGAGAGTCCTTTGGGTTGGAGGATGAAATATATTTTCGGCTGGGGTAGAAAATTTGATTCGCGACACACTTGATGTGGTTGATCCGTCTGAGTGCAGAGGAGGATCAGTGTCCATTAAAAGTAGATGAAGCGACCGGTCTTGGACGGGGGCTCTGCTCTGTGTAGCCCGGGGGGGTGATAGATGAATGAGTGATAGAAACCCTGCCGTGAAATGAGATGGATCACACACGCACACACACACGCACACGCACACACACACGCACACGCACACGCACACACACACGCACACACAGAAAGACATGAAGGGCATCGGAGTGCAAGGAAGGAAAAGCAAAAGAGACCATGAACACTTTCTGATCTCTTCCAGCTGCCAGATGGGATGAATCAGAAACCAGAACCTGGTAGCTGGTGGAGACAGAGAGAGAGAGAGAGAGAGAGAGAGAGAGAGAGAGAGAGAGAGAGAGAGAGAGAGAGAGAGAGAGAGAGAGAGAGAGAGAGAGAGAGAGAGAGAGAGGCTGGTGGAGTGGTGGAGACAGAGAGAGAGAGAGAGAGAGAGAGAGAGGCTGATGGAGACAGAGAGAGGCTGGTGGAGACAGAGAGAGAGAGAGAGGGTGATGCAGACAGAGAGAGAGAGAGAGGCTGATGGAGAGACAGAGAGAGAGAGGCTGATGGAGACACAGAGAGAGAGAGAGAGGGTGATGGAGACAGAGAGAGAGAGGCTGGTGGAGACAGAGAGAGAGAGAGAGGGTGATGCAGACAGAGAGAGGCTGGTGGAGACAGAGAGAGAGAGAGAGGCTGATGGAGACAGAGAGAGGCTGGTGGAGACAGAGAGAGAGAGAGAGGGTGATGCAGACAGAGAGAGAGGCTGGTGGAGACAGAGAGAGAGAGAGAGGGTGATGGAGACAGAGAGAGGCTGGTGGAGACAGAGAGAGAGAGAGAGGGTGATGCAGACAGAGAGAGAGGCTGGTGGAGACAGAGAGAGAGAGAGAGGCTGATGGAGACAGAGAGAGGCTGGTGGAGACAGAGTGAGAGAGAGAGGGTGATGGAGACAGAGAGAGAGGCTGGTGGAGACAGAGAGAGGCTGGTGGAGACAGAGAGAGAGAGAGAGGGTGATGCAGACAGAGAGAGAGGCTGGTGGAGACAGAGAGAGAGAGAGAGGCTGATGGAGACAGAGAGAGGCTGGTGGAGACAGAGTGAGAGAGAGAGGGTGATGGAGACAGAGAGAGAGGCTGATGGAGACAGAGAGAGGCTGGTGGAGACAGAGTGAGAGAGAGAGGGTGATGGAGACAGAGAGAGAGGGTGATGGAGACAGAGAGAGAGGGTGATGCAGACAGAGAGAGGCTGGTGGAGACAGAGTGAGAGAGAGAGGGTGATGGAGACAGAGAGAGAGGCTGGTGGAGACAGAGTGAGAGAGAGAGGGTGATGGAGACAGAGAGAGAGGCTGGTGGAGACAGAGTGAGAGAGAGGGTGATGGAGACAGAGAGAGAGGCTGATGGAGAGAGAGAGAGAGAGAGAGAGAGAGAGAGAGAGAGAGAGAGAGAGAGAGGCTGGTGGAGACAGAGAGAGAAAGAGAGGCTGATGGAGAGAGAGAGAGAGGGTGATGGAGAGAGAGAGAGAGAGAGAGAGAGAGAGAGGGTGATGGAGAGAGAGAGAGACATTCGGTACAAATAAGGCATTTAAAAAAAAAAAGTGGTTTGAAATGAATAAAGTATCAGTGAACTGTGAAGTTAATCCTGATGTCAAGACATCAAAATGATTTGGTAACGATGTTTACAGGGGTGGGAAACTCATCTGAGAGAATAGGCTCGCCCTCGCTCTCTTTGACACACACGCGCACACGCGCACTCCACTGAATTTGATTTACAGCCCATACAGGGGAATAACTGGGATACCTCTTCCACATGTTGTCCCAGTGTTTTGGTTTCCAGATGTTCTTCTCGGGCTCCCCGGGGTGCTGCCCGGTAGCCCTGCCGGTCCAGCTGCAGCTTTCTGCGGTCACAGTTGTCCCGGGAGACCCGCTCCTGGGTCGGACCGGCGCCGTGCATCGCGTCGCTCCGTCCCAGAAGTTTGTCGCCACATACTTTGGGACTCGGGAGACGTTGAACCGGAACAAGTCCACTCGGGTCCAGCGCAGAATGTCGACTAGTCATTACAGAAACCGTATTAGCGAGTGTAGCGAAAATAGAATCTTCAGAGCTTTAAGAAACCGCTTGTCGCCAAACTACCGGCAACCATTATCGCAGTGCGACCTGTTTCCGTGGTAACAGCCAAGCTCAGGCCCCGCCCACAAACACAGAGCAAGTTGGGAGGCATGTACTTGTTGAGGCCAGTCCTCAAATCTGGATCTTCCAGGTCAAGAGTCCTGCTGGTTTTCTGTTTATTTTATTCTGTCTACTCAGGGACCGCTTCAGACCTGGACCTGGGTGAATGCAGTTCACCAGCTGGTAGGATAGAAAACCAGCAGGACTCTGGACCCCCAACTCCAGATCCCAACCAAACACTAGTAGCTGATTTCTTAGTTCCTCTTCTCTGGTTGAAGGTGTGTTAATCAATGAAAAACTGTTGAAGCGGTCAGGTTGTACATTCAGAAACACAATCAGCTGTTCTCTGCCACTGTTGCCCAAGAGTGGAGACCTCCAACATGGCCGCCAGAGAGTACGTTAAGCCACCTGAAAGCCCTCCATACAATTTTTTATACTCTCTTGCCTCTAAGTTGCACATTGACTGATTTTTAGTATCGATGGGGCCGATGTACAATGTGCAGGCTTGTCCTAGGGCTTCAGTTTGGATAGAAGTGATGCATAACTGAGAGTATAACCCTTAGGCTGTCGACTGACTTTTTTTTTTTAAAGAAGAGACATCATTCAAAATATCGTGCACATAATTCCCCCCAAAACCTGAAAGAAACATTCTTCCAAGTATGATTTTGATGTTCTCAATTTGGCCTCATTCTTTTTACCCATGGTTGCCAGATTGATTTCTAAGGATAGCATTGGTGAGCATAGGTGACTTTGATGGAAACAAAATGGGAGTCTCTAATGATGGCCATAACAGAGGAACCAATTTTTCAGGCAGTTCCAGCAGCGACAAAATCCCAATTTAACCTCTAACAGCCTATCCTACAGGCAGGATCTGTGGGTGAGGCATCACGCAAAGTGACAGAAACATCTGTTCAATCTGTTTTGTGCTCCAATGGACAGTATGCCAGGATCTCAGGGCACATGGCTCTAAAAATGAAACACTGACAAGTCTGTCACACTTGATAAAAGAGGGAGCAATAATAATCCTTCTGAAACCGCCGAGCTAAAGAAAAATGAGTAAGAGGGAGCTTTCTGCACTCTCAGTCAACACACATTGCACTGAAACATCTCAGATAATACAAAAAGGAACACTTTGCGTCCTTCAAAACCTCTGGTGGAGGTATTTCATGCTCCAGACAAACCTAACACACTGCCGGTGTGTGTCCTCTGCAGGGTGAAACTCGGGGGCGAGACACTAACTAGCACTGGCTTCTAACAAGACTGAGGAGCCCAGTCACCACAGAGAATAGAGTTCACCGGGATGTGAGAAGAACAGCCTGTCAGGCAAGATGCAGCAGTTCAACCCCACGCTGGCGGCCTCAGTCAACTGCGAGTTATTTGCCATCATTCCCTTAAAAGTTATAAATACAACTAATTAGCACGCCTCCTTCCTCCGGGCCGGGGAGAGGTAGCAGCCTCCCCACACCCATCACCCCATGCCTACATTCCCTTCTCATAGGGTCAGTATTAGTGCTTAATAAGTGCTAAAACATACAGGAAGGCTATATAAAACCCCAGAGACGTCTCTTTCTCGCCACACTGGGCTTTTGCAAATCTTTCCTTTATCGCTCTCTCGCTCATTAAAGTGGATTCTAGTTGCTGAAATTTCTGGCAAGTGACTCAACTGAGTTACTATCATCAATCATCATCATTCTCATCTTCTCCCCACCTATTTTTTGAAATCTTCAGTGCGTTTCTTGAACCATGACCCAACAGGTCAAAACAGAGTTGTCGTGGCCGGAGTATGGCAGGGGTGCCCCCTGGTACCCCCTGAGAAAGTGGTGGCAACCAAGCCGGCTTTTCAGTCACGATTTCGGCCTGCCGCCTTTCCTGGAGCCAGGGGACCTTCGGTGGCTGGATGCTGATTGGCTCCAGAGGAAGTGGGCCGCCTGCTCCTGGCCAGGGTACATACCTGCTCCCCTCTTTGTGCCCTATATCTCCGGGTCCGTTCATCAGCCCAACCCTAAGATCAGCGAGGAGCAGTATAAGTGGAAGGGTGAGCCTGGACGTGGCTCATTTCGCCCCCTCAGAGATTTCCCTCAGTATCAGGGATGGATTCGTGGAGGTTGGAGGTATGGACTGATGGCTTAGTGCTACCTTAGTTCACTTCATTAACATAGCCATCACTTTTACACACAGTAACCTTCGTTTCTAGTCTCTACCCTGTAATAGAGTTCTTTTAGACGTCTATGTAGATACAGAATAAAACCCAGAAACTGACAGCAAGGAAGCCTATTGCAGGATGAGAGAGCAGCTTTAATAACGTGCTCAGGGAAATTAAAATCTCAGCTCTGTGTCAGAAATTAATTTCTCCGTTAAGTGGTTTCTCTGCATTGCTTGATTCCGCGGTGTGTCCTCACATTCTTCCCCGAAATGATAATTTGCCCCCAGGGAAGCACGAGGAGAGGCCAGACGAGCATGGATTTATTGCCAGATGTTTTACAAGGAAATACAGGTATGGAAGCTTATTCAAACCAAACAGTGATACGAGCCCGAGACAATGAAATCGTTTGAGCTAATCACTCTAAGTATCTAAGAATGAGGCACAGTGGGCCATTGATTTTGGGAGTCTCCAATCTCTCAGATGCTCACCAGACTGCAAAATTACTCACGGATCATCTGTACATCAATTGCAGTATTTCCAACATTTGCACACTGGGGTTAACGGTGGTATTAACATGGCTGTGTTGTGTTCAGGCTCCCGGTAGGGATGGACGTCAGCAGGATCACGTCCACACTGTCTGGCGACGGTATCCTGAGTGTGGAAGCGCCACTTCCTGACTCCTCCGTTCCTGCTGACATCATCATACCCATCCAGGTGATTATGTTCACTGACATTTCATCTGCTGATTTTCGAGCTCTGTGAGACGTCAGTTGATTACACCCAGCTGATTATTCCTCTTGAGCCTCTGATTGATTTGTATTGACGATACGAACAGGACCTGAAATACCTCTTGAAAGTCTCTGCCGGGCGCGGCGCGTTAAAGCTAAGCTAGCTCACCTTCAATCACAGCTGTTCTGCCACGAATCGTCATTTAATTGTATTGTTGACATTTAATCCGCTTTTCCACATATTCATGTACACAAACAGGTGGAGAAGGAGACCGCTGGGGAGGAGGGGGAGGGATTTAAGAAAGAAGACACTCCTGAAACAGAGTCTGATAGCAGAGATCACCAGCCATCTGCACCTACAGCACCAGAGGTCCCGGAGTGTCCATTTGCCGAACTCCCCGCGGAGGCGCCCGATCGCGGGGACGAGTTGCCACCAGAGGTCCACGGCGATCAAGCTCTCCCTGGCAGCACCGCAGCCGGGCTACAGCAGCGTGAAGAGGGGAGGGAACAGGAGGAGGAGATCCCCGCCGAGCCAGCTGGAGAGTCCCACCCTTCAGCACCCGCAGATGGCGAAAGCACAGAGAGTCCTCAAGAATCCGCTAAGCACCAGGAGGCCCTGGACATCCCAGATAGCCCCGACGCAGCCGCATCCAATCAGACGGGGCAGGCGGAACCGGGAGAGATCCAGCTAATGGCAGGCTCAGGGCAGGCTGCTGAGGAGATCACCCAGCCCGAGGAGCCTGAGCTGGGCAAAAGTCCACCGAGCGAGGGCCTGAGCCAGAAGCTGGAGGCTCCCGACATGCAACAGGACCATACCAAGTAGAAAGAGGGGGGGGGGGAGAGAGAGACACACACATGTTGCCAAAATATTGCACAGAGCTTCTTTGTGATCCACCAGCACACGCTTTGCTTTGCGCCAGTTCTACAGACGAGCTTCAGAGCCGTTTAACCGTGCAGTCTTTGGAGCGCCAATAAAACAGTAGTGTGTGAAAAGGCAAAACATGGTGTTGTCGTACCTCATGATGTCGTCTCAACCAAGCACACACCCTCATCTGTCTTACGTGAACATCACACTCACCTCAGAAAACCCCTCAAGTATATAAATAAAGAAGTGATTGATTATCACGCTGTTGCAGCTTTGACATTAATCAGATACCACACATTTAGTCAGTTCTTCACAAGTGACTCGCCCAAGGATAAACTGGCATGATTCCAATTATGCTGTTGCTATGGCAGCACGAGCCCACACATAGACCTCCGCAAATACCAATAAATACAACCGCCTGATGTAGCCCGGTGCAGACGCCGGTGCCTTGCAGGGTACCAAGATGTAGATGCCTCTTATTGACACGATGCAGCTCCAGTTGAGGCTTTTTAAATTCAAACTCTTCATCCCTTTTTGATTTCAAGACTTAAAGAAGGTTTGCGCTGTTCCTGCGTCACACAACTGTCCCCCCAAAAAATGTTTTGCACTCACATTGAAAAAGCACCCCGGTCTTCGCCGCCCTCTGTGCTTCCAGCCCGTGTCGCCATACGTGGCGGTGCCGATCTCAGCCGGTACTAAGCCCTTCGCTAATCTGCCACCCCAATTACTTCTGTTACACAACAATAACACAACAGGGTCGCTGGAGCCGGGCCCACGAGAGGCTCGGTGCTCAGTGAAAGACAACAGATGTGAAGGCACGCCGGGACGTTGGCTGGACATTTTTTTTTTTTATTGCATCAACCAATACAAAGACATGGACAGAAAAGAAACGTTTTGGCAAAGGAAGTCGTCCTCTCCGCTCCAAAACCACACAGCCATCTTTACTACATGAGCAGATAGAAAAAAAAACAAATGGTATCGTAAACCCCTAGAGCACTTTGGATCGCAATCCTGTTTCGGCACATTTGGTAATATATTTACACTTTGGTAGAATACAGTATGAATGCACACAAGTCTCCCTCTCATAGTGAAGTCATATAGGTTGACCTGTCAATCTCAATGATATTTCGTGATGATGGTCGATTAATTTGGATACTGAGATCTTGACTTTTAACGTGCCGACGCCCTAACGGCGATTACTTCAGGGTACACCCACATACCGGGTTAAAGCTGCACTAGGCAACTAGGCAGGTTGGAGGCTCCGTGTGGCGGCGAGCGGTAACTGTTTGAAAAAAAATTGAACTTCAATACCCAGAAATCATGTAACTCTGGGCGGAGCGCTTTAGGAGACAGTTTGTATTTTGCTCTCAAGCTTCGATTTGTCACTTCCTGTGGCCGGAGAAGTGTCCACACCCAACACCAGAATTGAATTTGGGCAAAAAAGGGCGAATCTACGGCGTCTCACTTGACGGGGATGGGACGTTCTTTACTATCGCAGCTCCACTTTGTGATTCAGGCTGATAAGAAAGGTGTATTTTTATGTAACAATCTTGCCTAGTGCAGCTTTAGGAGGAAACTCAAACGGGGAACCGTCCCCATCTTAGACCATGGCGGCCTCCTGGGGCTTGGGGGACTCCGCCTCGTGCAGCTCTCCCTGGGGGCCCTCGTTGCTGAAGAGGTAATAGGGAGGGGTCTGCCGAGCCTCGATGATGAGGACGCCCTCGGGGGACAGGGAGGCGAAGACTGTCAGAGGGTCCACGTCTATCGGGATCCTGAGGACAGAGAGGAGAAAGGAGGGGAAAAAAAACGTGTGAGAGAGCAATAGGTCTATGAGCGGTGTGTTTTATTGGTCGAAACACTGAATGCTGAATGTACGCTTGAAAATGAGGGGGAGGAAGAAACTGAAGAGACCAGCGAGGAGAAACCGCCTAGAGGAAAAGTAGTTCCGGCTTGTTGGAGGTAAACCTCTGTGACCTTTTCCCATATTAGAGCTGCTGTGCAAACATTGTTGGGTGCCAGGATTTTTGATTGACACCTTGTCAATACCCATAAACAGCCTCCAGTCAGAGGCGTAGGAGTTTAACACTTTATACGTCTGGGGGAAAGAAACCACTGGGCTCAGGACTGTTATCAAAAACACTCACCCTGTCCTCCCCGGCTGGCGCTCAGTCTAGACTAACATAAATCGTCTCACACCCGGCAGATGAATTGGAAATTGTCGCCGGGTTTTCATTAAAACCCCCGCGGTGACGGGAGGTGGAGGAAACACTCGGGTAGGCGGTCCAGGTGTGAGGTCTGGGAGTTCAAACCTGACTCCAATTATTGAGAGCCAAAAAACACCTGAACATTACCGCCGATGTGTACTTTTCTAATCTGTGGCTCTCGTCTGCCAGACAGGCCAACAGCTCATTTTATTTCATTCAGACTTTTATTTCCTTTTCCTTAAATGTGAAACTGAGCTGAGTGGAGTGTTGGCTTCCTATTGACACATATTTATAAGGGTTTCATCACAAAACACTGTACATCCAATTTGGAAAAGAATATTACTTAATATTGCTTAATAAAAAAAAAACCTCATCGGTCTTTAGCCAGCAACAATCTCAAATAAGTACTTCTTTCTTTACTACTTTACTTTCGTTTTTTATGAGTAGCAGTCGACATTTTCAAAATAATACTCATTTTGAATGAAAGTCTTAAACTTTTCAGAGACATAAGGGAGAGAGAAAAGCAATATTATTGATTTTTTTTGTTTATAAGGTAAACAAGAAGATTAGTACAATATCTAGTGGTGCTGCTGTAACAGGACGACGTTTCCCCCGCTCTGCTCGACTGTATATGTGTAAAGCAGCATTTACACTCCTAATCTACCTGACACACAAACCAGACCGGAGCAAACCCTGGTCTTTGTCAGGCAGCATGGCCAAATACGGGTATTGTGGTTTTCCACGGGAGCTGCCAAGTGTCTAATATAAACATCAGACCGAGGCCTCTACCCTCCGTTTCATTAGAGCGGACCCTCCGCCGTCTTCCCACTCCACTGAGAATTACAAGTCAGAAAGAGAGAGGAAGAAGAGGACCTCGCCCACGCCGGCTCACTGAAGCAGAGAGGTTTAAGGACGAAGAGGCAGGCAAGCAACAAACCATCACAACACCGGGGTTGGGTGTCAGAAAATACCACGCTTTTGTCATCTGCAATGATTTCAGGGTGTCAAAACTTCAGTATCTTGCATTCTTACGATGAGATCTCAAGTTTTAGGGGTACTAGTTAGTTTCTACTGGTTTAAGAGCATGAGACGACCACCGGGTTTCGATTTGAGGTAAACATGGGCAAATGTTACACAGAAAATAGTTTCATCCATCTGTGCTTTCACTGGTTTTTGTACAGGTATTTGAAGTTGTTCTGAACCAGTATCAGTACTGAAACAATATACCCAAACCCTAGTCCACACACACACACACACACACACATCCCCCCCCACCCATTTTCAAGGAGCCAACTGCTGCATAGCAAAGTTCCCCCTTCCGACAAAGTCAAATCAGTCAGCCGGTCTATTACGTGGGACTCCGGCTGAAGCCTTATCTGTCCGGCGCGGGGAGTTTATTTACCTCTGGCAAGCGCACACTTTATCTCAAACATTGATTTTGTGCAGCTGCCAAAGGCCGTCCAACATAACCCCCCCCCCCCGGAGAAGCTGTTCGGTAGTAAAGTAAGACAAGAGAGTAAAATTGGCCAGGATGTTTATGTATGGTGTGTGTACATGTAGAACATATAACCTGAACACACACACACACGGACCAAGTCAATCCCTAGCAGTGTTTCCATGTGTAGCACACCAAATAAAGTACCTTTGCCCTCCGAACGTAGTTAGCAAGTAACACATGTGGTTACTAATTGACGTATTTCTAAGAGGAAGGCCTCCCGCGGTCGCTGACCCACCAACACTGTTAGATATTACCAATCTGTGATCTTCAATGTTATTGTGTGATGGAATTTTTTGGTGTTCCCTGAGAAACATCTACCACCTAACAGCAAGACGAGCCCAGGAATGCAAGGCAGAGTGTCAACAGTGTTAAAGTGTTTAAGGGTGTTTATTATTTTTCCCTTCATGAACCTGCCTGAGAGCTAACAGAGTCACTATCGTCTTTTAAACCACTTCTTAAGGTGATAATCTGCCAGATTTGTGTTGTTGTTTGTGAGAGAGATTTGTCTTTCTCCTTGGATTTTACTGTTGATAGAGTTTGAGTTCCTGTAGGTGGCGCTATTTTCTTCATCTGCTCAGTCACAGTGGCTATCGCTGCTCACGCTAACTACCCGGTTCTTCTCCTATTTATTTTAAACAAACCAACAGAGGATCTTTCCCCAGACCTGACCTGCCGCCGGGTGTTGAGAGCAACAAATGGAAAAGCTTTCATGACCTGGCTGGAGGCTGAGTCACTGTTTTCTTACATCACTTGGCGATAGAGAGGAGCAGAACGAGCATTTATTGATATGAAAATGTTGCTTTAAAAATACTTTTCACCTTGTGCTATGTTTTTCTCCTAAGTTAAAAGTGTATGATCGTTGCTGTTGATTGATTGTTAGGACCTTGTAAACCAGTGGTGTCCAGTCATGTGCCACGGAGGGCCGACAGTCTGGAGAGAGTCCAACCAAAGACTACAGCAGGTGATGTCACCGGTTAGTCCCGCCTCTCTGGTTGAAGGTGTGTTAACCAGTGACATCACCTGGTGTAGTCTTTGGTTGGAGTGAAAACCTGCAGTACAAATAAACTTTATTATTATAAGCAAGAAGAGCATATCTTGGAGAGTGAAAAAGTGGTGCTTCAAATTAAAAGCCCCCCATTCCCAGGCGTAGTAGCCATGCAGAGGAATAATGTATCTTCTCTCTGCTTTTTGTCTCTCTCTTATATAGTGTGAGGAGGATTTGTGTATTGAGGGCAGTTATTTATATATGCCCCTCACCCACCCACCCACCCACCCACCCTCTCTCTCTCTCTCTCTCTTTCTCTCTGTTCTATCTGTCACTTGCTTCGGGTTTCACTTAGCTGAGGCGCACCGGCCCGATCTTTCCAATTAAAGGGTTTGTGATATGAAGAGCGTGGGGCTAGCGTGGCCCAACAGGAAATGAGCAGAACGCGCCAGCGATTAGCGCCAAGCCGCTTGAAGTCTTCCCGCCACCCCGATCATTAAGTGGGTTTGTGTTCTGTGTTTGTCTTGAGTTGAGTTACAGTGTGAGTCTCCCTAAGACCGTTGTAGTCTTGTTCCTGTTGCTTCTACACTTACTTACTTAGTGTGCATGCCTGGAGGCGTGGCCAGAACCATCCATTCACTCGGGGCACATGGTCTTGTTTTTACCGTTGTTTCACCCTCTATTCTTAACTTTTACTGAACCCTCTTTCCCTCGACTTGCCTCACCGAATGACTTTCAACAACCCCCGGAGAACGGCATACGCGCCGATCACATGGGTGCTGCAGTGCTCGAGCACCCCCCTGAAAAGGTTGAGTACCCACGGGGAAGGCCGATTAAAAAATACATGAATAAATAAATGTATTAAAAAACTGTATCTTTAAAAAAAAAAAACACGCAACTATTTATTCTATTATTAATTATTATTATCGGACGTTTTAACTACAAATCGCATTATCTAGTTAACCTTGTTGCAGCTCTGTGCGTGTGTAGGCTACGTTAAGGGGCGTGGTCACGTAGCCAACTGCCAATGTAACGTTAGCGTCGGCTAAACCAACGTTGTTCCATCACGTAGCTGCTAGCTAGCGACACAGCAAGTGTGAAACACGGTGATGATCGGGTAAAAACGTACAAATTTGTCATTAAAAAACGGAGAGAGATACCGAGTGTGAAGACAGTCAAAGTGAGGATCCACCACCAGTGATGAATTTGTAGCAGAGCATTTGGTTTGGGTGTGTGTCTACGTTGACAGATGACAGCAGCCTGCACCACGGTAATTACTAAAGCAAGCGCAATAAAAGTGATTTTGTGACAATCTTCACTTCATTTGAGCACCCACTGGCAAAAACATAAATGGGCCACCTATGGAGAACGGGTGTTTCAACGTGTGTGATCAAAACAACATGTCTTGCGGCTGCATTGCATTCTGGTCTATCTCGGCTGCTGTCAGCAGAGAAGTCGGTCTCTCTCCTCTTCCTCCTTGATGGATTTCTCCCTGTCTGATCGTTGAACGTCGGTGTAGAAAGAAACCCTTTGCTCTTTGATTTCTTGAGGCGCTGACACCAAAACCTGACGGTTGCTGTTGGATGTTTTAGATCCATGAGACATTTTCTGATATCAAACTCCTCTGGAGCTGCGTAGCTGGAAATATCTCGATATGTCACGTCATCTAAGTTTGGCCAGTTATCCAAGGGAATAAGAAAAATACAGCAGAAATCTAAGGAACATCACCAACAGCTGTTTTAAAGTGTTTTAGGTTAGATCAGTCGCCTCAACAGACCATAATGCAATGCAGCTCACGAGACTTGTTGCTCTGTTGAAGGAAATCCACAATCCACATAATAAAAAATGGCTGCTATACATCTATCTTCACGGTTAAATACTCACTGTATCTTCTTTGTGAAATTCTTTGTCACTATGCCTCCTTCCTCTTGCTTTTCTTCGTGTTTTCCTATTAAAAAAAAGAGAGACGGCGTAGCAGTGAGTGAACTGAGCAACCTAACATGACCTCACCTCAACATTGGATCAGGTAGACGAGGGGATTAAAAGCGTTCCTTATCAACACTGTTAATAGGGTGCCGGTCAGATCCAGTTATCGCTGGGACTCTATTAAATCCATCCCAAGAACTGAAATGAAAAGCTGATGATGATACTGAAATCGTTAAGTCACAGTTCATTTTGGCACACGAGGGTGTTTTCCATTGCGCAACCCCATTCCACCACTGCTGTTTTACTTCCTCTGGGGTGGGTTGCATTATGGGAGGGGGGGTTCAACGGGGAGGGCTCTGTCGACATGCTAGTGAGTCATGCTGCAAGAGAAATGAACATGATGAAACACCCAATCCACTCCTTTAGGCCCCTTCCAAGAATCATTTCCCTGCAGAAACACACACAGGCATGTTTGACAGACTATGGGAGGACAGCTAGGTCTGGAAAGCACCACCACCACCACCACCACCACCCCCACCCAGGCCTGCTCTTCCAAGCTCTGTTTATGGCTGTACTATCTCTCTAGCTTGCTAGCAGCTGCTCTGGGGCTACTAAATGTCAGTGCCGCCAGCAGCATGGCCTGACCCCTCCCCCTCGACCCTCGGCTATGCGCTACCCTATACCCCCAGAGTGACGTCTTTGCACTGCCCGGAAAGTGCTGGACTCCAACTGGAGAGAGTATGCAACGCTCCAGAGAGACCACTATAAGAGCTAAGATCGCCGGTGAAGTCATGGCCATTATATAAACTTCATTGCGACTCAAGAAGTAAAAACGGGTCCCCAGATGAACTACCCCCCCACCCCCCCAACATATTTCATGAATAATGGAGGTCCTGGCCAGAGAGTACAAGGCGCCTCTCCCTGTTTCCAAGTCCCTCGTGACGGAGATGTCACATTCCAGATGCTCTGTGTAACACGCTCCGGGAACAGAGATGGCAGACAGTGTCTTATAATAGATAATAAACCACAGCGTTGTGTCCGTCAAAAGTTTTCCTGCCTGTACAAGTATCGAGGACGGCGCGGCGGGGTGGGGTGGTGTTGGGGGTAGGGGGCTTCTAGTTTTGACAGTTGGGAGCACCGTTGTAGATGGGATGTGAGTTTTTGATACCGGGGGAAAGGCACGAGGCGTGGACGTGTCCCTCTTCGCGCCTCGTACATGCTTGCGCCACGCTCTCAGGCACGCTTTTAGATCGAGGTCGAGTCGCTGTGGCAGGCCGGCCCTCCGCGGCGCTGATTGAATGACCCAACTGGCATACCAACAATGTGTTTATAAAAAGCCCATAGCGCCGGGGCCGACTCTCCTCTCCCTGCCCTCTCCTGTCCTGGGTATCCCTGGCATTTGGCTGGTCTTTTTGAAGCACCGACTGGAGACGGGGGCCCTTTAGGCAGCAGTTTTTTTTTACTCTCATTTACCACTGTAATGAATGACCGAGCGGATGAGGACCACGAGGACCACCGGGTGAAAAGAGTCAGCCTATTTCCAGAACCTTCCCATCCCCGGGCGAACCGCTTGTCTTATTGTAAACAGAGACTGTTGTCACGGGCCTTGCCTTCAAATCTAAATCTGGCCGGTGGCGAGGGAGTGATTCTCCAGGAATCTGAAACAGGTGTCTAAGCTTGAGGGTCTGCCTGCCAATCTGCAAGTCATGATGTGACTCGTCTCCAGCTCCTCCATCCCGAGACTCCCTGCTGGGACGCTCTCGCTGCTCATTACTTAAAACTGAGAGCTGGCCTCTCTCTCCAGTGAGCTTCGAATGATTGGAGGGGATGTTGAGGGAGACTCAGTAAGGCCATGTCTCTGCTGTGTTCCCACTAGATCTATTTTGGCCCTTGATCCTGTTGAGCAGTCCTGTAGTGACTCTTGACGTTACACACGCCTGTTTTATGGTTTTAAATGTATTTCTCCCACATCATGTTGTTTTGTCTACAACTTTTACATCTCGTGGTGTTGTTTTCTTTTGATCTAAATGTGACTACCTGGTACAAAGTTCAATAAAAATAAAATCTATACTTTTCACTATCAGGTTATAATGTTTGTTATAGAAATGGTGGCATTATTTTGGAGTTGGACAAGGAACTAGGACCTCCTGTTGCTGATCCTCATAAGGCATTGACACTACTTCCTTTGGTGTTTATTATAAATGAACATCATAAGCGCTTATACCGGTGTAAACATGTTCCCAACAACAACAACAACAACAACAACAACAACAACAAGCTGAGTCTCTCACCTGACACTTCTACAAAGCCGTCTCTCGTTTTAACGTTTAATTCCTCTGGTTTGAAGCTGTGGACGTTCACGCAAACTTTCCAGGGCTCGACCCCGGTGGTCGTGGGAGAGCTCCGGGAGGGTTCACTGTATCTGGTGGTGTACACCGTGGGCCCGCCCGTGGACTGGCGCGGCTGGAAGCCTGTGCGTAAACTGCTGGTGAACGGCGAGGTGGTGCCGAGGCGCGTGCTGAGCCGGCCCGGCCGAGCCCACCCGGGCCAGTCCATCGAGAGGTCGTCGGGGAACGGCGGCATCCCAAAGTCGTCGTCCATAAACCGAGATGCGAGCTGATCCCTGAACGGAGATTGGTCTCTGAACGGTGATTCCCCAAACGGATCCCGGGGAATCCTCTGTCGGCTTCCCATCGGGTAGAAATCTCCTTCTGCCATGTCTAACTGAGCGGAAAGGTCAAACCCCAAAAGAAAAAGTTATTTGTTCAAGAAATTATAGAGACGCGTCTATTTCTCGGTGTGTATCCGTAAACCTGGATAGTATAAATGTAATAACGTCGCGAGGTGAAGGTTTATCTCTTCGGGGTAGGTGTTACGCGCATCACCGTTACGCATTAAGTCACCTGTTGATCCAACACCGAACTGTCGAATAGATCCCCGTCAAAGTGACTTGATCCTATTCCTGCTGGCTGCGGGTTTTATATGGGAAGGCGATTTCTCAGACGTTGAGTCGGCACAAAACTAAAGTGTCCAGAAAGTCCTGGGTGGATCTGGGGCGCACGCACGCTGCAAAAAATGTCCGTCTTGACAAGGCATTTAGTTTTGAGTCTTGAAAGTGTTGCAAGACTCAACATTTTCCTTTGACAAGTGACAAACGGGGTGAGATCATTCAATAGGGAGGAGATAACCCCACTTGCTTTCCAATGTAAATGCATCAGTTTGTTGGGATTAAGTGACAATATCTTGATATTAATGTGATCTTATATAGCAACACATTCTCTAAATTCCCTGCATTGGAAGGCCTTGAACGCATCTGACCCCAGCGGCATTTCTTTCCACTTGTTTTAGAAAAAACAAACATTCAAAACCCAATACAAGATTAAATAACTTGTTTAAATGGACATTTTTTGCAGTGCACGCGCAGCAGCTGACCAAAGACCCCTCCTCCCTTTTACCAAATTAAGTCACCGACCGCATGTCAGTCACTCAACCTGCTGCTGCCCCCCTCCTCTCCCTCCCGTCGGTGAGTCATTAGCTCTTTAATAGAAAACAACGCATGGCTCCGGGTCAACCTCCCTGATGTCACGGTACCAATAAAACAAAACACCTAACGACTCAAGTTCGTGAAGATGTATTTACTGGTGGTGCAGCTGCTCGTTTACTAGTAACTGTGTCAACTGTGTTTTCAACCTCACAAGCAAAAACAAGACCGCAACACACTTGTTTTACTCAGAACATGATTTTATATAGCTTATTCCAGAGACGCAGTGAAAGGGGGTGTGGGGGTTCATGGGGTTATAGCGGGACAATTCCATTTCCAGGTGACGCGTTATTACAGTGTCATGTGACAGTATGAAAACATTTGCTTTTGCAGGATGCTCCGTCAGATGGAAAATGAGAGAATATGCGTCATTTAACACCGAAACACTGGATCACTATTGCTATGACCTTGTTATTGAGATTTGAATGGAATAATAATAAAAAATAAAAAAAACATGAAAGATCTGAAGCACAAAGACATCTAGAGTCCACCGACAGCCGGCATGTTGGCATATTGTCTCCTTTTTCTGTTTGTGGGATCGTTGTGTGTGTGTCACCATCAGTCACCATCAACCTCTAAATAAACCCAACAACACCGGTGCTTTTGAAATAACTATAACTAGTCCTATATCACAATCTGTAAATGAAATAGTCACACCCCTTGTACAGTTTATACAGTGCAGATGCATATTTACACCACGGTAGTTACATTTTCAAAATTTACTTTGCACAAGAAGTAATGTAAAACTTTACATTGTGAAATGAGGGGATAGGTGGGTGGGGGTAGAAAGTTAGTCATCGTCACTATCCAAAAAGTTAACATCGGTTGGTGAAGCAGTCAACCTTTTACTTTTACGGATGACTTTTGTGTCGTTTCCCTCCCTGTTCCAATGGTGTCATATTTCCCTCATTTGGCCAATTTTCTTGACATTCGGGGAAATAAGCTCAGAGTATTGAGTGCATAGAGAGCAGTCCCTCATGCCTGGAGCAATCACACAGACAGGGTGATGGATTTGAAATGACAGAGAAACTCTTTCAATTATACGGAAAGGCAGTTTCAAACTTTTTACAGACTCACACTCTAGAGTCAAAAACATCCTTAAAGAGGATCCACAACAAAAGGTCGGGTAGGGTGGATCGTCTTTTAAACCTCTTCTTCCAATTTGGGGTTAAATAAATAAGTTACAGCAGAGTCATAACTATAAATTGACAGTGTTGCATAGAAAGACTGACCACTACTGAGAGGGACGACAAACCGATCAGTATTAAATAAGGTATAAATATGACAAAACAGACGAGATGTGTGTTATACCAAGAAAATGCATTTCTGGCAACTTGAGAATCAGCGGCATTCACACGTTTCATCTGATTTTCAATTTGTTTCTATTTAATTGAACGAGGTACAACATTTTTCAATCCACTCGAACGTCATTTTAATGTACATGCTCTCCGTGTTTCCTTTTTCAAATCAGAGCAATCAAATAAATTACAACTTACAGGAATTGATAGATATAATCACAATAGACAGCCCCAGATGACTCAACTCCGGCGCTGAAGTAGATAAAAAGGTCTGTTCCAAATGCCTTTCAAAGTAACAAACTCAATAGGCAATTTGTTCACCAGGGGCTGTCAGGGAAATATTTCCGCAGGTTTTGCCAACAGAAATCCCTCTGTAGCGTTTTGATCGCTTCCCGTCATTTTACAAGGACTGACATATCAATTGTTTTCCACTTGAACAGAGGATAAATTAATTTGGCATTTGGGCTGACAGGCAGTTTGCTCGCCGTCAGGCCGGCCTCCTCCACCCATTTTTCAGAGGGAGTATGTGTGGGCGCTACCATCTGAAGTACTGAGATCAGAGCAATAAACCTTTCCTTAGTCCTGATTACAGTCCCTCTGAAGCCGTCTGGAAATACACGGATCAAACAGCTGAAGCGGTGTCTGAATACATCGCTTCTCAGTGCAAATCCCAGGAGAGATGGAACCAGCAGGCCTCGCACGGGGCAGCAAATGTCCAGCGTCCCATGAAATTCTCGTGAGAATGTGTCTCCCCGGTGCATATGGCTAACACCAACATTGCAAGAACAATGTTCATGGGACTAAAGCAATTTAAAAAGGTTGAGAATCATTAATTTTTTTGCAAATCTGTTCACTAGGCGTTTTTAAATAAAATATTAAGCCGTGAAACAATTTCGAAAGTGTTATTGAAAACAATTTCATGGGACGCTGCTGTTAATCGACCAAATAGAGTGATAGGGTATCCTATGTATTTGTAATTTCTATTGCAGACGTCTCAGAGATGAACAGTCTCAGGCCATTGTGAGTGCTGATGCAAGAGGATGCAGTACAACAAAAAGACATCGGTCTGCAGGGGTCCCTGTTGGCAGAGTGAGCAGCGCTGCCTCAGTGTAAGACATGGCGGGAACCCTGCGGGGCTATTTCCACTCCAATATAGACTACAGCCGATTGCTCCAACTTCAACTGTTCTCGCTCTCAACAGGAAACATGAATGGCACTGCAGTCCTCTCAAGTCTTCTGAAAACCTAATGCCTGGTTTTACTGCGTTTGTTCATTGGCATGGGACTGCGGCTCCGGCTCCGACTGCGAGTCCCAAAGATGGAGTTCCAGGATGAACTTCGGCTGTAGCTCCTGTAGGAGGAGTAGCTGCGACTCCTACTCCTGCTCCTACTCCTACTCCTACTCCTACTCCTGCTCCTGCTCCTGCTCCTGCTCCGGC
This sequence comes from Hoplostethus mediterraneus, assembly GCA_034670385.1. NCBI lineage: Eukaryota > Metazoa > Chordata > Actinopteri > Trachichthyiformes > Trachichthyidae > Hoplostethus > Hoplostethus mediterraneus. The sequence goes on along the minus strand of JAXDDW010000002.1, from coordinate 18,754,365 downwards.
TGATGCTATGAATGGGACTGCGACTGCGGCTCCGCGTGAAGAGGCTGCTCCAGGAGGACACACTGGTGGACCGACTGCTGGAGGAGGGACTGGGTCGGAAGTAAGGGAATAGGTCGCTTCCTGGCACTGTGGAGGGCAATCAGAGAATTAGTGCACAACTGGCAAAGAGTCTATCAAGCTAGCATGTATTTAGTGGAAGAGAATTAACTTTTTCTGACCTTAGAATAACAAATAGGATATATTATACTTCATCAGTCTGTGTCTGTGACCCTTTGTGTTCATGCCTAGATCCCTGTTTGCCTGAAACTGGCTTTTCAATGATGTTTGGGACATTTTGGGGTGTTAGCGGTGAGCTGGGTTGTGTAGCCTGTCAAGGTGAGGCTAGCGGCTAGTGAGCCTAGTCATAGCAACAACAACAATGCCGAAAAACATGAAAGATGAGACATGAAAGAACAGAAGTGCTTCTCTGGCGCCTGTGGTGGCTTTATGGATGCCGGCTACCTTAGCCTCAGGCTGCATGCTGTTTCAAGGTAGACGGCTCATCAACCTGAGTGACACGTTTTGGGGTGGGAAGTTGCCCAACTGAGGGGGAGGAGGATGGGACTAACAATACATGTTGCTGCCTCCAGGCAAAACGCTGCAGATTGTAGCTGTACATTGATCGGTTGTAAAAGCTATACCTTGTGATTCGCCGTGCTTCCAGATGGCTCGGCGAGTCTCTCCTCCTTTTCTTCATGGGAGAGTAGGACTTGCGCCTTCGTCTCTTCCCACCGTTTTTCTGTGTGTGCTTCACAGCTCTCTCTCTGGAACCAGGTGTTCTCTTCCTGTCTCGTAGTCTGAGAACCAGACATAACAACGTGAAAACCTCACCAACAATGTCAATTAATATATAGTTTTTGTACACTTATTTTGAGGAGTCATTAGTAGATGTCCACCTGTCAGGACTGTATCTTGAGTAGCTTTCTCTGGAGCTTGTGGTGGCCACGCTGCCTCTCCGCCTCAGATCAGCTGAATACGTTGGTGAGCGTGAGTATGAGCTGACAATGAGAAAATGACAATTACCCTCTTGAATAAAGCAAGGCACCAGTGTCACCTGAGTCTGAGATGACTTAGTGAAGTACAATAGAAATGCAGTGAACCAACCTGCAAGACGACAGCGATAGACTTCGCGAGTAGCGTCCAGAGTGTCTGGACGTCCCAGAGGACCTGCTCCTGCTCCTGCTGCTGGTCGACTGGGTTTTCTGTCGCCTTCGAGAAGAGCGTCTCGTCCTCCTCGGAGAGCCGGATGTCTTTTGAGATCTCAAAACCTCTACCCGACACCCCAAGGTTATCTGCTCACTGCAAAGATAACAAAGACATTTCATTGCTTTGAGTGATAAATCCAGAACCACATCCTGGGATGTACTTATGAAATACTCTCCTGTTTCTCGCTTGCAAGACAGATTAATAGTTAAAAAGGAGAAAGCATTGTATCAGAAGATAAACTTCTCACAATTTCCCTGATGAGCATTCATTCAGATGGACTATTCATTATGAACACAACATTACCTCTTGCCATTCCCACTGAAAAGGGTGGCAGACAAGCCATCCTTCACATGAGGTTTGCACAAGGAAGCATAGCTGGTCACAGAGTTTCCTGAATCAGAGGCATTGTCTCTGTCTGTAAACTTCAGCTTCTCTGGTGAGGCCAGACCTTCACAGTGGTTCCTCTTGTCTTCAGTAACACTTGCCCGAGAAACACCAGTTTTGCTTGATGGCGGCGAAGATGTGTCATTCCCAGAATCGTAATCGTGCGGACCTTCGGTCTGACTGGATAAAGTGTGATGGTGAGTCCTTTTTCCATGTAAAAGCTTGTCTCCAGGTTTTGATGACAAGATCTGCAAGCAAACAAATTGGCTGCAGCTTTAAATCCAGGTATGTTTTGACACATGCAACCTGCTACCTGCTTGATGCACTGTGAATACTCTAATACAAAGGCACATATTTTCCCTTGAAAACACAGAGAAGAGTATAGTTTTTTCTTGGGACAGAAAACTTAGAAAGATAAAGACATCATGCAAATTTGAAGCATGCGAATAACCTCAAAAGAAATGTTAAACTCAACTAAATTCAAAGAAAGCAACAGAAAAGAATTTAGTAAAATTAAGTAACTAAACTAAAACTAATATATGAAAGGAACAACGGAAGAGAAATGAAAGAGAAACTATGCGTGGAAAGATCTACCGGCTCTAACTCCAGTGAGAAGAAAAAGAGAAAACAATAACCCCATTGAAAAGCCTCTTTTAAAGAACATCGAACAAACATCACAAAAATGGGTTTTATGTAGAAATGAAAAGGATTGCAGACAAAGAGAGATCCCATCAGTCTAACTAAGAAAGCCCTCAGAATAGGACAGATGATTGTGCTCTTTCTTCCTGCAAGAAGTAAATAATTAGCCTGCAGCGACCTACAGTAAATCCCTGAATCTGCGGATAGCATCGACTTACCAATCAAGATTTCCTCCTTAAGTAGGTAAGGTGTAAGAAAAAGGGAAGAGCGGGCAACATAAGTGCATCATTAGAGTCGTAAATTGCAAGAAAAAGACAATAACCCTCTCTTCAAACCCAGAGCCAGTTAGATTTATTTTGGCATGTTCCTTTTTCTTTCCTTAATTGTTCTTATTTTGGGAGTTTCTTGGGAGCGAAGGGTCCCGGGGTACTTGCTCATCAGTGAGTAGTTACTGCACACCCAATTTAGAGAGAGTACACATGTTCTTTTTCTCTGCAGAAGTCCACAGATGTAATAGAATTTGAGATTGGCTATCCAAGGATTATTTATTTATTTTATTTCATTGACAAATTATGATCTCTCTTTATTGGTTACGAGACACTCAAAGGGTTCACCCACTCTGTCCTGCCTAAGGTTTTCCAGAATCTAGTACACAGTCTGCACAGACAGATCAAACCTGGAGGGGAAATTTAAAAACAAATCTGAAAGAGCTTCCACCACCGTTTACCACTCACATCTCCACACAGGAGCACAATATTTCACTTTCAACAACAACAGATTCTCAATAAAAACATTCCTCAGTGTCATCTTGAGATGTTTTGACAAGGCTGCCTTCAAGTACTGAAACATTATGTATGTCTATTGTGTGTTTTGGTAACTGTTGTGTGCTTTCTATCTTTTTCCCCCCACAAAGATTCATGCGCTTTCACAAAAGACTGAATGTTACATGAACACGTTCACCAGCTACGTGATTAAACACAACCAGGAGAGGTTGACATCAGGTTATTATGAACTGGCTTTGATTCAGCACATACCCACCTCTCCCTTTATGGATTGCTTTTTGGGAAAGAAATATCAAGCAAAGTTCATTCCTGTTACGAATTACTTGCTTTAATTGATCAAATCAAAGCTCATAAATGAAAATAAACATCAATGGATTCTTTAATCTTTAATGGATTCTTTAAGGAACGATAGTTCTGGCAGTATTACCTCTCAGTTGTATTATATATCGAATGCCAGGCACGCTCCAATATATGGATTCATTTATTGAATTTCAGTTAATACTCTAGTAGTGTGTGATTAAAAACATCTGAGGGTGCAATTTGCATAATTTAATGATTGCTGGAAAGAAATTAAATGTATTTTCTGCCCCGACGAGCACGAGACAATGAGTTAACGGACATAGCTGCATTCTGCAAGGCTCTGTGAGACGATTTAAAGGGAAAAATCAACCCTAATAATAAACAGCACAGTAAAAAAAAAAAGTACATTCATCAGTCACACTTTTAAGATATTTGTATTTCATTCTTCATTACAGTGACCTGACTCGACCTTCCTACTGGAGCCAGCATGAAGTAGATGTATCTGAATTATTATCAGGGTCAAAGAGCAAAGAATGCTTCTCCATTATTAATGTTTCAGCTAGATAACTCCAACCAGACAAAATAAAGGACTAAAGAAATAGATGTGTGCACGGCAGAGTGAGACAGTCTTTTAACCTCAAGGTCTTCGTCAGGCCAGACCATGGAGGTAAATTAAAGCTCTGTAACGGTCTGGACTGCATTTCTGTCTTGGTTTTGGATCAAGAGTGCAAGTAAATGCACTTTATTTATTTATTTTTGTTTTTCAGATTTGTTAAACCGCAAAAGGGAAAATAATAATTTTGAGTGATCATGATGTTGGTCTCCTATCTTTTAATATGTCTTTCTGCCTATTGAGACGGTGTGATGTACAGCTGACATCCTCTTGTCACCCTCAAGAAAGCATTATGTATCGTCTTTTTTTATTTTGGTGCAAACACTCATTGCTGTGGTGTTTCTGCAAGGCACTTCTCAGATCACTTGCCAATCAGTGTCCAGCACTGTGACGTATTTTTCCTTGGATTGTCTGTTAAAGTTTGAGTTTCTGTAGGTGGCGCTCTTTTCTTTGTCATGGTGGCCTTGTATCGCCAGCTCTACCCAGTAAAACGCATCACTTCCTGCATGCCAGAGAATTTTTTTTTCTGGGAAAGTAACACCAGCTTTCGACTATAGAAAGTATCAAAATGGACGTTTATTTATATGAAAATGTCTTGGACCATTACTTTGAGGTGCTGATGAATCACTCAGAGTGATTATGTCAGTACATTAGAGAGTAGAACGAACATAGCAAGGATGGAAGGTTCAATTCAGTTCGATGACTCAGTACAGAGCCAAAACTTCATGTTGAGTTTCTCTTATTTTGACCTTAACCGGTCTATGCAAGATGATGTTTTCATCTAAACAAACAAAATGACAGTCAGTTCATTTAGGGTTGATTTTTCCTTTGATTTACTTTCCTCCGTAAAAGATATTGTAATGTTCTACTTCCTATCCAAATACTGTGTATGTGTAAAAAATTATGTTGTGTATTACATGATGGGTCTTCATTTCCAACATCATCATAATGAACCTCTGAAACATGGAACTGCATTTGTTGTGGTTTTTTGTTAATGTAAAATCATAATGTGATTTCCTGTGTTACTCATGAAACAAATACTATAAACCTTAGTGTGTTATTGACCAGAGATACTCTAACATATGATACTTTTCTTTAACAAAGAGAATAAACAGACTTGATGGGAAATATCAGCTGTCAATAGAGCTGAACATGAAAATAGCATGTTTGTTGTTGTATTGTGGCCATTTCCATTGATTTCCGCAGCATTAGCTCTTGACAAAAGAAAAAACAAGTTTAAAAACACTCGACTCACATTGTTATTATTTTGTCAACAATAGCAATTTTGCGCAGAGCCGTGTCTGCCAAGTTTAGCTATTGAAACAGAAAAACAAGAACCGATAACGTTACTGCAACAACTGGTTCGATTCACTCCTACAGAATAAGAGTACTGAGAGTTGGTTCTGTGCAAATTTGTAAAACCTTTATAACACGCTCAGGCTGTGAAATTCCAATGAAATCTGATCAAGATTACAACATTTTCTTCTTTGATGAGAGTAATTTTCCACACCCAATTGCCCTTCCCCACGGACTCAAGGTATTACATTTTGACAGGCAATAAGGGGTGACTTTTACATGGCCATAACTGAGACCTCAAACTAAAGCACTGTATCGCTAGAGTCCCGAGGAGTACTTACGGTGCCGGTAGAGAGGATGGAGCGATATTTTGGAGACGTTTTACACACTGATTTGGCTGCAGGTCTCCACTCCAAGTCCCTTTGGTCCAGCATTGCATTGGTGTCCTCTTCTAGGGCTGCCAGGTTTCCGAATGCTTGGTGGGCCACAGATTTGTGCAGACGATGCCTGTGGACAAATCAGAAGTGTTTCATTTTAACAACCTTAAAATGACATTAAATATCTCTAGAACTGTCAACGTTGCATTTCAGGGCACAAGATCAGCCTCCTCATCTGAACTTCAATCAGCAGCTGGTGGTAGTTTGGCGCCCTAGAGTATAGACTGAATGAACAGTTTCTAATGTAACCATGGGAAAAATGTGGAGGGAACGGTTCATGAGTTTGCCTGGATTGTAAAGAAGCAGCAAGTAGTTATGCTGGCTGTGAAGACCAGCCGATGAGGGGATCAAGCCTCAGCTGTTCACAGACGTCCTCCCCCTGCAGCGCTGCCTTGGCAGAACCTCGCCAGAGTGACTCAAGCTCAGCCAGGAAAATATGGCTGCTGCTACCAACCAGCTGACAGGGGAAACGAGCATCGGCCTTGGCCTCTTCACCAAAACAGAGCTGTGAACATGATCTGAGAGCCAAATGCCCGCCGTGCATGGATACAATCTCAGGATGCAATTGCTGTGTTATATTTATGTTGTTTTCTTGGGACAGTTACATCCAGTGGGTGTTGGAAAACAAGTCCGGCTGCCACGTCACAGCAGAGGAACGTGATGTAAAGCTGGGATGTGAAAATAATCAGCCCTGCTTTCAGATTGTTTCATTTTGAGAATTGGGTCTCATTTCTGTTTGCCGGTAAATGTAATCCACAAAATTCACCAAACTACATCTTCTCAAGTTATCACACAGATCCTGATTTGGCCAGATGTCATTATAACCGAGTGCACGTCGATCTGCAGGGTGAATTTTTGAGCCATTTCCTGTGAAGTGGCGATAAGGGGGACCAGGACGCCACCTCTGCCCTATCAGTCATCACTGTGGCGTGACCGGAACTCAGCAGACACCTTGGGCTGATAAGATAAACTGAGGATTGGGTGGTGTTGGGTGGTGGTGGTGGTGTTGGGGAGGGGGAGATCACACTGCTTGCATCCAGGGCCTACCTGCTCTCTGTGGGAGATTGCCAGGAAGAACTGTCCGACTCTGACCTCCGATAGCGTCGCCGCCGGTGTGAGTGAGTCCGTGAGCTGGAGGAGGTGGAGAGAAGGGCCTCGTTAGTACGTTGAGGGCATCGACAAACATGCTGCTTTTTGCTTTTTCTGACCACTGCCCCCTCATCTACGTTGTCAGAAGACACAATCTATCCAAGCCCTTCGTAATTTCAAGGAATTGATCCAGTTCTTTACTCATCAAATGGATCTTTGCCTCGTTGCGTCTTCGCCTCGCTACGTCTTTTTATCTGCGTTTATTCTACCACGCGAGTTTCCACAGATCACCTGATGTATGAGCCTCGTTTTAAAAAAAAAAAGGGAGAACACATCAGAGAAGGCATGAGCACAAAGGAAAGGCATGAAAGAGGTGAAGCGATCAGAAGACACCAGGAAGAGAGAGAAGAAGGCAGCGGTCCTCTGTCGAACGCTGCAGCATCTCAACCTTACTCTCCGCTGAGGAAACGGCGGCCCGCTCAGCCAAAGACGAATTATAAAATGTTGCGAGATCACAGCGTGAAATTGGTTTCTCTTACTCTCTTTCCGGGCCTTTTCTTTTTTTTCTTTTCTTCTCTTTGTGGTTCATGCTTTCAATCTGTTTTTCTTACACAAGTGAGGTTTTTTCCACGCTTCGCTCAAAACATAAAAGCAGCACATTTGTGTCGACACTGATCACATTCCTATCCTGATCTGAGAGGGAGCCTTACAGAGGATTTTCTCTCTTTATTTTCTCAAAAAACAGTGTTATTAAAAGGATGGATGGCTTACCACGGCAGAGGGAGTGGGGGTCAAACAAAAATGTGCAGTGTGTTTGGAGAGTACAGGAATCTGATGCAATAATCACAGACTAACCTTTTCTTGTGCTTGCGCTCATCCTTCCTCTTATGTTTTAAACCCGAGCTGATGGGATGAAAGACAACAGAGTCATAAGTGAGGAGGATTAACACGGGCAAAGTCTGCATCCTTGTTAGTACATGAAAAGGCGTCGGCAGCTTAGGAGGAAATGGAGCAATCTCACTGGCATCAGGCATTAAATGAAATCAGTCACGCCACGTTCAAGAGAGAAATTCATGATTTGCTCTGTTTATGTCTATAATATTAACGTCTAACTTTCCAGATTCAAGATGTACTGGAATTATGCGATATAATAAACTTGTACGTACCTGTGCTTTGACTTTTTGGAGGTGTACCTGGAATAGAAAAAAAGCTTTGTTGGGTCACCTAAAAATACTGTGGTATGGAGGGTATGACTCAGATATGCATTTCCTCAGTGTTGCCATAGTCAGCAGAACGTACCTATGCCGCTTGCTTTTCTTGGAACTCTTCTTCTTCTTCTTTTTCTTCTTCCTCAGTGGCGACAGGCTATGGGAAGGAGACCTACAGAAGGAGAACAAATAAGCGTTACCACTTGAGAGAACCAGGCATCCAGGCAAACTTTTCCTTTCTCTCTCCCGATGCGCCTCTCCGGGTTCTTTCCAATTTGTTCAGGCAACACAGCAAACGTGTCCAACAATAGACCTGACTGTCGGGTCAGCTCTTTTTATGAACTGACCTTTTCCTCTTCCTCTTCCGCTCCTGACTTTCTCTTCTTCTTCTTCCCCTTGGGTGTAGGCCGAGGAGAGAGCTCTTCATCGAAGGAGGGGCTGCAGGCAGAGACGGAGCACAGGGGTTATATACGTTGGCGTTCATGGCGGTGATGGTTTATAATGTACGGGTGGATTTGAATTGAGATATGAAACATGAAATCTTTATTGCAAGGATGAAGCATAACAAACAAATCAGTTTTTTACCCTGAGTTACAGTGGTAGAATCCCAGTGTCCAGACTCATGGGCTGAATCCCAATTTCCATTCTTGCAGACTCTCTAAAGGTCTGCATGCATGTCTTTACAAGTCTTTACAAGTCTGCATGAAAGGCCTCACGGATTTGCAGGTTTTTGACAAAGTGCACCCCAAAGTCTGGAAGTCCCAAGTGTCCACAGAAGTCTGGAGTCTAGTGTGTGGTGCACAAAATACTAATCTTCCTGGGCAGTCATATGTTTTTCAGAAATTCCTTGGATGGAAATCCCTGACAGAAGGGTGGCAGTGGGGGGTGCGATAATCCATATGCTTCTTCGTAGGCATCACATAACTAAATGTCATCCCGATTCCCTCTCAGGGTAAACATGAGCAAGATCATTTCTGAGCCTGTCCCTTCAGATTCCATCACAACAGCGTGATGAGATCCTACCTGGCCCGGTAGATATATAATGTAATAGCAGAAGACTGATAGCACGCCAGTGTGCTTCAATGAAGTCAAGACCACTGGCAAGGCGGCTCCACTCAGAGCAGGAGATAGGATTATAGCCAATCGACTGCCAACGCCCTCAGCTAACTATACAGCAATTAGGTCAGGGAGCGGTGAGCCTCATGTGTGCTCTGCATTCCTATTGGATGTGAACTTCCAGGCTTGGCACTTTCTATGTTGGACTGTCCCTTATTCTCTCTTTTTCTTTCTCCCTCTAACACACATACTTTTTCATAACCTTGGCTATTATAAAGGACTTCCAGGTGATGTAACATGGCTCTGGCGGCCATAGTGGAGGTTCAGCTCTCGGGCAACAATGGCTGTGAAAAGCTGATTGCTTCTTTTAAACGAACGACTTGGCTGTACAAAGTTTAATAAACAGGGTTCATATCTGTGCTGTGTTTGAATGGGAACTGATCGATCGTTATGCCACTAATTGGATTGATTTTGTCTGTAGATAATGTTGTCTGGTGAGCTAGCTAGTCTTAGCATCAGGTCAGCTACAGTAACACAGAGTTAATGCAGCTGATTTAGACATTAGCTAACATATCCAGTAGGAGCTAGCGATGGTAGTGGCTAGTAGTTGCATGTTAACATTAGGATTGGTTGCTAAATTAGCTAGTTAGCTAGTTAACAAAACCAAAAACCTATGTGGACCTAGGTGGCCTAAGCTGACAAGCTGTGTGTGTGTGTTTCAGTAGAGACTTGAACCAAAGCCACTGCGTCAAAGTATGGAACCAAATCTACCTTTCACTTTTACTTATAACCTTATTGATGGGTATAGATCCACTCCACAACAATCCTTTCCAGGGATCTCTTTTTATGCTGCTTTTCATCTCTCTTTTTTTATGCTGGTTGTTGTTTATTTTACCATTATTTGAGCACAGCCAATTCTCCATGATGGACATCCATGATGGTTGCTGGTGACACAACTGCAAAGCCTATCTATTGATTACACACACACACTCATTCTAGCCTGAGTCACGTATTCTACTTATTCTATTGTATTCTACCTGTCCGTCCAATCCTTTCCACCCAGAACATGCCAATTTGTCAGTACGGTGAAAAGAACCTGCGCCACATATTCATTGAATTGGCCTTTTAGGTAGAGACAGACTGAAAGGCAGGGAGGGAGAGAGAGTGTGTAGGGTGATATGGAGAGAGATGTGGAGAGAAAGGTGTGTTTTTTAACTGCAATCCATTTGGGCTGCCTCACCTTGGCTTTAATAATGAGGTGGAACATTAGCGTCATTGGGAAAATTGGAAAGGGAGTCTGGTGGAGATTAAATTAGATGGGCAGAATTAGGTAGGGGTGATGGGGCATTTACACCATTAGTGGCAGGGCAGTAAATAAGGCTGGGGAGTGAGCTGGCATGGAGGCATTGTACCGACGAGCCCATTCAGTCTCACACAGACAGACATAAATATACATACAGACACGCTGTCCCTTTGTATCAATCAACAAAGACATTTTGAATTGTTTGAACCTGAATTTTCTACCCATTAGTGATGAAAAATGGGGAAAACAGCAGTCGCTCTTGTGACAAACAAAAAATATCTGGCCCTGACAATAAGAGAGTGGCTGCTTTTCAAATACTACAAGGGATAAAATCACATAGTTGGCAACGTGATTTTAAAATTATACATTTTGTAGTTTTGTTGAGAATAAAATCAGATTTTGAACAGGAATATTACCAATATCCTATTAAAATGTTTCTGAGAATTGGGCTTAGTCTAGCTCGGGGAACGTTCATTAAAAATAGCTATATAAAACAATACGTTAGAATTTTTTCCATGTCTTTCCATGCTTATTGGAAAGACTGCATACAGCAGGTTAGACAAGCAGTGTGACCAGAACCAATAGAGACAGTGACAAACTGCAGCCCTGCGTGATGAATGCGACCACATCGCTCTGCAGACGACGTGCCTGTTTCATTGGATGCAGAAGATTGTCTCGCTTTAATAAATGGCTTTGGTTGGTGTAGTCGGCAGTTTGGGAGCATTAGCAACCGAAATGCATTAGGGCTGATTAGAGAGACCGGGACCAAGTACCCTCTCCCGGTAATGAGAAAGCTTTGTCACTCATTAACACCTCTCCCACTCCGGCCACCAAGAAAAAGAGCACAAGGCAAGCATTTGCATTTTTTGCCAGCAGAAACAATTTCTTTTGATGAGGTGGAGAGAATGAGAGGGAGGACGAGAGAGCGGTCGATTGCCGGTTGCACTGGGAATAGTGATCGTGCAAAACAGTAGTGTATGAAAAAGGGGTTTAGGGGACGTCTGACGAGAACGATTCTCAATACTGAAGGCGTTCTAGTTTCCTCAAGAGCAGGGCCTGCAGTTTGTGAACGCAATCACGTTTGGATGCCATGAATGTAACTGCATACTTGATAATACATCTAATAAAATAATCACTTGTTCATTTCTTCTTGTTCCAGATCGTGCCCGTTTTCATTTCACCTTCCGTCCACACTACGGCAGTGTTTTCGACCCCCAGAAAACAGCTTTCCGAAAACGGTCTCCTGAGTGGATGGATTTGAAAATGCTGGCCTCGCGTTGTAGTGTGGACAGCGAAAACGGAGACTTTTGAAAAGCAAGATTGCGTTTTTGATGGTTCAGTGTGGACGGCGAGCTTTTTCGAACACGCTAGACGCGAAAACTCGATTGTAAAGTTATCATGCAGCACTGTGAAAAATAGGGCAGGTAGATTTCCTTTGTTTTAGTCAGGTACATGCAGTTGCACGGTTGGTAAATGTTTACCAACTGGTGTGTGATGCTCGAAACCAAAGGAAACCAAAAAGGCAGAGAGGCAAAAGACCTGGTTGAGTCCATCTTTCTCTGGACGGAGCCTCGCCGCTGTTCGGGAGTCAGTTTATATTAATTGTTTTCTATTCATCACTTCTTGTGAGCGTTCATACCCGACACCAGGATCTAATTTGAGTAGATGAGGTGAATGAAGCACCCGTATGGGACGCTCTTCCCCGTCGCAGCCCCACTTTGTGATGGAGGCTCATGAGACGGGTGTATTTTCACATCTAACTTGCCTCATGCAGCTTTAAGTCAGAGGGAAAAGTGAGCAGATTTGGGAATAAGAAATACTTCACATCTCGGTCACCAAGCTGTTTGTGTCAGATGTCTTTTCATGCTTGTACAAACAGGGAAAATGATTATCAGAGGCCCGGGTGTCTGCGTTTGCTCTCCGGGCTCTCCCTGGTAAACTCCAAAACAAAGCGTCGCAGCCTCTGGGTAAAGTTCATTCAAAGGGAAGTGATTCATGCTCGCGATCCTCCCTAACTCTTCAGATGCAGCTTTATTTGTGTTTTACATGCTTCCCTGCTGTGTCATTGGCTTTGAAGGTGTCCGGGTAATTAAACAAAAAAAAAAATCTGCCTCGATTGATTTTCCCACCTCAATAATACAGAGGAAAAGAACAATCTATTCTGGGTGAAGAAAGTCCGTCGGTTCAAGGATCTGACTGACTCAAAGTCATGTCTTTCTCCTCTGTGCCCGACATGATAAGGCTGTTTACATTCGCTGCAACACAATGTGGAGATTATTCCTGTTTTCTCAGTGAGAGCGAAGCCCTGAAGGAGCTTGTGTGTTAAAAAGCTTTATCATTAGCACCTTAATCACAAATCTCAAAAAAAAAAAAACACCTCCTTGTTGTAGAAAACTGATTCATCATCACGAGGAGGAAATGTTTCTCCCCTCCTGTAATCTACAAAGCCTCAACTTCAGAGGGCGTTTCTCTCTAGCTGTTGTTAGCTCTCTTTCTGTGGGCCATTGCATATGCACCAATCACGTGGGTGCTCCGGTGCTCGAGCACCCACCAAAAAGATTGAGCACCCACGGGGGAAGGCCGATTAAAAAATAAATTAATAAATAAATGTATTAAAAAACACATCTATTTATTCTATTATTACTTATTATTATCGGTGAACGTTTTAACTACAAATCGCATTATCCAATTAAACGTAGGGGCGTGGTCACGTAGGCAACTGCCAATGTCAGAGTCGGCTAAACCAACGTTGTTCCATCACATAGCTGCTAGCTAGCGACACAGCAAGTGTGAAACACGGTGATGATCGGGTAAAAACGTACAAATTTGTAATTAAAAAACGGAGAGAGATACCGAGTGTAAAGACAGACAAAGTGAGGATCCACCACCAGTGATGAATTTGTAGCAGAGCAGTGTTCAATTTGGTTTGGGTGTGTGTCTACGTTGACAGATGACAGTAGCCTGCACCACGGTAATTACTAAAGCAAGTGCAATAAAAGTGATTTTGTGACAATCTTCACCTTGGTGGTATTCACTTCATTTGAGCACCCACTGGCGAAAACATAAATCGGCGCCTATGTGCTGCCGGGAAACCATCGCGCTGCCATGCCTGCCGTACGGGAGTCACTCACCTCCTGACCCTGCGATGACTGTGGCGTCTGCGTCCTTTTTCTTTGGTGCAGCCATTCCTGTCCACGACGTCCACCACCTTCCTCTCCTCGGTCTTGAGTGGCTGGCAGGCCGGCGTCTCCGTGCTGTGGGGAGAATAGAAGAAGAAAAAGGGGTTTGAGTTTGTGCCCTACTTTTCAACTTTCCAAGTGAGTTTCTAGTTATTCGGGGAGGCGTTCACGGTTGCACGCTTTCACGGTACAATAGTGAGGAAGACCCGGCATTGCTTGGCTAGCAGTATTCTCTCTTCCATTTCTCTGCAGCCAGCCAGGTAAAACCGGAGGTCAGCCATTTACCATTCAGATGAGCCGTCAATTGAAATGCGATTGTTTACATGCTTCAGTTGCTCTGACATTTGGGGAAATTATATTTTTCTTCTATCTGGTGCTCGGCAGGTGTGGCCGCGGGAGACGCATGGACGCTTCAGCTCTCTTTGAGTTTGACCCATCCCTGATAAACCAGAGCTTAGAAACCTGATGGACGCTTTATGGACCCAGACATGAAAGCAACAGAGTCGACTGTATTTTACACCTGCAGGTATGAAAGTAACTCAACCCAACTAACCCGGGTAACCACTTCACTTCCACCACCCGTAGATAGTCGAGCTCCTGCAGAACCAATGACTAAATAAACTGAGCGATTAGATGGAAGCACACGGTCCTGGCCCGGCTTGTCATCCTCTGTTTTAGTCACGGGAGATTTGAACGTAATTACACATTCTCCTCTTCTTCAAGTGGCTCCCGTCTGATTGTAATGAGAAGATAATCAGACCCAGAGATTAGGCCGTCAACGCCTCTCCCCCCCTCTCCTCCCCCGTCAAGCGCCGAGCAGGCAGGAGCCGTCGCTTTCCATCTTCCTCACCCTCGCTCTCCTCCGCCTCGCTGCGTAAGCGGGAGTGCCCCCGGCATAAAACTAATAATGTAAGACGGCGGCCGGGGTGCTCCGACATGACCGCGTGTTTGAAAGGTGAGAGGGGAGATAAAGACAGCCACCTGGAAAGGATGATTAGTCTGATCAGGAGGGCTGATGGGTAAAGGAACCTCTGGGTGTCCTGGTGATTTGGCGCATGTTCTCCCGGTGTTAGCGGCGCTGCTTGTTTGTCCTCTTGATTGCCGTCTGGTATCTCAGGCTGATTTCATACCGAGGCTGGTCATTAACGGTGTGATCCTCGGATGGACGTCGTTTTGAGCTTCATGCATTCAGGGGATATTTGAACAAGTGAACACAGTAAAACCCGGAAAAAACAATTTGATTTGATTTGATTTGTTGTTTATTTCAGCGTCATTCCCTCGAGGTGCCCAGGGTTTACATCCATACACTACAATTGTGTACAAACATGTTCCTAAACAGACTCTGTTACCATTCCCCCCAAGCTTTACTGGTCAGATGTACCAGACACAATTCACCTTTTAACACCAGAAAGGTCAAGCTGTTGTCAGTGGATGTTCTGTTTTGGCTTTTTCTCTTCTTTTTTATAAATTCTCATTTTTATTTGGGGTTTTACAGACACATACAATTCTTGACATTAGGGTTAGTTTTAGGGTTAGTAAACATTCAGACATTTCCAAGCTCATCCGAGCTCCTTAATGAACAATCTCTATGTGGAATTCTGCCATCAGTAAACCACTTATTTTTCAATCTTATTTTCAATGTCCATGGATCAATTTAACACACATAAACCAAAATACAACAGGCAAAAAATAAATAAATAAATATTCCATTTCCATTACAAAGATGTCTTACATTATATCAATCCAGTCATCAACTGTAGGTAGTACCGGATTCAACCATTTCCTGGTGAGACTGTTTTGACTTTTTCAACTGAAATATCTGCTTTCCTAAATGTCCCTCCATGACTTTCCTAGACACTTTCTGTACACAGCAATGTTGTTTTGAAAGTCACATAAGGAAATCGTGGTTATAATTGTATTTACCGTCTTCAACTTCCACCCCCCCCCAAATCCACTGGCCTTTTTGATGTTAAGAACCATTTCTCAAGTTTTTCCTAATCACCTTAAAGACACGAGACCGTTGACTCCACTCGGCAGAACAAAAGGCTGAGACATTTGTTTGTGTTGCTGAGCGCTGAACTCGGTGGGAAGTGTCCCGAAGCTCTTCCACCGTCTCTCTCTCTGGTTCTTTGTTATTTGCTGTCACTCGCAGAGCTGCAGCTGATGACTTCTAAATGAAATCGATTTTGCCATCACGGATGCACATTCCCTTGATCCGGGCCCTGCAATTTATGGCTGAAACTTTCCAAGCTATAAGCACCTGGATTTATCGCAGGCTGTTTGTATCTGTCAAGACACCCTCCCTCCCCCACCCCCTTTAAATTCCCAAGCATGGGCAATCCTTTTGTAACAGTAATCCATAACCGAGCAGTGGCTGAAGGTACTTAAAGGGGCAATTCAAAGCACCGCAGTGGCAAAAAAAAAAACCTTCAAATGAAAGCAAATACTGAGCGGATTAAGTGAGACTACTTGATGACGAAGAATTATGAGGACGGTAATCCTCCAAAATCCTGACTGGATTTGTTTACTATAAAACAGGTGAAATGGAGTCGTAGGCTGGGCGAGGCTCCGTCACAGTGCACCCTGGTATGTGGCGTGATGTGACGTCACTGGTTGAATACAGAAATAACCACTGGCATACTGGCGGTGACCCTTTGACCTCTATTTTAGTCATATGTGTCATATGTGTGTGTTTTTGCGAGGATGCTGTGGCTGGCTTTTCTACTCTCCGTCTCCTCCTGGCATGAGGCTCGGCTGCTCCGTCACACTGCTGCTATCCTCCGTCACGTGGATGGGCAACAAATACTGACAGATGGTGCACGATAACAGCAATACGGGGCGTTTTTTAAAGAGGGTGAGGACGTGATTTTCACCTCGGTGCCTTTCCAAATTGGGATGGAGAGGATGTGCATCGTGTAGTGTGGGCGCAGTTGTCCTGATGAAAGATGTATCACGTTGTCAACCGGTCCAGTCGTTGCAGAAAAACCAAAAAAACATGTCTAACCTTTTCATTTTTTCCAACTAACCATCTGCCTTGCTCGTCTGCTGAGCGTCCAGCTTCGGAGATATTCACCGAACATCATCATCATCATCATCATCATCATCATCCACTGCCGGAGCCACAGGAGCGTCGTCACAGTTTGTGTACAGTTTCATTGTCCACGCCCCGTTTGCGATGTAAAAACGGAGATAAAAACGCCCGCGATGTCTGCCAAGAGCTGTTCGGGTAATCTGCCAGCTGCTCCGGAGAACACCAGCTCGCCGCCGTCAGAGGGCCGGAGCTCAAAAACACCAGCCGACATCGTGCAGGTGCGCAGGAAAGCATGCCCGGCAACACGCCCCCGTTAAAACTAACCACTCATTCAGTTGTGTAGTAGGATGTGTAGTACTGAAGCAAAACTGCGTGTTTTTTTCAAACCACAATCAAATCAATTGATGCAGATTCAAAGACGGCAGAAGTTGCTCGACTCAAAACCGGTGTGGTTTACTCGGGTACTGCTGAATGATCCTTGAGCATCTGCAGCAAAACACATGCAAACCCGCAGCAGCCTCTCTCTCTCCTCTAACCCCTCCAGGCTGCAGCTACCCTGCCGTCTGACGAGATACGACTAGGAGACACCCGAAGGGCTTTTGTACATGTTTCCGTTCTGTTGCTCAGAGCACAAGCAGACAAGCGCACTGTACTTGTTCTTGTTCTGTTCTGTTAAATCGGTGCATCTTCTCTACTGTTGTTTCTATTGGAAACTGAAGACATCGACCTTTTGTTAAATATCGGATATCGTCCACTGCCGACATGATGGAGGTTCCTCTCTGACCCCAGTAAAACCTGCAATGAAATGTTATATTCTGTGGTGCTTTAAAGAATTGCTAATCCACCTAAAAGACTTTCTGAGTTTTAGAGTCACGTGATGGTCAACGGCTTTCCCATCTTGCCCCAAATATCTTAAGCTGTTGAATATCTGCACAAAACATTGGCCCGACTTCAGTCTGAAATCGTCCTCATCGCTCAGACCCGGGTCATTCCCAGTCACTGTGGTTGCTATGCCTTCCTCACAGTTGTTTCCATCCTGCTGTGTGCTGAGAAGACGAGACGCCTAACAAGAGTAAGTGAAAAACAAACTGGCGGAGCGAGTTAGAGGGTTACACTTGGAAAGGATCAATAGAAGCAACCCTAAAGCAAAAACAGGAAAACAACATAGACGATCAATAAATGATACACTACTTCCACAGGGGGCGAGGATATGAGGAGCTTCATTCCAAAAAGGCTCGGCTTCACCATTCACTACGTTCCTAAAGCATGGATGGTGAACTGTGTGGCAAACAAAGAGACTCTTAAACACATCACCCTACCACAGCTGATAATGGCGACTGAGGGGAGGAAGCCTTGGGCGACCTTGATCCCTCCCAAGGACAGAGCGCACTGTAGATGGAGGAGATGTGTGCAAAGTGCGTAGGAGTGGACCTTCTTCTTCTTCTTCTTCGCCTCCGCCTCCGTTTTCCACCAGATGATTTAAGAGTTCCCCAGCCGCTCTCGCAGTTCAGGAAGGCTAATACAGTTTTCATTATCCCTGTCAAAAGCGACCAGGAACAATTGATTATCGTTATTATAGGAGTGATGATAGTTGAGATAATTACCAGTGCAGGAGATGATCTAGTACCACAATTAAAATCCAAAACAGTGTGGTCCCGGGGCACTTCACTTTAAATTACTCCCAGAGTGTTTATCCAAGTTTCAGACTCTAGTTAAGGACAGCTTAATCACCACCTAAAGGTTTCCAGCGAACAATTAAACCCGGACTAATTGAATCAAATACATCACTCTCACCTCACGAGGCCAACTCTCAGGGCACTCACAACCTTTTCAAACTTTTCAAAGCAAAGTGGAAATGTGCAAATTGATGAAGTGTTTTTAACTAAAAGCAGTCCTAATCAATGACCCCCCCCCCCACCCCAACACACCACACACACACACACACACACACACACACACACACCACAGCTAGCAGCACTCAGCAGGCTTGTGGCTGGTACTTGCTGAATATGGACGACAGCTGCTGCAGCCCTTTTCGTTGGAGAAAGTGACATTTTGAGATCAGGGAGTAATCACGCGTGGCGCCGGGCGTTAGATGAGCTGTTGAGTAATTTGGCATTTACAGTAAATTAGAATGGAACCTGTTTTCTAATGAACTTTACTGCCGCCGTGTACGCGGACGTGTCACTGTTCTTCTGCAGAGTCAAAGCGTGGTTTTTCTTTGTCTTACGGGGGAAGAAGAGCGCGTCACGTTTTCCCTCCCCAGCTGAGGTGATTTTTCATCCCACATGTACGTAGATGGGTAATTGATTTTTTAAATTTTTTTTTAGTGACATTCCTCCTGCCAGAATGAATCGCAAGGATGGATGCGAATCCTTCTGGGCAGCCGAGATCAGCCCCCAAATTGGCCCACCTCTCCTCACTTGCAGTGCGTGATGGGAAGGCAGTGTGATAGAAGTGAACATTAAAGATTTAATGGCTGTTCAGTCCCAATTAGGAGGTATCATTGGCTTCAGGCTATTTCCTGTCTTTGCTAGTTTGTTCCCAATCTAACATCCAACTTCACCGCTAAAGCGTTGACAGTACATTAGGCTGGGAGGAGGGGCTCTGCTGGTCTCAAGGCGAAGGGTGCATGAGTTATCTGCAAATGAAATGTTTCAAGGGTTTTTTACTGGAGGAGATGGTGTCAACATATTGTGCACTCCCTGTATAGTGCAAAATATTTTAATATCCAGATATCCAATTATTATATTTTTTTATTTTTATTTTTATTAAAATTATTTTATTATTTTACTTACACAATCTTCTCTTTTTACACCCCTTGCAACTGTGTGGTTTATTTTTTAGTTATTATTATTATTATTGTTGTTGTTGTTATTATTGTTGTTATTTGTATTGTTATTCATTGTTTTATTTTCTTTTTCTTTTCTATTAAAATTTTTTATTTTTAATTGTGCTGTGCCGATTTGTTAAAGCACTTTGAGCTACATTCTGTATAAAAGGTGCTATACAAATAAAGTTTATTATTATTATTATTATTATTATTTATGTTGCATTTTGATAAACTATGAAGGGCATTGGTCATGATCACTCCATCATGTTGCTCCAGTATGAAATCCTCACCTCACTATCAGCCCCATCAGCAGGAGGTAGCCTTCCAGTACGCTGCGAGCCGGAGTGACTTTGAAGACAAGTGAGGTTGGTTTATTCAATTATTGTGTCCCGATGATAAAACGGGAGCCACATAACGGCTTGATTAATTTCCTTATCACGGTGAGCACAAAGAGTAATTACAACCAAATCCACCGCTTGGCGAACCACACATCAATCACATCAGAGCACGTCACTCGGCGGCAATCACTTCCGAACAGGACGAGCTGACCGATTGTCTCAGACGTCCGCCTGCGGCCAGAGAGGTGTTTACCTAAAGACTGTAACTCCAGCAACGCTAAGTAAAGGTTACTCAGGGCGATTGGAAACCTTCCAGCATGTCAGAAATCTTAATAGAAATTATGTGTGCACAGTTTCAGCGTCGGTGTGAAGGAGGCGGCGCAGGGCCTCGTGGGTTCGTTTGCCTAAAGCCATCATTACGGGAGCAACAGTCTCGACGAGCTACCGCCGGCTTCAGACCAGCGCCAACATTTTCCTGATGTCTGGCCGCAGTCGAGTTTCGAGCAACTCCACGACCTCAAATCACATCCATCCCACGCAGCGAAACACCCAAACACATCCAAGCATCAGGCATGGCCGTTTCCCAAGACTGACGACGATATGAGACTGAACTGAACTGAATCCTCGAGCGAGAGCGATATGAGAAAAGGCACCAGGAGATGTTAGCAAACGAAGCTCATGTTAGGTTGGAATGGACGACCTCTGACCTCACTGCTCCCTCACAGGGTTTTATAGTTTTGGATTAGTTTTTATTTTTAGATAGTTTTCCATTTTTATTTCAACTTCAGTTTTAGTTTTCAGTGGGTTTACTTCAGTTTCAGTTGTAGTTTTAGTATTTCTGGTATTTTAAAGGTGTAATGATACATTCACAACAGGTATTTTCTATGTGTTTGTGTGTAAAACAATAAATAAAAAATATTTGTAAAATATATCCTCAGCTCATGTAAAGTTGGGATCAAATTTGGGTTTACATTTGTTGTGCAAACAGCGATGCCATCAGTACTTCACAGCAACGCTTTTAACACCTAGTCCTAGAGTTTTCCTGGACCATAATAACCTCGCTCACTCCTGGCTGCTCTTTAGGTCACAGGACTCAACCACCTGCAATCACTGATGTCATTTTGCCACCAGCCTTTTTGATCTGAGTGATGACCAAATGACTCCATCATGCAACGCAACAACACTTTTTTCCCCACACATAGGAACTGTGTGAGGTGTTTCTATCACAGCCTTAAAACCAACGTAATGAAGTCAGAACATCAGAATCAAACATGTCTCGTTAAGAGACGTTCTCCTCTCCAGAGTTAATGTAAATGAGAGCTGAACTCTGCCGGAGAGTAAATTCACAGCTTAGCCGATGAAAAACAGCCTCAAGGCTTCATTTGACTCGATGAACCCGGCAGAGTCCACTGATGTGTCTTCATATCTCATCCTATTCCCTTCCTCCTCCAGACCAGGCTGAGTGGGAGACGAGAACTTACATCCATCGTGCTATCTGCTGGTCCTGCATGTGGTCTCATGTCAGAGAGCCATACGACGGTAATACTTTCCTCACCGATGTTCCTACATGACCGGAGGCATGCGTTTTGATCCAGACCTACAGAGTGAGCTCCCGCCAGAGTTCAGGCAGCCTCTGAAACAGATGCTTTTCATCTCGTTGCTGTCACAAGCCGCCTTGGCTCGGAAGCAAATCTATTGGAGAGAGTTCATGGCGGTCAGCGGCGGTTCAGCTTCCAAACCGGAGGACAAAAAAGGGGGTTTTCACCAGAAACAACAACAACAGGCCTGACGCTTAACGACAAACACCTACACTACGCCGCTGCCGTCATCATCATCATCATCATCGTCATCATGGCCTCAAAACCAACGAACAGGAGAAAAATGGTGCCGGCGTCGCTCTGTGTTCTCCCAGCTACGGGGATCATTAACATCTGAGGTGGCAGCGTTTCTCTTCCTTCACGCATGACGAGCCTTACGTGTGTGTCAATTACTTTTTCTTCCAAATCGAGTTAGAAGTGATTAGGGGGTTCTTTGTGCGAAGGTGGAGGGAGGGAAGGAGGCATGGCTGGGTTTAATTAGCAGCTTGCCAGACGCCACTTCCTCGTCGCACTCCTTCCTGTGTGAAGGAGATCAGTGAAGAGCCCCGCTGCAGATGTTAACGCGGCGAGGAATGCGGCGAGCGGTAATCACTGCACACCCCGGGTCTAATTAGGATAACCGCGGCACCGTGGAGGAGCGGCACGCCGAGAGGAAGCTGCCTGGAAGTCACACGCACACAAAAAAAATAAAAGAGCCTCCGTGTGATTGGCGGAAGGTGGAGCGTTTTGACCCCGGAGAAGAAAAAAAGAGTCGTGGCGTTCGAGTGAAAGTCGGTTTCTGGGTGAGGGGAAAAAAAATGGACTTGTTTTTGGACCGTCGCCAAGCAGGTCGAACCTCGGCGGGCTGATAGACGGGTCGGGGGATTGAGTACATTTCAACTCATGTCAAGTCTGAACTGTGAGACTTGAGGAGGAAGTGCGTTTTGAGAAACCAAGAACTTTTGCAACCAAATTAATTGAGAGGACAGACACAGAATAAAAAATCGCCATCTGGCTCAAACATAATCAGCCAATTAAAGCGGTAATATTTACCAGCCACCGCATAGAAAAGTGTACATAACTTTTCCTCGTGACACTGAAGCTAATTTAAAATCCGCTGTGACAGACCATCAGCCGCAGCGCCGTTGCGTTCAGGACCTTTCGGTATGTCCTGTTCCCGCTCCTGCCTTCCCAATTATCCACCATCAAGTTTGCTTGTGGTTTACTCTCTGGGGAAACTCCCTGCACACACCTGTCCAGATACTCAGACCACAACGGGCAGGCAGATCGGGACCCGGCGCCTCCCCGTTTCAATCTCCCGCTGCGGTAACGAGCTGCCGGAGTTTCCCCAACTAATTTGTGTCAGTAAACACATCAGGTCTGCAGCCGGCCATGACAGGGAGAATGAGACGCAACGGGCCAATAGACAGAGAGAGAGAGAGAGAGAGAGAGAGAGAGAGAGAGAGAGAGAGATCTCCTGACAAGATCTGGATATACGGTGGTAATTAGCTGGCTTTGCAAATGTCTTGAGATCGGAGACCAGTATGTTCCATAACTCTGAACTCATTTATCTGTTTCCCTCTCGTTTTCTCCCCCCTCCTCCCCCCTCCCCCTCCCCCTCCCCCTTACGACGACAGCACCCTGTGAATTATTCACTGCGCTTTATGACCACTAAACATGCTTCACAAGATCCCTTCCCTCGTGAAATAATGACTGATAGAATATATATGTACCACAGCTGAAAAAGATTTATTTATTTTTGTGCTGTGTATTGATGATTGATGGACCCTGGTAGGATCTGGCAGAGAAGCGCCAAACCGATGTGACAAGCAACATCTGGAGACATGGATGTTAGCATGTTTTATGTTCTCATGTGGGCGTGAATTCCCTCTCGCTTTTATGAGCGCTGTGAAGAACGTGATAGCGGCGTGGCACTGAACATGACGGTGAGGTTGACGGTTGGGTTCAGGGAACTCAATTTATTAAGTAAAAACACAGAAAAACAACTCAGGTGGGGAGCCAGTGAAACATACAGCATCACTGCATTGAAAGAACATATGGCCGTCCTACTCCCCACACGCTGCTCCACCGCTACCTGAACTACCCGACACCTCCTTCCCGTCACCTGTCCTCTCGCTGTGTGTTGTACCCTCCCCCCCCCCGCCGGTCTCCGGCCTGGCGACAGCCTTCACCAACCGTCTCTGGTGTCGGCACCACCCGCCAGGTGTGGTTGACGGGGCAGATGGAGGCTCAGCGCAGGGTCGGATCCAGCAGATCCGCCTCCAAACCCGCCATCTTGTTTCTACAAATGCGCCTCCACCCCCCCCGACGGCGTCTCGTTGCCTGTCTCCCGCCGGCTCGCCGCCTTTTTTTTCTCCTCGTGTTTGTCAGGAGCCCGCAGGCTTGTTTCGCGGCGCCCTAACCTTCTGTCTCTTTCTATTTGTGTCTCACCCAGAAAGCAGACGTCTTTTTGTTCTCTCGACTGTAGCTCTGCAGTTTCTCAGACCTGAATCGATCTTGCTAACCGCCCGCTGTCTGTCTCAACGTCCGGACCTCCTCCCACGTCTGCTGCTGAACCCCATATGTGTCATATTGTTAATGCACTCTCTCTCTCTCTGCTTTCTTTCTCTTTTTCTTTCTGTCTCGGTTTGGCCAACTTGCCCTTCTCTCTCTCTCTCTCTCTCTCTCTCTCTCTTTTAGAGGTTGTTTTTCCTCCGTTATCTCGCAGCTCTCGGTGCATCGTCTCCATCACTGTCCACCCCCCCCCACCCCGACCCCGACCCCCCTGCACCATCCGAAACCTTCACTACAATACAGGAGAGTCTTTATTTCTGGTGACAGAGATCCATGTGACAAATTAATGTGTGTGTGTGTGTGTGTGTGTGTGTGTGTGTGTGTTTACCTGCACAACAGTACCTCAACCGCAACGGCATGAGATCGACATACTAACTAAACGCTGGCTCGTTGGGGAGACTGCAGCTCGACTCTTAAATAATAATCTTAAAAATGGAATAGCGCATTGGGTTGAGAGCAATCAAGACCCCCCCGCTGACTCCCCCTCCCCTCCACCCACCTCTCTCCCTCATGCTAATCAGTGTGGGTGCTGCTCTCTGCGTGATGGATTTGATTTGATTATGAGCCGGAGCTGCCTGCAGCCCACGCAGGATCAGAGGACCAGCCTGCACAACACAATACAACACTGCATTGGAGGAGGTGAAGGGGGTCCGGGGGGGTTAAAGACCGTCCTTCACAGGGGGGTTTCTGTAGCTGACCCCTGACCTCTGACCTCTCCTGGAGGAGGGCAAGCGGAGGTTTCCTATGGGTAAAAGGTGGAAGTACCGGATTACAATTGATTGTGTTACTATAGTCGAGTAGTTTTAATGTACTTGTAGTCTTTTGAGTATTTTTTCAGTGATTTTAAAGCACCAACTTGCAGGTAACCGGATCTCAAAACCCAAAACATGTAACGCGGCATCAGTAAACTGTGCAGCTTGCAACCATTTTTATATATATCTAAGAATATATTTTTCTAATGTGACCTCCAGTTCATAACATACATGTATAAAACCAGTGATTGTATGTTGTTCTTCCTTTTCCAGTCATCACAAACATATTCATCAGTATTATTTGTCTGAGCTCTTGTTTCTTGGCTCTTGTTTATTTGATACACTTATTTGTCTTAGTTCTTGCTCATTTGATTTTCTTATTTGTCTCATTTGTTTAAGAAAAGTAGGTAGCTAACTTATAAATAAAAGTGTCTGCTAAATGCCTGTAATGTAATGTAATGTAATGTAATGTATATTCAACACTTTGCTTGTTGGATTCAGCGAAAAAACAACATGAAGCCTGTTCAAAACGTTGTAGCAGACCACTTCCTCTCCCGCTGCCCGCTGCCCGGCCCCCCAGGTCGCTCCGTGTGGACTTCCTGTTCAGTTCAATGACAAACACCAGTTTTAGTTTATTGAACCACAGCGCGGCAGAGCTCGTCCCCGGAGGGTGGCGTAACCTGGTTGTGGCGTGGCTGGAGGTGACCTGGGTCTGTGTCGGTACACATAATTATCATTTCCCTACAGGGAAGTGGTGATCAATGAGAGAGTGACCTCCCCCATCCCTCCCCCCTCCTCCCCCCCACCACCACCACACGCTCAAAGACAGATAATAAATGAGTTCATCTCACCTCTCCCACCGTCCACGTTATTTAGAGGGCCATCATAGGGAGCCCATTACCTTTTTATGGAAAGGAGGTTCATTCAATTTGCTGGTGACCCAATAAGAAGTTCTGTGTGGATGCACGGCGAGGGGCTCAAGGGCAACCGAATTATTCCATTATCTTTAATGTGTTGCGAGGTAAAAAGCCCTCGAGGCGCCGGGGGGATTTACTTAGCTGTGTAACCTCTGTTCCTTGAGGAAGCAACGACAGTAAACAGAAAAACATGACAAGGAGGCTCTCGAACCCTTTTTCAACCTTTAACGTGTTTTAATAGTTTTCACTGAGGACAGACGTTGTTTTGTGCACATGGGATTCAATATTTGTATTAATCTATTTTATTTACAGGCTGTCTGATGCATCATTTTATTACTGTTATTTATAGAAATACATCTTGTGGTGTTTTCTCTGTTATCTTGACCTTTCTTAGTTTTAATATTTTTTTTTCTTCCACGCTAAAATATGTTTTTTTTTGTTGTTGTACTGAAAATCAACAAATTATTTTACGAAATTAAATGTAAATTGTCCAATATCCAGCATCGTAACTGCACAACAGACGCCATCAGAGCTGGCTGGCTGATTTTTTTCCGTGGGGGGAGCAGAAAAACTGTAATGACATTTAATTGAAAAGCATCAGAGCCACATGGCTTCAAATGATTGGCTTAATTAAAGAGTCTTCTTAGATTTGGCTTAAACCTTATTAGGGGATAATCCGCCTCAAAGTCAAAGGTGGCGTTTAAAGGATTCACCATGCGGGGTAGTCAGGTTGCAAACGTTGTGTTGAGCGTGAACGTAGAGAGGGGCTTGCACAGCATCCCATAGAGCGAGTTGAGACGGTTCACCATGGAAAAAAAATTCTTTATTTATTGAGTTATCATGGAAAAAAACTCTTTATTTATTGAGTTATTGTGGTTTAAATATAAGAAAACACACATTTCAATAATAATAAATAATAATACATTTTATTTGTACATGTCTGTGAATGTCTGAACTTTGCTTTCCTAGTGAGCTGATGATTGGACGTCACATTTCACATGACTGTAAATAATCACATAATGTAAATAATAAGAAGGAGATAACAGAGAGAGTAAATTCTCCTACATGAGATAAATATAACTCCATAACTACCTGGCTGCTGCCCCCGCGGCTTCAAAAGGAAAATGCAGCCGGATGTGAAAAACAATCGTAGGCGTCGTACAACATTATAATGAGTTTTCTTTGAGGTGTTTCTTCTAATCTCGTGGTCTCATATTCAGCAGAGGTAAATAACACGTATTTAAGAGACAAACATGAAGCTTATATGTGGTTGTTTCTCTTGAGTTGGATTTGAGGGAATAGAAGAAAATGCCTTCAGTCTCATCGAAGTTAGAAATATCTCTTCTTGGATTTTGCTTTTGCGGGAGAGCGCCGTTAACAAAATGTGGCGTACGACACAATGACAATAACATACGAATGACCCGATCACAGCGGCGCTCCCTAGAGGCCAAAGGTTGGTACACACACTCCTCCGCTGAGAACCGGGACGACAACGGGAGTATCAGTCAATAATAACAGACTCCGTTAGAGAACCAAGCTGGTAAATGCATTCAGTCACCCGACAGGGAACCGACAGGAAGCAGGACAGATCTGGCTTCCTGTACAAGGCACGCTGAGCAGATCTACTTGAATTCTGTGGGATATTTTGAGAGCTCTGTGAAAGCATCGCCACTTCCTACCACAAGAACGGGAGTAATAACACAAATTGCACATTTCATCTCCTTCTCCGCAGACAGCCGGCTGCATATAAAAACGAGATATACTCCAATATAATCCCCTGAAGCACGTGAGGCAGCCGGCGCGAACCCCGTCAGCTGCTTCAAACACTGTCAGCGTCTTGACAACATGTTTTTTCTTTCCTCCGTCACCATGCTGGCAAACACAACCGTTCCCCGAGTGAACTGGAAGGACAGCGGGGGGTGCAGAGAGTAGATGTACATTTAAATCTCTTCTTTTGTCACGGCGATCCCCAAAGGGAGGAAATCAAAGTGACCAACTGGTGAAACGTGACTGAAGAGCGGGAAGCCCACTTGGCGTTCCCTGGAGAGCTGGAGACTGAAAGAGGAAGAGGAAGGTGAGTCTGGTCTTGCAGACTATGAACAGAAGAAGAGGCCTGATGAAGAAGAGACTTAAGCCGTATTGGCATGGGACTAGTATTATGTTGGGATAACTGCTCCAGCCTGCTTCGCTCCGCCACAAGTCCAACTGTATCAAGGGCAAGACGGTACAACTGGTCACTTTAGCATTTAGCAAAGCAAAAAGTCTTTGCTGAAAATGCATGAAAACGCGTGTCTGCAGAAAGAAGATGGAAAAAAAATGATGCACCAAAAGCAAATAATTTGCGCTGGAATTTTTACTTCAATCTACAGACGTGGCAGAATTGCATGGGGGTCAAAATCACCAAAAATCTCCGCAATTACGACACATCACTTTACGGATTGGATTAGAGCTGATAGCTGAGACAGGAGAGGCGCTACATCGCTAGCTGGCGGTTAGACTCTGAACTACGATGCCTCTGTTCAGACGTCCCTAACCTTGGGATACTCGGCTGTCATTTCATCCCCGTGTATTGTTGACTGTCAGTCAGTCTGTCAGTCAGTCAGTCGGTCTTTGCTGTGGCTATATGAGGGAAGATAGCGCCACAGCACGGAGAATAGTGTGTCTGTGAGATTAGCCGTCCTTCCCCTGTACCATATTAGCCCCTAATCTCAGGATGAGGTGGTGTTAAGGGCAGCGACGGATGGAGAGAGGAATGGTGGGAGAAGGAGGAGTAGAGGTGTCAATCTGTCGGAGCACCGAGAGTCTTCGAGTCTTCTCAAAGAGGAGGAGAGGAAAGTCTCCTCCTCTCCAAAGTCTTCACGGCGTTCTGCAGAATGAGCCTCGGGGAAAAGTTTCCCTCTCAACATGTGCAGAGGTTCTGATTCATGTGTACCATCTGGATTTCAAAGACGATGTATTTTTTCATCGGTTTGAGTAACTGGAGGAAGATCAAGACCATCTTCTACTCTTTGACTTTGACGTTGATGTCTCAGTGCATTAAGATTGCCCTTTGGCCGCCATGAGAGGGATGAAGCCGCCGGTCAGGATCCATTTGTTTACGCAAATCATCAGTTGAAAGGCCGAGGGGCCCCTGCTCCAGCTGAATACATGAAACACAATGAGGGCGTCCTGCCATCAGCCCAGTATCCATCACAACACGATGCACTACGCTGTATTCTGTAGCATAATGATATCTAAATATAGACAATGTTAAAGTTGAGGTTTATGACATTGGGCAGATGTGTGCTGCACTGAGGCGTCGTGTTTATTGCATGCACAGATATATTTAACCTCCTTTCTCTTCTGAACCTTTGGATTATCTGACCGGGATTTCCTCAGTGAAGTGCAAGAAAATTGCAACCGAAAAGTCCAACTTCCAGCAGAGCTTTAATAATTTAGCAGCTGGGAGCTCATTTAGCCGGGGACAAAGGCGGCGGCGCATCGCCCCGCTCGGATCAAAGACGAACCATTAATTCCGAGCCTCCCGTTGTAGTCAGATCTGCCGTTTTATTGCGGCTAGATTTCCTTAAACTGTCTTCGGAGTCAAAGAGAGTGCTGAGACAAAGCAATTCTATTTCTCCTACAAGGACGCCGCTGAGCCGACCGCTTTAAATTGAATGCCCCAAAATAACTGTTTAATTATGTTTCTATCTTTGAGGCTTTCATGTTTTTTCCAAATGGATCGGGAAGAGTGCGATAACTGATTCTTTCATCGATGCAAAAAGAAACCTGAAAAAGTCCTCCCAACTCCCGTCAAAAGTTGATAGCGAGCCTCTGAGACGAGTTCACATGCCAGAGCCATTCATTATGTGTCTCATAATTAGGAAGACTATCCCCAGATCGCTGCCAGATACATTTAATTAGTGCCTGTGTCGTGTCCATGTCTTCATAACCTCGTTTTTCTCTCCTCACCTTTTGAGCTGATTTCACACTGTACGTCGTAATAATCCAAGAAGAATTCAGCACAATGTCGTACTGACCAACTCTTTTCTGAAGGGCTCTTTAAAACCGATTGCTGGTCCCCAATCAATTACGAACACATTCTCCAAAGCACACGTCTTTTGAGTCCTCTACCTGAACCGATCCTGTCTGGTCAAAATCTGCCGTTGGGCCAAACGAGTTAGCAATCCAGACGTGGTTTGATTCAGGCTGCACATACCTGATGAATCACTTGCACTGGATATATGGCTTTGGCTCACCAGGGGGGCCTGGGAACGAGGAGCCATGCTGAATTTTAAACCTTCAAGATGAAGGCAATTTGTGGCTTACCGGCCTCGCCAGTGACTCACCGACTCACACATTCTCTCAAACGTCATTGAACACTCGAGCGCTCCGGCCGGCACAGGTGACTGTCTGTATACGTGACTGTCTCAAGGAACTGGTCGTCGAGTAAATGAATTAGCGAGGCTTGATGAAAGTGAATTAGAATTACACACCGACCACGTTAAACACGTCTAACGACCGAGCAGTTCACGTGGCTGCTGCCGAGTTAATGATGGAAAGAAATGAGCCGTTCCCGAAGACGGCAACGGCAAGACGCTTGATGGTGTTTGGGTTGTCTGATGATGTAATGGAAAATAATATATTTTTTCCAAGGATGAAGTCTCAAATCGTGGCTGCTTGCAGGGTTATTATGAGACATCACCTAACTTAATGATGAGAATAAAAGGATGTTCAGGAGGAGGCTTGTCTTCTCCAATAGCTCATTTGAGAAGGGCAGGTGTAGCCTGGAGAAGTTCTCATTTCTTTTTCTGACAATAAATAGATTAACTATCATCAAACAGCCTGAAAGATCCGAGTTTGTTAAAAGAATCGTAGTTCCCATCTCTAGCTCGGCGCGATTCAACCCGACAGAACAGGAGATTTCTATTGTACTTCCTTGCCTTTCGTCTCCCTCACCCCGGGAACAGCGGCAAGCCCGTCAGCTCCATTTGTCCTAATCAGTTCTCAGTGGGATCTGCCGGCTACTGGAACGTCAGTGGGAATATCGCTCACGCAGGGAAGTATCATGAGCCTTTGTACAGTTTTGGTTCCTCCGCTCTGCCGGGCTACACTGTCACCCTCTGGCCTTAATGCTAATCCCCATGAGGCGATGTCTTCCGCCTCTCAATATCGGCTTGTTTGGGCGGCACAGATAATCTGCGCTCATCCGATGTGGCGTCCCAGCAGACCACGGAAATTCTGCTCAAAGCTGCAGCAGGAAACTATCGGGAGTGTCTTCAAACTCCAATGTTTCGAGTTTCAAGTTTCAAGTTTATTGTCATATACTTGAAAACAACTTTACATAAGTAAATACGAAAAAATAAGTAAATACGTAAAAATAAGTAAATAAGCAATTAAAGAAAAATAAAATAAAATAGTATTGAAATGTTAATAAGGTGCAGAGTATATAATAAGTATAATTATAAAGTATTTACCTAAGAAGAAAAAGAATAATAATAGAGATATTTACAAGAGTAAACACCACAATGTGATGCTGATGCAATGGGCGGGGAGCTTTTATTCCAGAAAGTGAGTTTTAAAGCCAGAAATCTCAGGACCTGGCAAAGTAATCACTGAGTCACCGGCATTGATCAACAACTCCATCAACCCCCTGCGGAGATATTATGGTCACTTTGCTCTCTGGGGCAGTAAAATAAAATGATTGCCCCTTTAAACAGGCACGCAGCAAAAAGGGGAACTCGGCCAATGGGCACGTTTGTGTGTCAATATTGGATATGAAACAACACAAGGCGGCAAAATGGATTCGTTATTGAATATGGCTGAATGAGACATGAAGAACGACACCATGAGGTCTGAGGGCTGTTTAAGCTAGCCAATCAAACCGTCTGTCTCTCCGTTATTCTGGGCATAAATATTTGATGTAGACGTGGTGTGGACTGGGACTGTCTGCCGTGTGAAATGTGAACTTAATTTCCCCTCTCATTGATTGCGCGGAGACGAAGAAGTCGGAAAAAAAACAAAACACTGTGGAGTTGAAGATTTACAAAAGACGGCGGCCCACAGGATGTTCCTCTCGCACAACCTTGACAGAAACCTTCCGCGGTAAAACCACGACGAACGCCGAGCGGTTTATCACCCGCCGCGAACCCTTAAAGAGGTGGCACAGTTTCCCCCCCCGTCCCGAGACATCGCTCGTCTTTTGCTTGACATTCAGTGTCAAGAAAACGGCGGCAGAGGTGAGGGAGGGATAGGATGGGAGGAGGAGGAGGACGGGGACGCCGCCGCGGTGGGCCAATTAATTCCACCTCGCCCCGTCTCCGATTGCATTTCGCGACACCGCCGCCGCCCGCACCCTCACCCCGGCGTCGGTTATGTAAATGCCGGCAATTTCACACGAACGGCAGAGATCGTCTTCCTGAAATGAGGATGGGCGAAGCAGCGAAAATGAAAAATGAAGGGGGGGGGGGGGCGGGGGGGCTGGGATGTGGGAGCCAGTCAGCCTTGAAATGATTTAATTTAAGTGATGAGGAGCGCCGACTTTGATAAGTTTGCGTTTCAATAATGGATCCCGCGACCGCTTCAGGGGTCCGGTTACGAAGACAGACCCAAGCAAGGCTGACAGTCGATGTCTTAAGACAAAAAGACTCATTGTCTGATTGTGTGTGTGTGTGTGTGTGTGTGTGTGTGAACCTGTTGTAAATAAGGCTCTCTGGAGGGGGCGGGGCTCGGCTGCAGACCTGAATTTGCTGCTAGCGGGAAGAAAAGCTTCAACCTATTATGTAGGATTTTTCAGATTTTTCCAATATGCCAACTCCGGGTTGTGTATGCATTTTTGATGAGCGCCGGCCGGTGCCGTCTGCCGCTGAGGGGTTCGGCCTCCTGTCATCGTGAGTGATGGCGCTTCCTCGTGGCACGTTGCATTCGGCGGTGGCAATAACTATCTCTCTTCCCCCAAAGCACCGCTGATGTTATTACGATTATGACTTTTTCAGCCGCCGTATATCCGAGACCTGTCGCGCTGTATCATTTTCTCTGAGGCTCATACAAGCTTTTTTGCTCAGGAGTGTGTGTGTGTGTGTGTGTGTGTGTGTTTTCAGATAGTGGAAGTCCAAGTGGACAGTTTGACGAGCTTTTGTTTTCCTCGTTCTGACCTTCGCTACGTCGAAAGCTGCAGGAACTTAGTTTAGATTTATTGATAGTTTGGCGGCGCGTTGAGGGGTGAGTTGGTTCGGTCGCTGCCAACTCCTTTCAACGGCGCATTTTATTGCGATGCGAGAGAAATGCTTCGGCAGGGACGTGATGCACGGACTACAAGGGAGAGCGGTAATGCGACGAGGTGGAAGCGCAGGCGCCACTTTGCCTTAACGCAACAGAGGAAATCAACAAAGACTCGCCTGGAAAACGTGAAGACGATTTAGAAAAAGGGAGCAAAGATCTTTTCAATCTTTGCATCTCGTTCGGCGTGATGCTCGTACGCAAAACGACGAGCTGAAAGTTAAAGCAGAAAGTCGGCTGATACTTCCTTCGCCATGTGATGATCTAATGGGAAGTAATGACTGAGCCGTCCTTCCCTCCGCCGCCTCACTCCTCGTAATGAATCGCTCAAAGGAATAGGTCATCTCTTACTGTCCGCAAGATTTACTACCTGTCCATTTCATGTAGACCCGGCAGAGGACAAAGGAGAGTTTCACCTTCTCTCTCATCGCCTATTATGAGTTTATTCAATGCTGTACATTACGGGCCCACGTATAATTCAATTCCCTTTGGCGAGGGTTCAGGCAGGGATGTCTATTCACGGGGGCCGGAGTACAATATTCAGTAAAATGTAATAACCTTGGGACGCTCCGGATCCAAAAGGACGGCCTCAAAATGTCACTCAAAGAGTCTCCATTCATTCATTCATTCATTCGTTTTTATTCGTCTTCTTTCTTTGTGTCCGACTCTCTCTATTCTGTAGACCGGATAGTTATTACAGCCATGCTGGGCGGTAACGTCGTCCATCCCTTCTCTTTATTAAACATGTCCCCCCCCCCCCCACCTCTCATTTTTTCCTCACCCTCTCTCTCTCGTTAAATAAACGACACACTCCACATCCGTTCATTCTCTTTACCCATTCAGATTCAGGGGCCGAGAAACAGACACTCTCAAATTCAGGACGATGGGAGGTGTAGCGGACTGCAGCAGGAACCTGGAGCGCCCGGAGGAAAACCCCACCTGAACAGACGGTGCTACCGCCGAGCCACCGAGCCTCAACCTGCATCCCTGTGAGAGGCAAAATGTAGGGAGTGTTTGTAATCCTTTTTCCTTTTTGGTAGACAGTTCTTTGATTCTTCGATGTAAAAAAACAACAACGCGATATCTTCTTTTGAAGCCTCAGTGAGTCCAAGGTCACACAGCTGTATTTCGGGCCAACATCCGTCCCCATCTGCTCCTCACAACTCTTAAATAACGTTGAGTAGCGTCGAAGAGACAGGAGACGCCCGATGAACTTTCATTCCCGTCGTTTTTATTTACAGGCACATTAAGCTTGGCTCAATAGGGGAAGCTTGTTCCAGGCGTCGATAATGATGACCGGCCTTTATGTCTCAATCTGCCGTGTTTATCGTCGCTCGCTACGTTTTGCTCAGCCTGACAAAAAAACGACAGACTCTAACAAGCGTCTAGCGAAGCGGCGACACAATCCACTGTGACGTTAACGGCTAAGAATGTCTTTTTAAATGTCACTTTACTCGATTTTCACACAGTGGGAAGGGAGGGAAACATTACTAACCTATAACACATATATCAAAACTGTCCTCCTCTGCTCTTGTTGTGTCTTGTTGTGTATATGAGTATTGGGAAAGACCCCCTGCAGAGCTCGTATCGGAGAGTGACTTCGAGACGGTGGTTTTCTGTCACCGTCGTGAAATAAAACTAATCGGGGTGTAAAAACTCAATCAAAAACTTTATGAGCCCGCGAGAATCAGACGCCCATTCGTCGCCAATGGAGCAGAAAATGTCTCTCGGCGGCGTGACAGATTACAGTCTTGCCTTACCGGGTCCTCGGAAAAAAAAGAATTGTTTATGTTTATTGATATTGATTGAACCGTCCAATTACTGGAACACGACATTCATGAGGGATTTTCTCCCCTTTAATTGGTCGTCAGTTGCCCCTCCCAGTCCCCCCCGCCATCAAAACGCACTTCAAATATATGAGCGAACCGACTCTTACACTGGAAAGTAAACTGAATGTGTGCATGAGTCCATCCTGCTCAGGTGTTAGACGTGACCGCAAACCACCAGCTGCAGGATGAAGACGGCGAAACAGAATAAATGGCAGCTTCCAATATATTATTATAGAGGAGCGGAGGAGAAAATCACAGGGTAATTCCTGAGGGTGAAATCTCTCCGTGTCAATTTGAATTCATCCAAATATTCATGGCTTTTGGTAGCAGAACATGCTCAGGCTGATGGTTGAATCAAATCCTGCAGCCCTGTGTGCGTCTGCATGCATGAGGCCATGTGTGTGTGTGTGGAGATGCATACATGTCTTGCGTACGTTTCTGTGTGTCGTGTCGGGAGTCGCTAATATCTCGCGGTCATCTCTTTCAAACGGATTGTTTGCAGGTTTGTCGTTGCACCTTCATGACTCATCAAACGTCTTAATTCCCTCGAATCCCCTCAGCTACCTTTGCTTGCTCTTTCACTGCAGCCGTCGTCGTCGTCGTTGTCGTTGTTGTTGTTGTTGTTGTTGTTGTTGTTGTTGTTGTTGTTGTTCTCCTGGGTTTTAGTCGCCGCTGTTTCTGGCCTGCTTGTGTTATGGACCTCTTTAATCTTCATGCATGCACCCCCCCACCCCCCCCCCCCACTGGTGCAGAGCGTAAATCAACAAACAAGTGAGTTTACACAAATCTGTTTCCTGATTTCATTGCTACTACAACCGCCGATTTTAGGGGTTAGGGATGTAGTCGACGAAGGTCCTCACAAGTAACTCTGACTCTGAAATGATGTTGGGAAATCTTAAAATGTCTCTAAAATCAACTAGTAGTATCTTGTCATCACACAGCTCATCACGTCTTGTAGAAAGAGGCAATCTATGACTTTTATGAGACATATCAGTAAAGAAGGAATCGCAACAACACCGACAGGGAGAGTGAAAATCGTACTTATCGCACCTTTAATGTGTTGATTTTAGCCCTTAGGTCCAGTGAATAAGATCAGGCACGCTTTCCTTTTCCTTCCCCTCCCTCTGTCTTCCCCATTATGCCGGTACTGCAGCAGCGCTGAGAAGTGATTATGCTAGTTGAGTTAAGACCCTGCAGGCTCAGAGAAATATGGACAGACTTCACAGTGCTGCTGATTGAGACTGTAGGAGCAATCACAGGCACCGACCTCTACAGCCTGGTTCCCGTTCAAAACAGCAGCGTGTATTTAAGTCACTCTGTCTTGTGACCTTATGAAGTGATTATTATACTTTTATTTTATTTTATTTCATTTTATTTAGTTATTTTAATTATTTACTTATTTATTTATTTATTATTGTATTGTATTTTTTTTTGTTATTTTGTTATTTTAATTATTTATTTCTTTATTTCTTTATTTCTTTATTTATTATTGTATTGTATTTTTTTATTTTGTTATTTTAATTATTTATTTATTATTGTATTGTATTTTTTTTATTTTATTTTATTTTATTTGTTTATTTTTATTTTTTATTTTTTAACTATTTATTTATGATTTTTACATGTACAGTGCTTACCCTCATAAAAGTCCCCCATCCTATATCTATAGTACTACTGCTGCAGCCTTTTAGATCCAGTCACAACGCAGAGCTCCAGTGTTTCAACCTGCTGCTGAAAATCAAAATGAGA
Source organism: Hoplostethus mediterraneus (assembly GCA_034670385.1). Classification (NCBI taxonomy): domain Eukaryota; kingdom Metazoa; phylum Chordata; class Actinopteri; order Trachichthyiformes; family Trachichthyidae; genus Hoplostethus; species Hoplostethus mediterraneus. The sequence continues at coordinate 18,717,980 of JAXDDW010000002.1, read as the reverse complement.
TTGTTTTTGGAATAATTCCTCTCAGACGTGGAGCAACAGTGCAGCAGTAGCAGAGCTAGACAGCGTAAGCATGCAGTAACATGTTCGATTTCCACATCTGCTACATCTGTGTGAGTTGTATCACGGTTTGTGTTGGCTTCCTAATCAGTCCAGTTATCAGTCTTGCATATCTGACCTCTCTTGGTTTCAAAGCCTCCTAGCGCTCGACCACTTTGATCCAAATGGACCAGCTGTGTGGAAATCGATATGAAATAGAAATCCGCTCCACCAACTAGTGAACTTGCACACCTCAGCTAGCTCCGATTCCCGAGGCACGCTGAAATGCCTCCTACTGTAAGACTCTGGTGTATCAAGTGTTAATCAATCAGATGCTGTTTTGGTTCAGATGGATTGGCTGTGCTGAGATCAGTTGCAAACGTAAATTCCTGCCCGGGCGCCCATCGAGCATCGTACCCTATTCAGCTGCATCCAGCACGCTGCGATAATATCACATGGGAACAGAGAGGGGGGAAAACATACTCAGAGAGCGAGAGACTCTGATGTGAACAGAGAGAGAGAGAGAGAGTAGCCGGGTGAAGATACTCAGAGAGCGAGAGACTCTGATGTGAACCGAGAGAGAGAGAGAGAGAGAGAGTAGCCGGGTGAAGATACTCAGAGAGTGAGAGACTCTGATGTGAACAGAGAGAGAGAGAGAGAGAGAGAGAGAGACAGAGCGAGAGAGAGAGAGAGTAGCCAGGTGAAGATACTCAGAGAGCGAGAGACTCTGATGTGAACAGAGAGAGAGAGAGAGAGAGAGAGAGAGTAGCCGGGTGAAGATACTCAGAGAGTGAGAGACTCTGATGTGAACAGAGAGAGAGAGAGAGAGAGAGAGAGAGAGACAGAGCGAGAGCGAGAGAGAGAGAGAGTAGCCAGGTGAAGATACTCAGAGAGCGAGAGACTCTGATGTGAACAGAGAGAGAAAGAGAGAGAGAGAGACAGAGAGAGAGAGAGAGTAGCCAGGTGAAGATACTCAGAGAGCGAGAGACTCTGATGTGAACAGAGAGAGAGAGAGAGAGAGAGAGAGAGAGAGAGAGAGTAGGAAGATACTCAAACCCCTCGTCCATCACTACATCATGTTTGTCACCCTGAGAGATGCTCTGTCCCACGGAGAGCTCTCACTCCTCATCCACTGCTACTGAGTGTGTGTGTGTGTGAGTGTGTGTGTGTGAGTGTGCGTGTGCGTGTGCGTGTGCGCGTGTGTGTGCGTGTGCGCGTGTGTGTGTCTACTACTGTATATTCCCTCTGGTGTTGTCAGGATACAAGCCCTTCCTTTCCCTGTGCTCACTTCCTCGTTAAAGCAGCATCTGCTGAGGGGGGAGGCTGTGACCCCGCCCCCCCCCCCGCCCCCACCCCTCTCCACATCCACCCCCCCCTCCCACCGCTCACCCCCCCACCTCCCCCTTTCCCCAGCCTGCCATCTGCCACAGAATTGGACAAGCCCTCACCCACAACCCAGCCACACACCCACACAGGCACACCCTGTGAATTCAAACCCTTGCAATCTGCACTACAGATGCACACACACACACACACACACACACACACACACACACACACACACACACACACACACACAAACTTAGCCAGCTTGCATTTTTAATGAGGGGCACCCCATGAACAAAACAGCTTGCAGGGTTATAATGGCTGAGGGCAAGCCCCGCCCACTATTGAGAGCCAATGAACCCCCCTGCCCCCCCCCTCTCTCTCTTTGGCTGGGATGAAGAGGAGGAGACAGGGAGGAAAGAGGGGAGGAGAGGGAGAACAACATACTGTAATTACTCCTCTGTGGCCATCAGGAGAGAAAGGAAAGGAAAGGAAAGGAAAGGAAACGAAAGAAAAGGAAAGGAAAGGAAAGGAAAAGAAAGGAGAAGGACAGGAAAGAGAAAGGAAAGGAAGGAAGGACAGGAAAGGACAGGAAGGAAGGGAAAGGAAAGGAAAGAAGGAAGGGAAGGGAAGGGACAGGAATGCAAAGGAAAGAAAAAGAAAGGAAAGGAAAGGAAAGGAAAAGGAAGTACAAAGGAGAGGAAAGAAAGGAAAGAAATGCAAAGAAGAGGAAAGGAAGGAAGGAGAGGAAAGGCGGGGAGGATGAAAATAGAAGGAAACAAAGCGCTGATTGAACATGAAGCATCTCCCCTGGCCCTCCGTGTCCTTCCTCCCTCTCTCTGCTTGTTGTACATAACTGCCCGCGCCGTCTCACCGCAATTGTTCATCACCCCTCGGTTACCCACGGTGAATAATGATGTTTCCTCTTGGAGAGAGAGAGAGAGAGGAGAGGAGAGAGAGAGAGGGAGAGGGAAGAGAGAGAGAGAGGGAGGGAGAGAGAGAGAGAGGGAGAGAGAGAGAGAGCAGCAGGCCCCTGGGGCCATACATTGTGACGGTCTAAGCATTCCCCAGTCTCTCTCTGCTCGGGCAAAATCAACAGTGCGGTAGGGAGGGAGGAGGGAGGAGGGGAGGGAGGAGGGAGGAAGGGAGGGAGGGAGGGAGGAGGGAGGGAGGACGCCTGCCTCCTGCCTCCTGCCTCCATACTGTCTGGGTGTTTGTTGTGTTGCGTTGTTGCTTTACTCGTTATTTACAGTCCATGTTCCCCCTATGACCCCCCCAACCCCCCTACGACCCCCCCCAACCCCCCTACGACCCCCCCAACCCCCCGACCCCCCCCGACCCCCCCTTGGAAGAAAACACACAAGACAGGAAGCGTGGACGATGGAGACGTCTCTCATCCTCTCATCAACGTCACGCCAGAAGAAGAAGAAGAAGAAGAAGGAGCCGCTGGAGGAGAGCTTCCTGTCTTGGAGAAGCTAAAGCTGAAGAGACAGCTGGACCCCCCCCCCCCCCCCCCCCCCCCCCTCCTCCTCCAGAGTATCTGGCTGGTTTTCAAAGCTGCTCAGTTCATGGCAGCCGGCCGCTCAACATCTTTCTGGGTTCGTTTCCTTTCTTTTTTTTTTGTTTCCAATTTCAGTAGAAACGAGTTTTGGGTTGGATCGCTGAGCCGGGGGGGGGCAACCGAGGTCACATCTGATCACATACCCACGATCAAAAATGGGGCTTTAATGTTTTTTGGTCCTATCCTGCGACCGGTAGAGCCCCTATAACCAGGCGGCGTGGCGTGGCGGCCCCGCTGTAGCAGACGCCATTAAAGACACATTATCTGGGTGAGTGTGTCTCTCCCTGCCGGTGCCGACGCCGGGTGAAATGGGCCGTTCTAATCCCCATTAACATCGCTAATTTCACATCAGGGAGAGTCGCTAGTGGGTGTCAAAACCCTTCAAAGGTCACCCAAGCGGACTACATCATGCTGCTATGTGAGAGTGTGTGCGTGTGTGTGTGTGTGTGTGTGTGTGTGTGTGTGTGTGTGTGTGTGTGCGTGCTACCTGTTTGCACATTTCTTAGCGTTCAAAGACAAACCAGCACCACCGATGTTTGACAAGCTGAGCGAAGTTGTCAAAGCGAGGCTGGGGAGAGATGGACGGGATACGGACAGGAGGTCAGACGTTCGAATCTCGGCGTTCCCTCCCCCCTCCCTCCCCCTCCCCCCCCCCTCCCTCCCCCGGGAAGTTCACGTAAGTTCACGGTTCAACGTTTTTTGGCGGTGATGGAAGGAAAACACGTGACGCGTCCGGCCCTCTTGGACCGGAGACGAGATGTCACCGGAGGGGCGAGGCACGAAGACGCCACATGACCTTTAAAGGGGACAATTACTGCCCCGCCAACCTCAACGCTTTTCCACGCCAGCTGAAGCACATATCTGAAGCACATGCAGACGCTTTGCAAAAAAACAACAACAACCAAATCTTTTTATCTTCTTAATAATTAAACGACATTTGCAACCACTTGCTGCAGTTGCACGCTGACAAGTGTTGCACCTGCACCACAACAACACCACTTTTTTTTTTTTTTTTTGCTCGTTTTTTTTGGACTACAAAAGGTATCAACAAAAAAGTAAGAGCACTCACTCTGTCAGCCTCCTGCGGGCGGTGATGCTGGCCACGATGACGCTCCCGGGTCTCGGCGTGGCCACGGCCTTGAAAGTCCCCTTCCAAAACTTCTCGAAGAGCTGCTTCTCCTCCAGCTGCTCCCCCGGCGACGGAGAGGGGCCGCCGGGGCCGAGCTGGACGGAACAAGGGGGTTGCATCGGTCTCCAAAAAAACAAAAACCGTCTGAAAGAGTCTACATGGATGCACGCACACACACACACACGCGTTGCTTCTCGCTCAGGAGCTGTCCAAGTACTGAATCAAACCCCACAGCAGCAGCAGCAGCAACACTGGGTCAATGTGTCACTCCTCTTCACTCCTTTCCGCGGGAGCGTGGGGGGGGGGGGAGTCGGACAAAGGCTGACCCCTTCCCACCGGAGGCTGGGTATTGTTCTCCCAGATGGGGGTGGTGGTGGTGGTGGTGGTGGTGGTGGTGGTTGGGGGGGGAGATTGGGTTTCTTCCCCCGCCTCTCCTGTCACATCTGCTGCTGTGGATGGAGATGGAGAGTCGGAGTCCTTTTCCTGTCGAGTCTCTCTTCTCCTAACTCTCTCCTCCTTCCCTCCCTCCCTCCCTCCCTCCCTCCCCCCACCTTTTCCAGCCTCCCCCCGTCAGGCAGAGTTAGGCATCTCTCACCGGAGCATCTTTTGTTTTGCTGAGGATGAGGAGCGAGAGAGCGAGTGGTCCTCTTGTTGCTGGAGTGCACTAATCTAGCGGGAGGGAGGATCCTGCCGTCCGCCGAGGCGAGAGCGTCTGTCTGAGGGCAGGCGGGAGAGTGTGTGTGTCACTAAGTGTGTGTGTGTGTCACTAAGTGTGAGTGTGTGTGTGTGTGTGTGTGTGCAACGCGAGTGAGGCGCTCAGCTGACGGCAGCTTGTTTTGTCTCTCTCAGCCTGTGACGTCAGGGCCGGGGGGCTGGACACGAGGGGGGGGGGGGGACACCTTGCATCCTCCCCCCTCTCTCCCATCCCACTCTACTACACCCTTGGTTAGGTTCACTTCTCTGCTGCCTCCTGTCAGCATCACTTCACTTCATTCTTCATTCCTTTTCCCTTTTTCTTCTTTCTTTTTCTCTTTCTTTCTTTCTTTCTTTCTTTCTTTCCTGTCTAGTTTAATATGCTTTTCTGTTGAATTGTAACCTTTAGTAGCTTAATAAAGGCATTTTTTCTTTCTTTCTTTCTTTCTTTCTTTCTTTCTTTCTTTCGTTCTTATTTATTTAAACCGGATTAATTGAAGTGTTCCTGATAACTGAATGGATTGTTGTGCTGTTTTGTTTTTTTTGTCCTAATTGTATATTTTCTGACTGTTTCTCTGATTTTGTATTTTTTCTCTTTCAGCGTTCAGTGAAGACGACCTGGTGGTGTTGACCATCAGCTCATGGGCTTCCTGTTAAACCATGAACTCATCACTTCAGTCTGGTTCTGTTCAGTACACTAAACCAGTACTAAACCAGTACTAGTCCATCACTGCACATCCCTTACAGCTGTATGAACGCTGCTTGAACACACATAGCTCTGGAATACTGCTGAATATATCCAGTATGTAGACTTATATGTACTGTATGTATGTACTGTCTGATGTGTGTATAGGTTACACACATCAGACTTTTTGAACACAAGGTCCCGTTGTGTTGTACCTGTCTGTATGTACTGTGAAACATCAACAAGTTGTCAAAAATGACATTTTCTTGTACCGTAGCTGACAGTGAAAGTGATTCTTTCTTTCTTTCTTTCTTTCTTTCTCTCTCTATGCCCCCCCCTCACCCTCCTCACCCCCCTCACCCACCCCCATCCCCACACACACATACTCCATCAGTGTCTTGGACAAAAGGCCGAGTGAATCAGCATAACAAAAGGGCTGGTTGAGGGAGGACCAGCCTGCAGCATGTGGCGGACCCAAACCTCCCCCCTCCTCCTCCCCTCCTCTCCACAGACCCCCACCTCACCCCTTTCCTTTCCCCTTCTTTCTGCCTTCTGCCTCTAATGGTGCATATCATCTGTCGCTCGCTGCTCGGGGGGAGGGAGGCTACTAATGTGGTTGAAACCCTAATGTGGTTGAAACCCTACGTACAGGCGACTGCATGTAAACCGTGTTGTTGTCATCTGAGACGGTGAAGCCAGGTGGTGAAGCCAGGTGAAGCTAGGTGAAGCCAGGTGGTGAAGCCAGGTGAAGCTAGGTGAAGCCAGGTGGTGAAGCCAGGTGAAGCCAGGTGAAGCTAGGTGAAGCTAGGTGGTGAAGCCAGGTGAAGCTAGGTGAAGCCAGGTGAAGCTAGGTGAAGCTAGGTGGTGAAGCCAGGTGGTGAAGCCAGGTGGTGAAGCTAGGTGAAGCCAGGTGAAGCCAGGTGAAGCTAGGTGAAGCTAGGTGGTGAAGCCAGGTGATACACTCTGATTGCCAGAGAATCAGGGCTTGTAAACCAAGGTCACACCAGTAGCCTGTTTAGTTGTCTGTTTTGTTGGAGGATCCACAAGTGTATCCCTGCCCTGGAAGTCACCGTGGCCACGCCCAGATTATGACCATCACTGACAAAACTTGAAGAAAATGAAGCAGGGGAACTGGCCTTTCCAGTTGTAGCGTACTTCTTCCTATAGGCACCAGGGACTATGGTATGAAGGATGGACATATTTTACCTCCACTATGTCACAAGAGCAATCTGAACAAAAGCAATTTGTTGGAATTGAGCCACTAACCACCACCAATGTAGACTGAATGTGTGTTAAGACTACACAGACCTGCTGTGTAGATGTGAATTATCAAATGAAGCATAATATGAGGGTATCTATGAGGTGAATTGTGGGCTTGGACTACGTCAGTTATGATTGGGCCAATTCATCAAAAGCAGACCTCCATTTTTTTTGCAGATGGATGAGCAAATAAACCGTCCTAAATCTTCCAAGTTACTTCCTGGTAGGAGAGGAGTGGTAGTGAGGGAGGGGAGGAAAGGAGGAGTGAAAAAGCTTTGGGATCCACCCCTGCCCAGCTCGGTGTTGACCTTTTCATGACCGGCCGATCGTGTAGGTTGGATCGTTTATAGCTCTTTCACTGGTGACCTGGGAAGTACGCCGGTCAACCCTCAGGGTAAGAGGGTCAGCCTGGGTTCAGTTCACCCGATCAGTTCAAAACCAAACCTGGTCCAGCTCAGGGCTGACAGCCAGGTAAAACTGAGAGTTCAGAGCTCAAACAATATCATGTCGTCCACCATCTTGATGATGTCATGACGTGATCTGTGTAGCGCCTCCTGAAAGGAATGGACTCGAATCAGCGTGCCCTAATATTCCCAGGTTTTGTGAGTGAAAGGAGTGTGTGGAAGAAAACCTTAATATACGGTATGACATGAGTAGTAGTACACATATGTATTAACAGTAGTAGTAGTTGCAGTACATATATGCCATGCTGTATTTGATTCATGTAAAGTTCCCAGGATACAGGAAAAGCCTGGAACTGAGTGTCTCTCCCAACAGTGTTTTGTCTATGCTAGTGACCTTGGTACCGAGACCAGAGGTAACCTAAAGGATGGTGTGTAACTTGTAGGTATAAAGATCCTGCTCTCTCTTAGAGGGGAGAGAAATGCTTGACTGCTGTTGGAGCTGGATGCTGGTTCCTCTCCATGCTGCAACATGATTAAATGATCACTCTGCTTAACTCTCAGTGGCAATTGACTTCTCTGACAAATTTCCACGACAGCTTGCAGAAGTTTCCGCAGTACAACGACCACGCTGTCACTTGAACTCGCTGAAGAGTTGCACACGGGGGAGGTAGTTCACATCTCCCTGTGCTAACCTCGCCTGGATTAATAATGCATACATGAGCTGATAACATGAAACCTTGATGTACAACAACGCCGGCCCCTTAATGATAAGTGGCTGCTTCATCAGTGTGCTCTGCATAAAGATGCAGCGGAGGCACTCTGGAATCAAACCGGAGGGCGACGGCAGGCCGAGTCCAGCAAAACACATAATACGTTTCATTTGTGGTGCAGAATATCAAAGAGGCTGTGAGCTGAAGACGAGGTTACAACGGAGGGCAGCGGGGAGGACTTCCTCCTGCTGAGGGGTTTTATCAAGTGCTTCTGTCGGCTTGGACTGCGTCAGTTATGATGAGCTGAAGGACATGAGGCTGGAAAAAGTCACAATCACTTCATGTTGTAGCTGCGATGTTTTAATAAGGAGAATTGCACCTCATCTCAGGGTCAGTCACGTGACATCACCGTTAGCGCAACAACAACAACAACAACAACAACAACAACAACAACTACGTAGCGTGCGATTCATGCTTTGATAGTCTGGTACCTGATATCAGCGCTGCTGGATCTGCTTTTGCACGTAGCGCAACACCGCTTCTGCCATCAGCAGCTCAAAGCGTATCAACAAGGCTTTTGTTCAGACCTGTAATTTGCTAGGTTAGCGGCAACGCGGCTACTGCTAACTATCGAATGCACACATTCAAAGAAAATAACAAGTTAGCAGAAAAGCAGCGGTGGGGATGAGAATGTATTGGCAGAGCTGGATTACTCCACGCCGGGTGATATCTCAAGCCGGACAACAATGACAGTAATTGCAGTTGTCAGAGCAGATGGATTCATTTGTATGGATTTGTTTTCATGTTGTCGCAAACCTATTCAACAGAAAATGGGAAGGGAGATTTGTTGAAATGTGTAATTTTCTTTTCTCTTTACCAAGGAGACTTCAAGTCAGTAATGTTTTTATTCCAGCTCTGCCACTGATGCATCATTTGCAAGTTGTTTTTGTGCAAACCTCGTGAATCCGCCCGATGACTCCCAGATAGAAAAACCTTGAAACTTCATCTTTATTTTAAAAATCGGTATTTTAAAAATCTTTATTTATTTGACTTTCATGGAACATTTTCACTGTTTCACTGCTGTCAACAAGTCTGGCTCTTTCTCCAGTCCTCGGTATCGTTGTTTGCAAAAAGCCAAATTTAAACTTGAAAAGTTTGAGAAAGAGACAGAACAGAAATAACATTTCTTGGGTTTCTTTGTGTGTAGATGTGTAAGTTTGATTTGTTGCATCTACATGTGCTGATGTCGCATAGAGAGTGTAGGGTTCTCATATATATATAGATATATAGATATATATAGATATATCTATAGATAAAAGGTGTGTTCATGTCACATAAATAGTGTGCAAATATAAAACAAATATAAAAAGATATTTAGATATTTAGTGAAAAAGTAGAAGGTGTGCGCGTAGTGCCAGAGCAACCACACCAAGTCCTTTTCTGGAACGTGGTATTGGAGAATGTTGAGAGCAAATCATTGATTTAGTCTTGTAGAGGTGCAGCCGCTTCCACCACGCAGTAAAACATTACAAGAGGCTTCAAGAGGCTTCATGTCGCGCTGCAGGAGCGATCTGCGGACGTGGAAGTGGAAGGGTCAAACAAGACGGACGTTGAAAGTATCCTGGAGCATGAAGCTGCAAACCGCATCAGCAACATGGACCACTACAGTGTTCACCGTTACATGGAAGCTGGACCCACACACATGGCGGTTTATTGCCATTGCACGTGTCCAAATATTGCTGAGAGGATTTGGTTGAGGAAATGCAAGCAGTCTGGGTGCACTCGATCTGTCAGATGACTGAAGACACCAAGCTGAAACAATCCAGTCATGTTGAGCAAACATGGTGTAAAAAGATAGTCCATAACGTAGTAGTAGGCTATAACTTGTATTTCAGGAATAGACATGAAGCTTGAAGGAGCACCTGGATGAACCCTGGCTGCAAGCAGGTGAAATCACCGCCGGTTCATCTGCCATGAGGTCGGCTCAATCACGAGAAACCTCCAAACAGCTGGAAGGATACTTGCTTCCCTGCAGCCTGTAAACGGTGAAGCTGAACACACCCTCACCCACCTCCTCGTCTGCCTGTGAACGGCCGTCAGCATCGCAGGACTTCAGGGTTTCAGCCCAAGGAGAGCGAGGCTTGATTAAACACATGATCTGGAAATGAACCACAACATCTTTGCGTCTTGAATCCAAGGACGAAGGAATGGAGAGAGAGAGGGAGGGAGGAGGAAAGACCGGAGGGACGAAAGAAACAATTGATAGAGCTAAGAATGGAGAATGGAGAATGGAGCGAGGGAACCTAGAGAGGAAGGAATCAAAGGAAGGGGGAGAAATGGAAGGAGAGGGAGATGCTCTGGTGTTGTTAAAATAGGTTCTGCAGGATACTAAAAATTGTGTTTTAGATACACATGGTTCATACAGGTATGGAAAACCAGGAAAATCCTTGTTCAAAAAGCTTCAGAAATGTCATTTTGGTTTGGTTTGCAGTGTATCATAGTGGATACTGGGTACTTATCCTGCTTGTATCCATTTATTGACGAGAAATTAACACATTTGATTCAAATCAATGTGTTGTGAGGTGCTGCAGGATTTCTTTCGTATGAAATCCAAACAGAAATCGAGGTGCAAAACATCCCCGGTCTATTATTAATGCTCTAGCAGCTCTAATTGCTGTTTGACCTAAATAAGATACCGTCTGCTATATTCAGCCATGTTGATATCAATAAAGTGTCTGCTGAGTTATTGGAAGTGTTCCACGTTTTGACACCTCCTTCAACTGCAGTCGGCTACTCTCACCGTGATCGAGGCGAGATGAAGAAGTGAGCCTGTTTTTCTTTCCCCACCTCCTACACACATATTGCTGTTTGCCTGCCGGAGAGTTGTAATGTGCATTGTCTTTCAGCTTGCTCTGAAATGCAACATCCAATAAAGATGACAACATCCCTCAAACATGCAACCTCTCAATATCCATGTCAGTTTTTTCTTACTTGCGATAAAGCTCTGTCAGTAGGTCATCATAACACATCCTGGTGTTTCTACCAAAGGAAGACTTCATTTTGGAAGTGACAATATCAGGGCCAGTTTCAAGTATATACTATATGGCCAAAAGTCAGTGGACACCTGACCATCACACCTATATGAGCTTGCTGGACATCCCATTCTAAAACCATTGGACCCCCCTTTGCTTGGTATCCTGTAGCATTAAGATTAGCCTTCACTGGAACTAAGGGGCCAAGCCCAAACCCTGAGGAACACCTGAACTCAATACCTAGTAGGGGGTCCACTGACGTTTGGCCATATAGTGTATATGGTTTATAGAGACAGACTTCAGTTCAAATGTATTATAGTGATATTGTGGTTTATATGAAAAAAAATAGGTTGCATGAATACAGAAACGACTCAATACAGTCAGCGATCAATTAATACCTCAAACAAAGAAGGTCAGTACACCTCCCATCCTGTCTGACATTACAGACACTCACAGTCTGTCAGTCACATACAGCTCAGAGTTTGATCTGAGCTGTATGTTCAGGTGAACGTGACCTTCCATCACACAATACTTAGCAACACAAGAGTTTCTCCTACATGTATTCCACCGTGGTAGGATCATTACCCACCATGCTAAGAAATATGTGTGTTTTATGTGTTTTTTGTAGTACACAAGGTTGCTAAACCTGTGAAAAATACCATGTGAGATGTTTTACGATGGTTTGAGGTCTTGCAGTATTCTGGATGAATTTACTTTTGGTTTTGCTGGACCACATTCATCAGCAGGAGAACAGACCTTCCAGAGGGAAAGTTCATTATAACCCTATCGAGGATATCTACCAGTGTGAGAGTTTTCCTTAAAGCTTGATATGCCGGTCTTAACTCAGCGTGTTCTCCTGACGGTGTGCCGAAGCCTGGGGATGCAGATCTCTGGTGACGAGCCTCCCTGGCTGACGAGGTCAACCTGCCCGTCACACCTGCAGCTTCCCCCCGTGTCCATCACTCCCTCCATCCCCTCCATATCGCAGAACATCTCACTGTTCAGCTCCAGGTGTGCCATCTCATTCTCACCCGTTCACCTTTCTGCGGTGTGTGTGTGTGTTCATGTGTGTCAAGGTTATTGTTAAACTAAAGGTTAAACTAAAACTAGGACGAAAAAACACTGAAATAAAAGTAAAAACTAGACAAAACTAAACTAAAATTTTTCCAAAGTAGAGAGTGCTCCATGTTTCGTTTTTTGTCTTTGAACTAAAACTATCTACTAAAATAAAGTAAAAATATACACCAATACTCAAATGAACACCAACTACACTATGAGATGCCGTTATCCTGTAGACGACTAGGACCTCTTGCTGTTAGAGGAAGTGCCAGCATTGCCAATGGCATCGACGTTTGCACAACTCATGTCTAAAAAACTCATATTAGTGTATTATTAGTGTATTAAAAGTATAGTAACTTTATTACTATATATATATTATTATTATACTACAAGCCCAGTTGTCACTCTTTCCCTTCTCTCAGATGAAGAACAAGGTTAAGGATGCTTAAGGATGGAGCGTATTTTCCAGCCTCCTCTTAGAGCAGCACTTTTAAACGTCTGAGCCACTATAGTGCCTGTATTGATCACAAGCACAGAGAGGATGACCTGATCACACCATGGGTGATCTACCAGCATGGTGACGATCTTGAAAAGAAGTGAAAGTGACGTCACATAACCGCATCAATTCAACCCTTTAAGAAACGGAGGTTGTTTACAACTTTAATAACACAGTAATACACGACCATCATGATAAATACGTCGTACTACCTCCTCCAGGACACTGTGAGCCTCCAGTACATCTTATATCCTCATCCACATATTTCCTGTCCAGTTGTTTGCACTCATTTTCCACAAGATGTTCAGTGAGTCTGATCCAGAGCTCTTTGGCACCATGCTCCCTCTCAGTGTTCGCTCTGTTCCAGCTGCTCACTCTGGATGATTGGTCCAACATCTATTGGTGAGGTTAACATATTATTGAAGGGGAAACTATAGTACCTGTAATTCCTTAGACAATATTTCAAAAACAGTTCTACCCTCAAACTGTAAATATTTAAGGAAGGGTATAAACATGGTGTATAACTGTAATATCAATCATTTTCCAGAGTATACTGAAAATCAGATTCTTCATTATCAGATCAAAATGGATAAAACAGTGTTATTTTGGTTAACTCACAGCGATGTTACTTCAGCTGGTTGTTGAATGGTTCTGAGTTTCAGTGTGTTTCCTTTACGGGTTAGGGGTCAGGGGTCAGGCTCTAGCCCAGGGGTTTGGTGAGAAGGAAAACATGGGACCTTGTGTTGTGACCTGTTAGGATACTGCTGTTAAACAACAAAGTTGATGGACCACAAGTGTGGGAGTCGTCATGGCAACCGAGAAGGCAAGATAAGGAGGATGGCTTGACGATGTGCACATTTGTATTTTGTATTTCTTCAGCGCACAAAATGATCTTTGTATTTGTATTTGTGTAAAAACGGAAGTGGGCGTGGCTTAAACTGGAAGTGGTAGTTATTTATTATTGATCATGTGACCTATTAAACTACTTATAGAACAGCTCCTTTGATTAAAAAAACATTAGAGGACAAACTATCTATAGAACATCTCTTTCTGAGGAGGAGAAATAAACTACATACACAACAGCTTGTTTGATCACATTCAGACCCAGAGGAAACATCATATCCATAACAAAAATCCATTTCGTCCAAGTATCCGGCACACCCCTTGACGTTGAGTAGATGTTGATATCAGTTCAAAACAGTTTCCAAAGCTGTTCATTTGACTTTTTACTGTGCAACAGCATCATATTGTGAAAATGGTGTGGGTCGGTTCTGCCTCCTGCACGTCACCGTCCGTCAAACGCCTGCTGGGATCAGTGGGTGTGGTTGTGGCTGTCGTCAATCATGGCAAATCAAATCAGCTCTTCGAATTATAGCTCGGTACTTCAGCCCAGATGCTGCAGAACTACCTGGATCGTATATCTGTAGCTGTATGATCAAAGTGTGTATATTGTACATTGCTCATTGGTGATCTCTAGGTCGGTGTAGATGTGCCAGACCAATCGGCAAGGCTGCGTTTCACATCAACACCGACATTGGTTGCACACGTTATTCCAACAAGCCTCACGGCGGACCCTGCATGGACTGCTGCTACAACACTGTGTGCTGACTGTGGCTCGGAGGAACAAGATGTAGTGGACTGAGCTTGCTGGACATTGTGGCGCCCCAGTGGGAACGACAGCAGAGGGAAGGACGGCGCTCCGAGCGGCTCCAGGTAAGTCGTCAGCGAGGCCAGCACTGCCGGCTTCTCCCAGGCCAAGTGGTTGGGGGGACGTATTGTCATCTCCAGGTTGCTGCAGCCAAAATGGACCTGGACACACCTGGTCCCAATTACCTCAGTTACCAGCCTCAGAATAGCAGGTCACCGGGTCTCTTGGCCATTTGGCAGCTCGGGGGAGTGGAGTCCTCACAGCCCGGGCAGAAGATCCCAGACAGCCGGTGAGAAGGAGGACAAACCGCCAAGAGAGTGCTGCTGTTTGATGCCCAGAAACTTACTGTGTCTTCTGTGTCTAGGAAGGCATCGCTGCATCGGTGCTGAGGAAAGACCAGATATATTCAAGTTGGACTTCAGCCACTCCCCTTTCCCTCAACCCTTAATAAAATAACACAAAACCTGTCTCTGTGTCTGATTTTATTGTGCCTCAAACGCCCCCTGGGCTGTCACAATATATATAGAGATATTTAGCTCCTTAGTATCTTAAACATACTGGTCATTTTATATTATGTAATGCTGCAAGGAATAAGAGGAAAAGACAGATAAAGTGTGTAAAAACACATCCGAAGAATCCCATGTGGTGAATTCACTATGAAGGAAGAATCTGACATGTTTTCATATACCTTGTATTTCATAACTGCTTTGTTCATGGTCTGTTTTGGGGGTTTTTTGCCTAGTGACCGGGGTGGACAGTATCTGGACAAGCAGACTTCCTGAGACCAACAGTAAAACAAAGTCTCATAATAAAAGGGTTGAAGTGCTCGGACAGGAAACATCAGATCAGACTGACCGTTCCCCAGCATACGCTTTGCTCTCCATAAAAAGCATCCGTATAAAATACATGTCCAATACAAATACGTCAGAACTACATGGATCTTGTTGTTTGTCTTTATCTGGCAGGCATGAAAACATGAAGTCATTACGTGCACGATACCTTACATACTATCACGGTGAGAGAGTAACACACAGACCTAGACCTGGCATGACACCTTTCTCTGTCCTCATGATCTACAACACGAGGTTAGACGCCTGGGCTTGGTGTTAAATATGTCACAGAGTCACAGAGTAAACAAGGAAGCACAGAAATCTGATTGGCTGATGAGTTCAAGCCTTGGACAAACTTT
The DNA here is from genome assembly GCA_034670385.1 of Hoplostethus mediterraneus. NCBI lineage: Eukaryota > Metazoa > Chordata > Actinopteri > Trachichthyiformes > Trachichthyidae > Hoplostethus > Hoplostethus mediterraneus. Next base: position 18,702,752 of record JAXDDW010000002.1, on the reverse strand, counting down.
TCTTGTCGGACAAATTTCCCTGGTCGCCCGGCCCTACGGGGAGAAACCGGACCTGTTGATGGTGTTGGTGTGGCAGCACGGTGACCTCTGAGACAGCATCACATCCACCGGCTCCACATGTGGATCCCAAACCAGGAGTTGATCAGGCAGCGACAGGTTGCCTAGGTGAGGACGTGTGATGTCGAGCGCCCAGAGATCCCAGGCTGCATCACCGACGATGCGTTCAAGCACATCAGACAACGTGCGTGTAAACAATCATTTTTCATTAGCTCTAGTTTACGCTGACAACTTGGACATTTTTGACAGCACAAGAATACAACCCTGTGCTGAAACTTTGAAGCTCCTCTTTCAATTCCAAACTACAAATGACTTTTTTAGGGTAGCGCCAGAACATTACCGCGTAGTGCATGGATTACCTGCAAAGCCTCACGCTCTCTATTTACTGTGACGGTTTCAGGAGTGCTGCCAAAAAACAGACACAGGCTCCTCGATTGGTTTAATGTTTTACTGAGAATCATTAAAATGTAAACCCCAAATTCTCGGCTGCACAGACCCGATAAGATATTCCATTTTCAGGCTATTGCAATTTTGGGATGCCTGCCATGAAAATAGCATTTTGATCAACCCCGCCCCCCCACGGGCACCTGGAAGTAAATAGACCTGGTCTGGGTCTATTGTGTTGCGCGGCGCCGAGGCGGCACAGTGTGAGGGCCTCGTCCGGTAAAAGCAGAATTAACACCGAGGAGGACGTTGTGGAATACAGATTCCTCGCGGACCGCATGCTGACCACGTGCACGCCAAACACAGACGAGGAAGAACAACAAGGTTTAGCCTGGAGGACGGATCACACCGAGCTCAGAGCAGACTGACAGGAAGTACAGTGCGATACGTTTCCTTATTGAATCTTTCTGTTAGCGTATCATACAGAATATAAATGGATTCTTGCTCCATTTCTGTCTTCCTATCAACACTGTCACAGAGAGCGGGGGGGTGCATGTAGAAAAGTGTCTCAGCTTCAGAAACATTGGATAAAACCGGCAAAGCAGTCAATCTCCCAATGTAATTACCCATCATGCCATAGCTCACAGCTCTCTTTCCTCCCCCTAGGTGGAGAGATAAAATAAAGATTATCCCTCACAAGCCAACCTGACTACATTCAAGCGCCGGTCGTCACCATGGAAACTTGGTGCTTATGCACGGGGATGATAAAACTGTGAAAATCGCCCAATTCAATAATTTTTATCTGCATTATAACCACCAGAGCAAAAGACAAATAGGTGGACGTTTTTAATAAGAGTGCAGAAAGTGTCGGAGAAAGGTTTCCCTTCATTTATGATAGCGATTAGAAAATATTTATATATATATATAAAAGATTTACTCTCATATTGTACAACATGGAAAAATACTTAAGGATTATATTTTTCCTGAGGTCTGAATGGAAACTCATATAAATAAGCCCACTGAGCACAGAGGTATCAGTGGTGATGAATTTGAACAATAAGGCTGCACATTTTATTACGTAGCCGAGCGGCTTTTGGAATTAACAACAGTTCAATAAAAACACGACTGAAGTCCTGCCGCTCCACTCGGGTGTCTCGTATTAGTCTTCCTCCTAAACTAACAGCTGCATCGTCTTCCTGTGACTGACATCTGCAGACATCGTTTTATCAGTAATCAATACATCATATTGCCCTGATGATCAGATTACGGTCAAGAAATCTGATGAGCGACTCCATTAAAATGGCATGATTATGGATTTAATATTTCTTAATATTATTTCTTCGCTGCCAATGACAGCAGGGACGTGACTTTGGGTTCACAGCTGATAACAGCCATTGGTGGTACAGCTGCAGAAAACACCCTCCAGATACCAATACTCATATACTCAACGTTACATCATTTAGTAGTGGGAGGGGCTACAGTCTGAGGGGGCGTTCACAACCCACCATTTTGGAACAGTTTATTTTGAAGTTTACCGTCTAGGTCTTCTCCTCTTCCAGTCGACCGACAGTGTGTTCATTAGAAGTGAGATTATAATCCAAACCAACAACAGGAAACATCTGCAGCAGGTTTGAGAAACACACATTTGATCTGTTTAGGATAACCAAAACTAAAAACCTCTCTAATTCAAGTCGTATCCAGTTGAAACAGGGAAACACAGGGAGGGGCTGTCCAGACGTGGGAGCACTGGACCATAACAAACTAAGGCAGTGAAGCCCATTGGATCCTCTGTGTAGTTGGGGAAGCAATCCACTGTGAAATGCTCTGCACATCATCCAGAGCTGTTGTCATGTTGTATGATTCCTGTTTTTCAAAGCGTTAGCTCTCGCTGCTGTGGCGAGTTAAAGCCAGCTGTCAAGGTGTGTTACATGTTCATTTGTGTTTGAAATACGCTTTGAAAAAAGTAATGAGTCACTACAGAAACGAACTGCGTCTCAAAACGTAACCAATACAGAGAAATACACCCATGAATAAAAGCCTGGTCTGCCCTTCCCAGCGTCGGCCCTCGCCGCCGTGAGGGGCGGATATCGCCTCTGGTCAAATCTGACACGGCAAAGGAACAGAGAACAAAACAAAACGAGGGTATAAACCAAGTCGCTCCCCGGCTCCTCTCTCGGAGGAGATCAGGGCTATAAAATATCAGTTCTCCGTGACTCAGCACATTGTGAGCCGGCCGGGCAGGGAGGCAACCGGGGGGGGGGGGGGGGTCCGGCGGAGAGAGACCCAGCGGTGCGGGGCAAGGGTACGAGGACACTCCCATCTCGCCAGATTAAATCACGGGGCTCCGTCAGGGTAAATCACTGTGTGTGTGTGTGTGTGTGTGTGTGTGTGTGTGTGGGGACGACTCCGAGGAGCAGAGATCTGCTGAGGCCCCGTGGATGCAGAATAACGCTCATCCGTGGTGATCGTTGCACAGCGCCATGCGTCCCTGAAGACGAGCCGAGGGTCACCTGTCATCTGGGAGCACGGCGGCCCCGTCGGGAGGCTTCCCCCCACGACTCAGAGACTTCTGGCACAAAGGGACAAAAGAATCAGCGTTTAAAAAATCTGATTTCAGTTTGATTTTTGAGCAATAAAGACACGAAGGCATCCGGTTTACCGACTACCTGCTGCAGTCTGTTGTGGTTCTTAGTACTTGCAGGTATTTATTACCCGGGCAGTTGCACGTTATGAGCATGAGGATCTACGGCAATGAAACCTAAGGGCGTATGACGCGGCGCATTGCTTTTAAGTACACAAGGTACATCAAGGTACACAGCATGACCGAAGGAGTGCGGCTTTTGAAGTTAGCCCGCCAGATGGATTGGCGCAGATCCGGCTGATGCAATTGTTGCTGCGCCGAGCGTGCAGCGATGCGCCGGGCATGCAGCGATGCGCCGGGCATGCAGCGATGCGCCGGGCATGCAGCGATGCCCCGCGGCGCCCGGCAGCACCCGGCGGCTCAGCGCGCCATCTAGAAATACAGACGGCAATTAAGAGGAGGTGGTAGGTGACGCCACGTGCATGATAGTTCACTTACAGAGCCAGACGTATTGTGTCCGAGCGGATTGTATTGAGCGGCCATGACACAGTCCAGGTCTCTCGCTCGCTCGCTCTCTCTCTCTCTCTCTCCCTGGGAGAACAGCGGGAGGAAAGAGGGAGGCAGGGGAGGTAATTGACCTCGGACACTCTATTTATTTTGGCCAAATTGATTCTGCCTGTCACCAAGCCAACACCTCTCTCTCTCTCTCTCTCTCTCTCTCTCTCTCTCCTCAGACTGGGTGGGACCAACATAAGCAGACAGGACAGGAAGGTGTAGGGCTCAGAATATAGAGCTAACTCTTTTGTTTTGCCAATATAATGAAAACTACTTTGCTCTCAGCTAGTATATAATCAGCTGGAAGTTCAAAACAAAAACGAAAAACACACAAATCATTTCTTCTTTCACATTATGTTATAATACCACACAGTAGGAATATGTGTATCTGACTTCTTATCTGTAATCACATGGTGAGGCGTTCTTCCTCTCGCTGCGTGATTTGTTCAAATGTAAACAAGGAGGTAAACAAGGTAATTGTTTTCTAATAGGTCCGGTAAACTGGCTCGGGGTAATCATACAATTCTTCATGATGTTTTGCAAGTAAATGTAGTTCCGTTAAAAGGGTGTTTATTGAACGATTTGAAGTCCTCAGAGGCAGAATAGTCACAATACTGAACAATGCAATAACTTCAAATTCAACCACTTAAACAAAATAACATTTTAACAGGCTTCATTAAACATCTTTCATCATATATGTATATAAATAAAGTAACATTTGAATTCCTATAATAGAGCCCCTTTAAAATGTGTTGCCAGCAGAAGAGGACGCATTTGTACGAACACCCCCCCCCCCCCCCCTTTAAGAAACTGGCCCAAATGAGAGAGACTGAAACATGCCGACCACAGAAAAACACAAGATTTAACGAGCTTTACCCATGAATAAATAATCCCGTTCGCAGCGTACAGTCCAGTTAATTGCATTACTTATCAACGTGTCGGAGAAATCCATAGCTGCATGGGAGTGCATTTCCCAAAAAAACAAACACTGTCCCCTATGAAGCATGTAAGCTAGGTTTCATAACAGCTGTGTTTCTCAAACCCTCATAATTCACCATTATCTTATTTAAAATTACTCATCCATGCAGAACAGAATATGTGGACAAAAGAGAGAGAGAGAGAGAGAGAGAGAGAGAGAGAGAGAGAGAGAGAGAGAGAGAGAGAGAGAGATACAGTCATGGTGAAGGAAACATTCGGGGAGGCAGGGAAGGTGAAATGCATTCAAGGCTGAGAGAGAGACAGCCTTGAATACCTCCAGGACTTTTCCGAGTCACTCCTGTCAGCACTCAGAGTCTGCCCTGTTTGCCACCGTCTTTATAAACCGCAAAATCAATATGGCCGCTGCTCCGACCCCGGTGCCGGAGAAACCCATCAGTGGATTTGTTTACAAAGCAGGTTGTTCAAGAGGGGGGGGGGGGGGGCGTGGGCGCAGGACGGAGAAACCGACCGTACAGTCAACGCCTTAGGAATCAGCTGTAGTTGAATCTTCCCTAATGGTTTTTTGTGGGAGGTAGATGTGAAGTTTTGTTAGATGTGCTCCTGGTGGATCAGCGGTCTGAGGTGCATCTACGTACCTGCCATGTTCTGGGTTCAAATCCGGTCTGGGACCTTTGTCACATGTCGTCCTTTCCGTCTCTCTCTCTACTTAACTGTCCAATAAAGTCAAGAAAGACCCCAAAAAAACGTCCTCTTTTTTGCATCCAAACAGCTTGAAAGTCAGGTAGTTGAAGAACATGAGCACGTTGGCTCCAGAGAGGTCAAAATTTGAATACCCAGAAATCATCAACATGATGTCAGTGAACTACACACAGCACACTCAAGCGACCTGTGATTGCTTTACACCAAAAGGACAAGAGAGGCAAAACATCTGAAGGTTTGTTTGGGAGACAGTTTGAATTTGGCTCTTTAGTTTTGACCCGTGTCCACGCCCGGCACCAGAGTTTCATTTGGTCAATTGAGGCGAACCTACGGGGTCGCCGGGCCCCACTTTTAAGAGTCAGGCTGACAGGAAGGGTGTAGTTTTACATACGACTCTAGTGCAGCTTTGAAGGAGGTTTTATTATGTGTGAATGTGGAGCAGACTGGGTCCATGTTGCAGGAAGCTTCATGCTTTACTGAGTTCTAAAAAACGAGACCACGTGGTAACGCACCATTAGATGTGCCTCACGACGGCAGACACGGTAAACAATGGATAGGACTGGAAAACAGTGACAGCTGGCGGGTGCGCCGTGCCCAGCATGTTCCTGAGACGACATCTGACAGCACAAGGTAAATGTATCTCCCTGACAGACAAAACGGGTTTTGTCTCCGGGACACCGAACGGCAGAGGTACAAAGCGAGAGCGAAACCAACCGTCAAACGCGAACCCATTGGCCTCCGCTTCACTCCAGCCCCCCCCCCCCCCCCCCCCACCCCCACCCCCCCCCAGACAATCCTTGCTCAAATACCCTTGTGCCTTTCACACCTGCTAGCCACGACACAAAGCAGGAACACCCTCAGCACCCCCGATGAGATATTGGATTTATTTTTTGCTCATAAAATAGACTCTTATGCAAGCGCTCCAGTTTTGGACAGCTCGGAGGCTGGTGGGGGGGGGGGGGGGGTGATGGGGGAGGGATGGGTGGTGGGGGGGGGGCGGAGTCAATACTGTGCCAGTTCTGTGCACTGGGGGAGAAAAAGAAAAGAGGAAGATGATGATGACTTGACTGGACCCACTCTAATTGATGGGTCTGTTGGCCTGGGGCAAGTGTGTGTTCTTATGTACGTGTGTGTTTTCTTATGTACGTGTGTGTGTGTGTGTGTGTGTGTGTGTGTGTGTGTGTGTGTCTCACTGAAAAGCACTGCTTGTTCATTGTTACAGACCTCTTATGCCAGAGGAACTCAATGGGAGAGTACACTCACAAAAGATCGCCCCTAAAGAAAAATCATTTGAAGGCAAATCGCTTTTATCTGTGGTTTCTCAGTGAAATGCATCATGGGTAATGGGGTGGGCTTTTTTTTTTTTTTTCCTACCCCCTCTCTGCTAAAATGGGCTTTACCCCGCCAGACATCGCTAATCGCTAGACCGCTTGACAGAAGTATTTACTCTGTGCTCATCTCAGGGGGGGAAATCTGACTTGCGAGTCCTTTGGTGTTCTCCTGCAGCTCCTTCCATTCTTCTTCTGCTTAATCACCCCCCCCCACCCCCACCCCCCAATATATTGATCTAAAAAATATAAATAAAAACATTTGCTATGCTACGACAGGCAATCACGCACCACTGTCCGAAATAATCACAATCATAACTACACTTAAAAATAGCCATCATTATTACCGGTTCTAGTATTACGGTGTACTGCAGTTCTGCGTGTGGTTTGTCCAAGTGGTGTTGCCGTACCCCAGCAGAAGCCGTTGCTCGACTGCTGTGGGTCCAATCAATGTCAAACAAACAATGTCTCTATTTCATTACTTTCATTACTTTTTACTTTCAGTAAAAAGTGAGGAAATTAGTTTTCAAATTTCGATATTTTATCCATGGCTACGGCCTTGCCTGGGAGGAATGTTGACGTAGGAAAACTGCGTGATTCTCTCCAGCACCATTGAAACACCGCGCTTTTGTACTTTATGTATCAATACTTCAATAGAGACGCTTCAGTACCAAGGCTAGTGACTGCCAGCGCTTTCATTCTCCTCCTCATGCCATAGATCAGAAAAACCTCTTCCAACCCATCTATCACCTGATCCACTATTTCTTCTTTTGGCTGCATCAAATGTGTCTAATTAACCGGTATGTTAACTTGCAGCAGCAGAAGTGTGAGCAGGATTTCCCCTCAACACCCCCTGACAATGGATGTGTCATTTTCAACACACCCAGGTGCCTCGTGTGCCAGCGTGGGACGACACATGCTTGTATTAGTTTCAACACCGTGCATGTTAGTCGCCACGTATTCACACAGTCTATTTTTATTTTATTCCATTTGGTTGCGTGGTGTTGAAACTGAAACGTCCTTTCTGAACATTTTCCTACGTTAAAAGTTAAAAGGTTCCTTCACGATTAAAGGTAAGGAAAGGTAAGGAATGAGGAGAACAAAGGCGTGTGTGTGTGTGTGTGCGTGTGTGCGTGTGTGTGTGTGTGTGTGTGTGCATGCTGTATTTATTTGGCCATTATCCCCAACGCCGCTCGGCTCTGTTACTCTATAAATGATGAATGTTTAAAGTAATAATCCGTGACATTTTCATGTAAACAAATGTCAGTTTTGCTGCTCTCTACTGCCAATTGATACAACACAACAATGATTCAACCTATTGTTAGTGCGTGAAAGCTTTAACATTTGTTGCTCTAAACACCACCCGGTGTTTCCTGGGGAAAAGAATCCTCTGGGAGACAGGAAGTGATGCGTTTTATGCTTCCAAACAAACAAAAAGAAGAACTGGGTAGTTAGCGTGAGCGGCGATAGCTACCGTGGCTGAACAGACAAAGAAAAGAGCGCCACCTACAGGAACTCAAACTCCATCAACAGGAAATACAAGGAGGAAGACGACACAGTACTGGACACACTGTTTGATTGACTGGTGATCTCTGGGAAGAGCAGTGAGGAACACCACAGTGAGGAACACCACAGTGAAGAACACCACAGTGAGGAACACCACAGTGAAGAACACCACAGTGAGGAACACCACAGTGAGGAACACCACAGTGAGGAACATTACAGTGAGGAACACCACAGTGAACAACACCACAGTGAGGAACACCACAGTGAGGAACACCACAGTGAGGAACATTACAGTGAAGAACACCACAGTGAAGAACATCACAGTGAGGAACACCACAGTGAACAACATCACAGTGAGGAACATCACAGTGAACAACATCACAGTGAGGAACATCACAGTGAGGAACATCACAGTGAACAACACCACAGTGAACAACACCACAGTGAGGAACACCACAGTGAACAACATCACAGTGAGGAACACCACAGTGAACAACATCACAGTGAGGAACATCACAGTGAGGAACATCACAGTGAACAACACCACAGTGAGGAACACCACAGTGAGGAACACCACAGTGAAGAACATCACAGTGAGGAACACCACAGTGAAGAACACCACAGTGAACAACACCACAGTGAGGAACACCACAGTGAGGAACATCACAGTGAACAACACCACAGTGAACAACACCACAGTGAGGAACACCACACAAAGATGGAGGCTGAATAAAAAACAAGGATCTCACAGATTAGAGTGACATTTCCTTCCTATCTTCCTTTTGTAATAACTGGTAAATCTCTCCTCTGTCTAACGTCTGGATATATCTAGCCAATATCTACCAAGACGTGGTAGATATTGGCCACGTCAGTATAACCAGGTCATAGCTTTAGCATGGGTGGCCCCAATGCGGAATCGACTCTCCTTGGCTAGTGCCGTGCTTTACCCGCCTATATAGGACCACTGGCCGGGTGCTGATCAGCGTGTCCAGGAAGTCATCTGAAGCCTGCACTGGGGCAATTTCCTCTTTAATTTGGTTTCATATTTACCCTTGGCACACATTCCTGCTGGTCAATCACACCTCAACAGCTCCACCTAACCGCCACGCTATCGGAAAAAACCTCAGAGAAAGAAGTCTGTTATGGGAAGAAAAAAAAAAGTGTTTGCAGTTGCAGTTTTCAGTTTTTTTTCCGTCCCCCATATTGTTAAGCATAATTCACTTTCACACTCGGGGCATTTGCCAGTTGGGGGAGAGAAACAACGTGTACAATGATGATAATTTGTTCCCCTCATAATCACTTTAAGAGGTGGCATTTAAGGAGAGCTGAAGGCTGGGATGGTGAAAGAAGGGAGAGAGGCAGGGCTGTGGGTTGAGGGTGAATGTGTCTCTAATTCCCATGGCATTTACTCTGACCTACGATACATCAATCAAAGCAAAGATGAGATTCACAACAACACAGAACAGCAGCTCACCCACACACTTTTCTGATCAGCAATTTCAGCTGCGTTGGTTTTTTTTATGACCAAACTCGTCCACTAAAGGTGGATTGAGATGCACGGTGCTGCAGGAGATCAATTTGAGCGAGTTGCTGCATGAATGTTGAGTAACCTACCTGCAGAATCAGCCTCACGTATAAAGCCTTTCTTCATTCAGGGTACTCGGTCGTTTTTATCAAGCGTGACAAAGGTATCTCACAGAGCTTAAACTAACGAGACACCGCCTAATGCCTCGTTCCTCTAAACAAACTGTGTTGTTGTGATTCTCTTTTCAGGCATCTTGGGTAATAAAATATAGTAAGGCCATGTCTACTTGCATTAGAAATTAGAAGAGCAGAGAAACTGTGCACAACAAAGTCTACGGCTTTTCCTGTTGCACATGAATGAGGGCCAATGTTTCGAAATGTGAGATGCCCAAAAACCCAATATGTGTGAAATACACTGGAGAGCTGTTTTGCCGTTTTAAAAACACTTTGCTGTTGGTTTCTGCGAGACTCCCAGCAGGGTGTCCGCCACAGCAGCAGATTAATGACTCACAATTGAGGCCCTACAGACAAAAAAGCTTTCTTCACAGTTCAACTGACAACTCCCATATTGACAGGACCGTTGGCTGTGTTGTCAGCCACAGCAGGGTCAGCAGGATGTCCTCAGCATAGTAGTGGAGTCACACACAGTATGACTCGCCGCCATCACCATCATCACCGTCCTCTCCATCGTCACCCTCATGGATGTCATCACTGTCATCACATCATACACTAATAATAACAATAATAAACTACACTATATGTCCAAAAGTCAGTGGACCCCCTACTAGGTATTGAGTTCAGGTGTTCCTCAGGGTTTGGGCTTGGCCCCTTAGTTCCAGTGAAGGGTAATCTTAATGCTACAGGATACCAAGACATTTTAGCCAATTGGGATCTTCCAACTTTGTGGCATGACTGAGCTCCTGTGCACAAAGCCAGGTCCATAAAGACATGGTTAGACCAGTTTGGTGTGGAGGAACTGGATTGGCCTGCACAGAGCCCTGACCTCAACCCCACTGAACCTTTGGGAGGAATCAGAACACCGATTGCGAGCCAGGCCTTCTCTCCAACATCACTGCCTGACCTCACTAATGCTCTTTTGGCTGAATGGGCACAAATTCCCACAGACACTCCAACAGCTTGTGGAAAGCCTTCCAGAAGAGTGGGGGGGTCCAACTCCATATTGATGCCCATGGTTTTAGAATGGGATGTCCAGCAAGCTCATATAGGTGTGACGGTCAGGTGTCCACTGACCTTTGGCCATATAGTGTATTTATAGAAGGAAGGAGAAGAAGGAGGACTTTATTCGCAACATTGCACACACTATACATGCAGGGGGGAAACACACACGCATTTAGAGTGTCCAAGTTGAATGAAATCTGCTCTTTATCCCATCCCCGCCGATCTTTCTCCAAGCCGGCCAGGGAGCAGAGGGTGCAGACGATAGCCCGGGGACCAATTCCAGGTGTTTGTCGCCATCCTCGTCGGGGACAGCAGACTGGATATTGCATGTTTTTAGACAGGGTTCTTTCCAGGAGGAGACCCAAGTGACCACGGGGAGAACATGCAAACTCCACAGAAAGGCCCGGGAGATAACCCACCTGGGCACTCCAGACTCAACAGCGCCCCAGGCGGGAATCGAACCCAGGACCTTCTTGCTGTGAGGCAGCAGTGCAAGCACTGCGCCACCGAAGTACAAAATGCTTTACATACAAAAGTACAACGAAAGGAATCAAAATACATAACACGAGGGTCCAAATTAAGTAAACACATGAAAAAAGAACAGAGAATAAGCCAAATTAAAATAAATAAATAAATGAAGTAAATAAATGAATTCACTTTGAGACTTTAAATTGAGTCATTAATTGATTGAAATTGAAAGGATGATACAGATTTTTCTAACCGACTAGTCCACGAGTGACTAATCAACTGTTTTTAACCCTAACCCTAACCCTAACCAGAACCAAGCCCCCTGGCAGCGTTGAGCCGGGGCTGCGTGTTGCGTTGTGTTGTTAGTACTGTTGATAGTTTTGAAGTTAAACTTTTCTCTGCTGGTTTTGCCACGAAGCGATTCGGTGGAGTTCGGTTCTATCTCTCTTTTAGCAGTGATTGGTTCAGAGACCAACACGTAAGCGGGGGCCTGCTGAGCCTCGCTCTGGAGCTGCATCAGTTGCCATGGGATTAATGATATGCTGTAGCGTCTGAAAATACACCCTAATGCCATTGTTACACGCTGTTCATTATAATTAGCTTTAGATTGCCTCTCTGTTCTCTGAGGGCATGGAGGCACTAGAGTGCTTCTGAGCTGTTTTAGGGTTTTCTCCACTGATGGATCGTTTGCTTTGAACAGGCTTTTCATGGAGCTGGAGTTCAAAGCGACAATGCAAACCGTTCAAGATGTGATGTATACCAAGGGTTCAGCACCAACACGCCGTGAACGATGGCTTTTCATGTCAGAGATCTGTCTTAACAGTGATTCACCTCCACAAACAACACTTGATTCCTGACAAAGTAATAAACAAATCATCATTAACAGGTGTATCTGTCTCTCTGTGGTTACCAGACTCGGTGGCTCATGATACAGTACATCACAATGTAAATGTAGGAGAGGCTCCTGCTTGTCAAGGCACATATCCATCCAAGATCCTGCTGTCTCCATCCCCCATCTCTGATCAGGGACACAACGGTCATCATTAACGTCAGGCAGGTTTAAGGAATGGAAAGTCTTAAAATCATATTTTTATTGAAACAGGTGAAACAAATCTGACAATGATTAATTAATTAGTTAATTAATGAACTTTATTAACTAATTAATTTGCATTTGGAAATAACTACAATTATCTTTCAAGAAAATTGTTGAAATTTTGAATCAACTGTCACTACTTGTTACTAGTGGAGTGATTATTTTATTCACCTTCTGTCAAGGTGGTTTTGAATTTCTTGAAATGATGTTTCATATATTTTAACAAGATTTTAGGACTGAATGGGACAAAAATGACTGACATTTTTGGCTTGACATGCAAAGGATTTAGGCAGTAAACAACTAACTAACTAACTAACTAACTAACTAACTAACTAAGACCCAAATGTCTTCCCTTGGTTCGTGATTTCTTTCAAAGCCTCCCTCAGCAGGCTGTGTATGCACCGATAGTCCAAACACCTTTCATATTATTCCACTGTGCAGAAATAACTTCCTTTCCCCCGGTGCCCAGGGTGGCTGTGTCAAAAAGTCTGGAACGATCTCCTGCTGGCCACAGCCATTCTGGACCTACATGGGTAATTGCACGACTTGGGGTCTGAAAGCATTCACAGAAGGCTAGCAGGGTGCCAATTCCTCTGATGATAACAATGTGGATGTGATATTCTTGCCTGACGCAGGCTGATTATGATATCATGTTATAGAGAGTGGGCTGAGGGGGGGCAAGAGCACACGGGACAAAAGCCATAATATTTATGGCCATTGATGTTTGTGTTGTAAATTGGTCTGGTCTCTGGCACACCACCCACCACCGCCCACCCCTCCTGTCCTCTTGAGTTATAGTGGCTAGTACCAGACACAGGCAATAAAGTCACAGGGTTTAGCTGTGCCACTGGCCTGTCTGGCTTCCAACCAGCATCTCCACTGTCATCTGAACCCTGCCTGGACCGTGGAGAGGTGGCCATGACTCAAAACCTGGCCACGTCTAGACGAAGCTGGCCACAAGATATGACTCGATGATTACCACTAATTGACTGGAAATAGATGTTTTCCTCTATATTGTGGAATAAATACTGTGCAACATTCAGTTGTATTGGAATGACATCGTCTTATTCTTCATGATATCTTATTATAAGAAATTGCGGGAAGAAAAATAATGAAATTGTCTGTAATTGTAATCGCTCTGAAAGTAAATGTTGATTTGAGGTGAATGGCAGAAATGAATGATGAAAAATGATATGTTCTTTATATGTTATATCAAACAGTAAGAGAGCAGGGGTTTTCCTGCATAGAAGTTATGCAGAATTTTCTGTTTTCAATGAGATTTCCCTGTTCTATATTTGGCTGCTATACGGAACTACGACCAGCAGGGCGTTGGTCATGAGCGCTACTGTGTCCACTGTCGCTATGCAGAAGAAGTACAGAGAACGCAACAAGCAGTGATCACTGAGATGAAAATACTGCGTGTGTGTGTGTGTGTGTGTGTGTGTGTGTGTGTGTGTGTGTGTGTGTGTGTGTGTGTGAGTGTGTGTGGCCTCAGGTCTGACTTATTAGCCTGTAATCTGTCAGCAGTGTTCTAACACTAACTGTGTAACACTAACTTTGTGTTTTTCTGTTTCTTAATTCTGAGAAATGCTTTTAGGACATACAGACCTACCTCGATTTCTCATGATGGAAAATAGAATGGATAAATCCTTTACTGTCTGTTTCAATTCTGCTTCACTGTCCAGGTTTCATTTTGGTTCATTGTTACAAAACAGTCAGAATAGAGGAAAAGACCATTAAGACTTGCTAGCATAATCATACAGTTATCAACAAAAACTGTCAAATCAATAGCGTACAGTAAGCTATAAGTCAATAAGCTACTGTTTAATGAATTTAATTGTTTATTTTTTGTATATTTTGTCAACCACCTGTTAGCTTTGTTTATTATAGCCTAAATATGATCAAGCCACTTCAAAATCCAACAAGGGACCATGTTCATGGTATAGAGGGTCGATTGATCGTGTTCGCTGCACAAGTACCACCGAAGCCCTGGAGAGATGGCTCCACTTAGCTCTACCTCAACAACCTTTCTATTTATGGTCTCAGCTCTTTTATTGATTTAGCTGTAAGCAGGTGACTGGTTGGACCTACCAAGAGTCTCCTGGCACCTATTGATTATATAGTATTGTAGCTGACCTACCAAGTGGAATAGTATACTGGTGCTAATACATGAACTGTATAAGGTCCAAGGTGTATAAATTCAGTCCCCACCAACCATTACAGGATGTAATGATTTACATGAAATCCCCACAAATCGCTGCAGTTTTTAGGAAAGTTTTTAGCAAAGACTTGAAGCTGCAAGCTGTAAAAATACACCATCAGCCTTAATCACAGATGAGGCTACAGGAGAGCAGAGCGTCCATCCCTACTAATTGAGAAACTGTAGATTCGCCCTGAATTCGCCCAAATTAAATTATGTTTTTTTTTTTTTTCAAATATACTCTGGCTCAGAATAAGAATAATGTCAGTTCAAATCCTGCAAACTGGCCTAATTGGATGGATTTCAGGACTTCTTTAGTGAGGGGAGCCAATCAGGACCAGGACTAACTATAAAATGGGACCTAAACTAGCGTGAGTGGCCGATCACCAGTCCAATCACAATTGAAATTATGCATTTTCTGGGTTGAAGTAGTCCGTGCCTGACAGTTAGTTTGTCGTATTAAGCTTTGTGTGCAAGCTTTGCAACTACAGTGGTTAAACTATGTGTTGACAAAAATATTTTTGGGCCGGAAAATACAGTATCATAATAAAGTTATGATACTGCAAGACAGCTAACCTGCCAGAACACAGCGATATGGTAGAGTGGATCTACTCTTCTTGACAACACATTGGTGAATGACTCCTTATTCCAGCACTGTCATAACTTAAACTACAGCAACAGTTGATGCTGCACACCTAGCTAGCTAGGCGCCAGCATCTGGACTGCTTTGTATTTCAGCCACAGACCAAACCAAACTATGAAAGAATGAAACCTTAATGGTGTCTCTCCTGTATTACACATGTATCTATACTCAGTGCGTAGTGGAAGTAAACGTCGCACCCCCTGAAGCGAGCCCCCGACTGCGGCGCACAAAGCGGCTTTGAAGCGCTTCCAGTAATTGTCGCCGCTTCACACAGATGAGAAAAACAAACATTTGAAAGAAAAAGATTTCCTTCCTGAAAGACATCTTCATGCCTTCCTCTTTTTATGTCCTTAGTTTCAGCCTGGATCCCGCAGCCTTGTCTCTGCGGCTGACGGTACCTTAACACCAGAAGGTTTTTAGATGTTCCCTGTCTTGCAAGGACACGGACATGGCGGGTGGTGTGCTCTTCATCAAACACCTTGCTCGTGATACTGAGGCCCAGTTTCACCATTGTGACCTCACAAAGCAAGACAAGACATTAATGAGTGGAACCTTTTCCTGCTGGCACTCATTATCAGCCCAGAGACGTACGGAAACACAAGGCCGCTCTGCAAGATTATCACTGACTTTAGAGAGAGAACTGTCTTCAAAGAACATCCGTTTAAAGGGAAACTCTTTATTGATCTGTAGGTTCCTTGTAATTTTCTTTTTTTAAAGCGTACAGCACGCAATTAGGAATAAGGATTCGTAGTTTCAGCGAAGCAATGGTATCAGGTCATATACAACATTTTTATTATGTACATACACTACTTTGGAGAACACATTATAGCCAGTGTACACATGTTGGCGACTGTTGTATATGTATAAAACCTATAATACCTGTATGACCTCTGGACTTTCTGTGATAATGGTTACTTCAATGACCAGGTGATTATGTGATGCATTAGTGTGATTATCCTCTTAGAGTAAGACAATTTAGTGCACATTAATAGAGACCAGTCAGAACATGCATACACCTTAATTGCATTTCTTTAAGTGTGTTTTTGACAGAGCGCCATGTCCTTGCTCAAAAACACAACACTCACAATAACCGCATCGCATGTAAACTGGAGTTGTCACTCTGTAGAATCATGTAAACAGCTCACTCACTGCTGTTTAGGAGAAAGTTTTGTACTTTAGAAGATGTCCCACCTGTGACCATACCTGACAGCAGAATATCATGGGATAGGGACGCTCTTAGGCTGATAAACTGAATGTTGCCTAGTGCAGCTTTAAGTGGTATGGTCCTGTTTATGGTCCTGCAACCCTTTTTGCAAAACAGATGTCATTGTGCTATTTTATTCTCATAGATTCAGTGAGAATGATTAAGAAGATAACTTCATCCTCCGTTTTATTTTAGTGGTGCAAAATTGATCCGCTACATGGTCTCAAAAACTAACTTGATCATGAGAAAGCTTTGAAGGAAAATGTGCTGTTTGATTGGTTTGTTTCACAGTCAAACAAAAACAATTCAGAGATCCAATCGGAGAAATAACAAGAAAAAGTAGTTCATTACAACACAGTAGAGTCATCAGTGTACCTGCCCATCAATGTACCGATAATTACCTATTATTGCTCTTATTTATAGTAAAATGTGTTGCTATATGTGGCTCAGCTGCTACATCCACCAGAGAGGAAAAGGACCTTGATAGAACCTGTACGTGCTTCGACCTCTGTAAAAACAGCTCTACGTCTTGGCATGGCAACTGCAAGGTTTCTCCTTCAGGGGCTGTGAAGACGCAGAGCTGCATCACTATTATTAGTTGTGTCTTTACTTGTCATCATGATTTATTTGTTGTTGGTTTATTTGTTTTTTTCTTTCTTTTGTTTTGAACTGAGAGGTTTTCATGAATCCCTTGGGTCTTTTTTTTATCTCACCTGCGTCAGTAATTTGATTCTTGTCTTTCTGGATTTTTTGTCTCTGGATTTTATCACTGTGTTGTTGTTTTTTTTAAGTAATAATCTGACATTTTCAAAGAAATACATTTCAATAAATTGATATAACAACAATGTGTTATACCTCTAGCCAGTTTATGAAAGCTTTTACATGTGCTGTTCTGGTAGGTAGGTCTGGCACACAGGAAGTGATGTGTTTTACATTTATAGAAACAGTAGAAAATCTCTAGGAAAGCATCTCTCAATCAAAATTTAAAAAACGTACGGATTACCACTTTAACACTTTGCGCAAGTAAACTAAAACTAAACTCGTAACAACAACCCTGCCTTGTGCGAGTAGAAATGTGGCTGCTGTTGGCTTTGAAGTGTCAGAATCACTCAAATGTTAGCCTGAAAACAATGAAAAAGCCAAACTACGAATCACTGTCAGGATAGCCACCGTGGCTGAACAGACACCTACAGAAACTCAAACTCCATCAACATAATACCCAAGGAGAAAGATGTCACAGTGCTGGACACACTGTTTGATTGACAGGTGATCTCTGGGAAGAGCAGTGAGGAACACCACAGTGAGGAACACCACAGTGAGGAACACCACAGTGGAGAGAGAAAGATGGAGACGGACTAAAGAAACGGATCTTGCAGAATAAAACAGGTAAACAAAACAAACACTCACTCATGTCAGTCAAACTCATATCAGTCGAACCTTGAATCAGTGGAAAAATGACCTTTCGAGATAATGTCCATGTCTCACATGTATTGACCCAGACAGTTACAGTAGTTCAGTAGGCCTGGAGCTCCATCACCTTCCGTCACATTCATTGTTCTATCTACTCATAAGTGCTTGACAGAAATCATGTTGTGATACTGAACAACATTAAAAGACTGTAGTCACATTTTATTCCTTTGGAGTTTATTAACATGAACAAGTCTCCTACAGTGAGAAAGCAGAGACCCAGGAGACACAATTAATGTGGTAAAGATTTATTAATGTTACCATAAAGCTTTATTTATCTTCTTACAATTCATGACTGATTAATGTTAATAGAACTTTATTGATATCCAATGTGAAATTGCAACGGTCGCATGACAGGAAATGCATCTACACGTATGACGAAGTGCACTTGATGTTTACCATAGTCAGATCAAAACATGATTTATGATCTCTGAATATTTATTTATTTATTCATTTAAGAATAATGTTCTTTAAATGATCAAATCAAATCTGTCAAACACCAACTGAGAATCAGCGCACTGTGGTCCACTCGTATAGGAGAGAACACAACGTCCCACAGGACACAGGGGTAACTATGGGAAAATATGACTTCCCTTTATGAAAACTTCCACTGCCTTTGGTCTCAACTCCCACAATAGAAACATCTTTTTACATCGAGATTACAAATATTTGCACCTACATAGACAGTGCACCTCCCCCGCAACCGCCTCTGCCGTCCAGATGCATCACATTGGTGTCCCGCAGTATACAACTCTACCTTTTAACATTCACGAGGGACATTCACAGTGGCTGCTTGGAAATAACTTCATTCAGACTCCAACTGGGGTCTAAATCTGAATCTCAAAATGCAATTAACACAGAGGCCAGTCCCATTATTTCTTGGCAGCCATAAAGTATTTCCCCAAATGAAAAGATTGTCCGATATGAGGAGCCATAACATATCCCATGTATTAGGTTCAGTATTTACTGCAGGCACCTATAATTGTGACTGTGGGAGGAAGGGGGTTGTTATTAGCAAGACTCCCTCCAAGTGAAAAAGAGCGTGCGGCTGTTACTTGAGAGGAAATTATGATTGAGCCGTCATCAGGAAGCATGATTGAGCCATAGGATATTTTGCTACTGTGCAGTGGTCACCATAGGAACCAGAGCAGCTCACACATGGCAAACGGTGCACTTGTGAGTAGTAGCAGTCCAATTTAAAACTGCACTGTACGATGCGTATACCCCAAATACCTCGGTCTCACCAGCCTAAACCACAGTGGGGCTGCAGCAGACAGGAGCGCCCCATCCCCACGAGTTGAGACCCTGTAGTTTCACCCTGCTTGCTCGAATTAATTTCAGGGGGCTGATATGAAAACATCGCCGCCCACAGGAAGTGATGAAGCGCTGTCAACTCTGAAGAATGCGAACGGCACCAGTTTTCATGGTGTTTTTAAACTGGCCTCGTCTGACGAAACATTTAGCTTCGCTGTTCTTTCTTTCCTCGCTGCTTTCCTAAGTTGTTGTTGTTGCTCCGACTTCCATGCTGGCCTCACCTTGAAACAGTTTACCACTGGCCACACCCACACAACATACACCCACACCCACAGCAATATACCCCACATCTCCACAACATCACCTTAAAACCTTTTAAATGACAGTAACTGTTGACAAGATGATGGTAGAATCTACCCTATTGTATTCCTTGCACCCTTGCAATGAATGTGAGGTGCTGTTGTCCCTGTACTGTGCATACCAGTATGTCATATTACGATTCTTATGTACGTACTACTATGTAAACTATCTGTTATGTCTCTGCACTACAATGGAACCAAGAAACATCCTTGTGCATCCATCACACTTAGCAAATAATGTGATTCTGATGTTTAAAATGCTAACACTGGATCCTGTAATATTCTAGACATTCTAGATGTTGCAGGATGAACTTCAGGTAACAAAGTCATGTCTGTCGTAAATATATTGAAAGTAATTTTTCCAAAGAGGATATATAACATTTTGGAAATTAAATGAATTGTGTAATTCCTCTTCAACATGATGTGATGGGGGGGAATGTTCACAAACAGCCACAAGGGTTGAGGGAAGTGGACTGAAGGGATAGTCTATTTTATCACACAAGCACATATTGCACACACACACACACACACACTCCTCTCTCTCTGCAGTGCAGACACTGTCTCTGTTCATTCCCATTAATTAGAACACAGAGATAAGATGGCTCTCTGCATTTAATTAAAATCGTAGGCTGGTGAATTTCAAACGTTGAATTTTCATCCTGGTGAATTTGCTCAACGCTCATCTGACATTTCGTTAAGAACCTGAAGCTCACATTAGAGGCATCCGTTTTTTAGTTATACATCTAATCAGAGTGCCGTTGTAAATACAGTCATCAGATGGAAAGATGTAATATGGGTCGTGGCATTTGAGAAAAAATCAGATCGGACCATAAATGGTTGGAAGTGAAGTCGAATTTTAAAATGAAAAGCTTTTTAGTTTCTTGTGCTGACCAAATAATGTACATTAAAATCAAACCAAAGAATCAAAGATATAAAAATGTTTAGCTATTATTTAGCAAATATCTTCAGTGTTGAACTGGAATGGTCACATGACTAGACACACCTATATACATACAATATGAGGGAGGGCATTTCCTGTTTACCTGACAAAGATCCATGTTGGATTGATAGTTGAAATAGTCCTAACCTGGGTGCAACCTCACTCATTCCCATTGAAGATATACAAAATCAACAACCAGTAATCAACCTTTTTCTACTGCACGATACTGCCGTTCTTTTGGCTCAACACTGAGAATGGATACGCTCACAATAGAAAGCATGCTTAGCAGTGCCTGTGAAAGAGGATGAGAGCTTTGTTTTGTGCCAGTGGGGTGGAAAGTCAACACCAGTAAGTAACCATCTTCCGCCTCCCTTTGAGGGTATGGGCTTTCAGATAGACTCAAGTCTCTGAGGGTTATTCACGTTTCAATCTCCCTGCAGACAGGCGGTGACTGGAAGACCAGGGAGGCGTTAAAGCTGCACCAGGCATGTAAAAACACACCCGTTTTAGCTGAACAAGGTAACAGAGAGCCCGTCAAGTCGCCCTATTTTGCTCTTTGTGTGTGTACGCACGTTCTCTAAAAACAAAATTCCACCCTGAAACACTTCAACCCTGTTACAAACAGCTATTGGGGATCTACCCTGCCGATCTGTGACATTCAACAATCCTACAGGGAGGAATACATCGTCCATTCATCCATTTCATAGAAGAAGAAGAGACACCAATTTCCTCAATAGACCAGAATGCAATGCAGTGTCAAGACACGTTGCCTGTTTGAGCAGTCTGGTTCGCCGTATGCTAGCCGTTGGGATGAGCATTCAACACACAACCTCTGGCCAATCATATTAGGGCTGACAATTTCAGTCAGCATTCTCCTCCCCTTCAACTCTCTTTGTTGTGCATGGTCCACCATGACGCTAGCCATCTACAGCTAACGTTAGCAATAAAAAAAACGTACTTGTCTTACCACTTGCTTATATGCTTCACTTTATCTGTCTCATTTGTTTTAATAAAAAGTAGGTAGATAAATTTCTCTTCTACCTCAGCACTGGTTCTGCTCTTAGATGCTTGTTTAGGAAGGAGATGCACTCATGATTTCTGGTGACTAGTAGTTCTCTTGCCTACTTACGTTGAATACACTTATTGTATGTTTTCTTCTCTCGTCTCTTTGGTGTGAAGCATCACAGACCGGCCGGGTTAACATGAGCATGCTGTGTTCAGTTTACTGACATAGCTATTGAACATTTGCCTGCCTACCTGGACTCATCTACTTCTACAGCTATACACGGTGGTGAGAATGTTATTTTTCTCTTCTGAACGATTCCCTAAGAATCCTTGGATGCCGGGGAGCCACGCTTCACGTTAGACACCATAGATTGACAGACTTGGTAATAATTTATCACTGTGTCGGATCACAGGGAGTAAACAAGAACAGGCTCCCTTCGCACTCAGGGTGCTCCGGTGAAGGGCAAAGTTGATGGGGTCAACACTGAAATCAATCATGCGGCAGAAATTGATCGATCCTGCCCCTCCCATCTGAAGACACACAGTAATTCATACAGAGGTATAGATCAGCTGCCATGACTGGGATTTGTGGGTCTCTCGCTGTTTTTTTTTTCCAACCGTATTCGGAGAAAGCCTGAATGTTGTATATTTTAGAACAGCCAGGCCTCATAGCCCGGCTGACTCAGTCAATATTGGATCTTGGTTACTTTCTTTTTTTGCAATTTGACTGACAGGGCATGTAATTTAGCCGGATATGAAATCATACAATGCTGCAGGTGAGCTGAGATGCCTCAAGATATACATTATATACACTGGAAATAATGTATTTATTACAGATATGTTTACTGATGAAAAGACACAGTAGTTGGCATGTCTATCCCAGCTTTCATTGTATTACAGGTTATATAACACTCTGCATGTGACCAGCAGGAGCCATATTGATCTCTTCTTATACTCACTTTTCTTAAACTTAATTTTTTAGTCTCACTCTTTTTAACCTTTAATTTTTAGTCTCACTTTTCTTAACCTTTATCTTGTCTCACTTTTCTTAACCTTTATTTTTGGTCTCACTTTTCTTATCTTTCTTTAACCAGTTATGCCCCACTGAGATCGAAGATCTCTTTTTCAAGGGAGACCGGGCCAAGGTGGCAGCAGCAGACAGACATTACTCCTGTACTCAGTTTACATTTTGGATCCCAAACTTTGTGTTGGAGAATGAATTTTAACGGTCATCCATATAGTTTGTGGTTTTTTTTCAGCTACTTTGACGTTGCCAAAACCTAATGAGGTGGTTGGTTTTATTTTAAACAATAAAAACGATCAAAACAACGGCAGGATGTGTTTGTTGATATCATGTGGCCACGTCGCTCCACCTGACGAGCAGACGGTGCACCAGATGCTGCTGTTGGTATAAAATGATTTATCAACAAATTAGTTCAAGCTCAAGCTTTGAGCGGAGAACAGTCTGATGAAAGACTGAAATCACGTCAAAACATTTTACTTCCTTTTCACTTACAAATATAGATTAGTTTCATTATGTTTTTTCACCAACACACAACAGGGGTTTGTCTGTCCTGCATCAGATGACATTGCAAGTAGAAAAAAAAAAATTTCTCCTCACAACGTCATTGACAATTCAATCTTTTTTCCAAGAGGAGGAAGCACTCCAGAAGGGAAAAAGCCCAAGATTACTCTAAAAGTGAGTCGGCGCCGTTGTGCGGGAGAGAGTTAGCGGTATCTTCACCGGGGGTTCTTCAAGATGAGATAAGGCCCCCAGCGGACCGCTTCCCAAAAGGGACCGCCATATCAGCCCCACCACTGGAGTCAAATCTCAATCAGCCCTGCTGCCTGCTTGGAAATACAGAGGGAGAGAGCCCGGTTCCTTATAGACTTTACAGGTTTTTCATTTGATCGCTATCACTTCTTATTAACTTCAAATATGTTTCTGAGACGTGTCGGAGAGGCGCTACTCTCGGGAGCCTCCTCGTTGCTGTCATTCGGTTAGAAATCCACTTCCCTCCACCTTCACAACATCAGCATCGACACTGCGTCTCTCAGGGGGTAGCCTCTGTGTTTTATCAGTGGCCATTAAAAAGCCGGATTGCGTTCCCGGTCGATGACTCAGGTTGCCGCCGTGGGTCCGGTGAGCAAAGCGAAGTCGAGCGTGACATTGCCATCAGTTGGTCACGGTCCACATATCATCACAGAGCGGTGGGATGCAACCCTGCATAAAAGGGAAGTGATGCTGCAACTGCGTTAGCCAGCTGTGACGAGCAGTTAAACAGGGCAGCTTTGACCCAGGTATTACAGTAAGCATGGGAATATGTACACTCATGGACACACACACACACATTTTGTACCACTGTACTTGTGAGGACCTTCACTGACTGCAGTCATTCCCCAGCAAGCATTTGATTTCCAAGCATTCATTTTCATTTTCACGAAATGATGTCATGGCACAGTAGAAAATCATTTTTGCACAGATCTGAAAAAATGATATTAGAAGTATATTTAGGTCCTGATTTCACAAATGATGCAGGTAGCAGCTGGATGACAACAGACATCGCCTTAGCTTTCATTTGGGATTTACATTTAGTTTTTGACGCAGGCCCAGGTGTTTTGTGGGTAACCATAACCCTCTCACCAACTTTATAGGAAATTGTCTCGTTGGTCAACTAACCTTTTACCAAACCACCAAAATCATCTCTTGTGTCTCTGGTAGAAATCTTTGTCCTGTACAGATGCTAACATGTAACTGTAGTAAACTAGCATTATCTAAAATAAGAAGGTAGACTTTAAGTAATCCAGAGTTGGTCTTGGTCTTTTTCTGCCAATCCTCTCGTCACAAAAAGATTTTCCCAAAGAAATCTCTGCAAAGACTTCTTTGATCTAATTCTAATATTAACCCTAAACCCAAGTCCTAACCCTAAAATAACCCCTTATAGAAGTGAGGACCCTAAAATAGCCCCTTTAAGAAGTGAGGACCTTAAATAACCCCTTAAGAAGTGAGGACCCTAAAACAGCCCCTTAAAGAAGTGAGGACCTTAAATAATCCCTTAAAGAAGTGAGGACCCCAAAACAGCCCCTTAAAGAAGTGAGGACCTTAAAATAATCCCTTAAAGAAGTGAGGACTGGCCTCCTTGTGAGGACATTTGGTCTTCACACACACACACACACACACACACACACACACACACACACAAACTAAACAGGTCCCAGTGTGATATTGATAACTTTCTCACCAACTTGAAATTGCTCAACTGCCATCCTGGGTCCATTGGTCCTCCAGGTATGTGATGATGAATTCCCAGAATGCTCTAATCTGCTGAAGTGTCCTAGCTGTATTTAGCTCATTCCCACTGGTCATGATCTCACACAGCCACCGGCAACATTCAATTCACTGCGTTCTTACAGCAGATAATGGTAATGTGGCTTTTGCTTTTTTTTATTTTTATAAATGCGCCACACTTTGTATAAATTTATGAAAATTAGTGGTAAAAGCACATTTCAAAGAGAAAATGGGTGAAATAAATAATAAAGTTCTTAAATAACTGAATAACTGAATTTGTGAAATGGGGGGAAAAAGCTCCCTGGTATCCCATGTGTGTGTGTGTGTGTGGGGGGGGGGGGGGGGGGGTAACTGACTGAGGCATTTATGATGTTGGAGAGGAACCACACACACACACACACATTTTTCTCACACACACACACACTCAGCTGCATTAGACTCCGCAGCGAAACTAATCCTGTTACAGTGTCTGGAAATGTGTCTGCTCTCGCGCGCTGTAACCTTGATTTCGTTGAGACAGAGTCGCCCCGGTTACAAAATCAGTGTTTTCCGGCCCTCTCTTCCCTGTCCCTGTTTTATCTACAAGTGGCATATGGTTCTCGTCGGCGGGCATCCTTATCAATGGCTGTCCAGAGCCGCCCCCCACCCCTCGCTGTGGCCCCCGGAGGGAGTGCGCTGGATGATCTTTGACTAAATCGGTCCAACTCCGCTGTCCAGCCTGGAGACCCATGCAACCGACTCTGTTTCACCCCGACCCACCCACCTCGGTGAGTCTGTGTGGGGGGGGGGGGGGGGAGTGAGGTGAGGTTGGGAGGATTTAGTGGTGTGTGTGTGTGTGTGTGTGTGTGTGTGTGTGTGCGCAGCAGGGCAGGCCTCTTCATCCTTTTATTTCAACATGGACAAACCTGACATGTGTCCATCAAAGCTGTCGCCGTGGGCAACGGCCTGCTGATCCCGCTCGCCCTCCGGACCGCCGGCTGACAACTCACATCTGCGAGAGAGACTTGCAAAATGGCAGCCCTATGCCCTCGCATCCACACACACACACACAGACACACACACACATTGTTCGTGTTACGGTAGTTTAGGATTACTTTGATTCCATTTCCACAACACAGTTCAGTGGGAAAACCTCAGAATGCACATATCTTTCTGATATCAGTGCAAAACAGTTTCCAAAGCTGTTTTTTTCGGTGCCATAATAACATATTTTCACTTTTTTTTTTTTTTTTACATTTTCTGCTCATTTGAGTTGACGTTGAACCAGGCCCCCTCCTGCACATCGCCATCCGTGAAATGCCTGCTGGTGCTTGGTGCATGGATATTTGTATTTTGGACACACAGTCTTGTTGTGTCGTCTTGATGTTCGGGGGTGGGGGCAGTTGAGGGGCTAGTGGTCAGAGATGTGAGCTTGTCCTCATGCCTTGATAAGCCTCTGAGTAATATTCTACCTCATTTGATACAGTTGTTTTCCTTTTGCATGCTTTATGGGATTCTCAGCTTGAAATTTGAGAGTTTTGCAGATTGAAAGTCTGCTGTGAATCGTAAAACACTGTACTTCAGTCCTGCGTGATGACAAACCCCCCCGGGCATTACAATCAAGGTTTCAGCTTGCATACAACATCCTCTTTGAATATCACACCGGGGTGCCTGACCTCCGCCTCCTGCTGCAGCTTTGTCTCCGGCTGCAGGGACCTTCGGGTGACCCACCGGCTTATTGTGAGGTGTAGATTAGCATGGGAAACACATGGGTCAGGTCACTGGGAGATCAACTGGGAATTGACCAGCAGGCACTGGGCAATATGTACAGCGTTAAGTGTGTTGTCCTGGTGTCAAGGAGGCTTTAATGGCCGTTTAAATGGGCGTCCCTGCAAACGACCTTGACGTCCAGCTGTAGATGTCGCAGTGTGAAGAATGCACTCACAGATCGTATGGCTTAGAGTTTCCAAAATATTAAAATGACCAATATTGTACAAAAGTCAACAATCAAGAGGTGGAAGACGGACTGGGGGCAGAGAGGGGATAACAGCACCATCCTCCTCTGTGTGTGGGATGGGTTGTATATTGGTATTTATTTATTTACCAATATGCAATGCAGTATTATTTTACATTTCTTCTTTCCTGTTTTATGTATTATCTGAGTCCTAAAAGGACTAAAATTTCTTTCTCTGCTTCACTCTCACTCTGATAAGATTCATGCTGCAACGGTTGCCAGTGAAGGTCATTATGGGTGAAAATCAAGAGCAATGCAGATATGAGGAAGGCGTAGAGCAACGCCACGGCCCAACGCCTTGAGAAAAACCTTGAATTTGCCCTTTCTCTCTCTTTGAAATAACACACTCTGCCACTGAGTGTAGTCGGTGTTGATGAAGAGCAAGGCGCTTACCTCCATCAAAGATATCAGTGAAGTGCACGCGCCATTATCAGAGCCCGCCGAAGAATCCCTGTTTCCAATGGATACCAAATTGAAATCAAGTGAAGCAGACAGGAGGGATGTTTGATTCGTCTTACCTTCAACCTCGCTCCTTATCTTCCTATCCCAGCGTAACGTTGGCAGAGAAAGGCCATTCGGTCGGAAACCAAAAAACGCAGCGGCCTCAAACGTCCGCGGGGCCGAAGGGGTCAAGAATCTGTGACAACAATTTCAGTTGCAGAGTTTAGAAAGAATCATCTGCTTTGGTTCAGACTAATAAGAGAGACCGTTTTCTTTTCAGAATGATGATGGAGACGTGCTTGATATCGCCGGGAGTGAAGAGGCTTGACTTGTGAAGAGAAGTGGGTATCTTAGAACAAAAGGGATGTTTGGTAGACAAATACTCAGAAGACGTGAAGACATGTCAGAGGTGTAACGGGAGTACAGTGCTGAAACACTGGGATGGTCTCGTTAGTCCCGTTGCTTCCTCTCCCCTGCTCTTCCCTCTGGCTTTCATTAAAGGACTATACCGTCCTTTTTGGGGAGTTTGGCCCATTGGTCACCTAACCCAATATCTGAGGAAGAGGAAGGAAGAGGACTGGCACCAATCATAATAATCAGAGGCTTGTTTCGGGGCTCGGCAAAATAGACAGAAAACACTTTCGATGGCAGAAGATCTCTCCACCAGTGTGACTTGTTTTGCCGCAGATAGTTTTTGTTGATTCATAATAACTAATGATGAAGATTAAGTTTTCAGAAGTTATGAAACTCCCATTAAGTCAGTGTTGACCTTTAATACTCTTTTTTTTCTTTTTACCAATTTCTGTGTAATTTCTCCCCTCAAGACTCAGTCAGGAGCCATGCGTTACCGAGGCCCGGTCCCTGTGTTCAAGGGAACCAGTGATTTATGCCTGCACATTCAGGCCTGTATTGATTCCGTTACATGTGTTTGCTCCAAATGAAACTCTGTGAGCCTCGGTGATGAATGTCGGAGGGAACGGTGGATGACAGCCAGAGTGGCCCTTCTGCGAGATGACTCAGGGAACCCGCCACTCTCTTCTCAAATGATGACATTTGATTTTGTCTGGTGCTTTGCTTTTAGTATGACAGGTATGGAAAGGAGAATCAATAGCTCTCTCTCGCTCTCACTTTCCTCCCCCTCCTCCCTCCCCCCCACCCCCGTCTTTTCTCTCAGCTTGTGTGTGTGTGTGTGTGTGTGCATTTTCTTTTCAATCTCTCCAGCTCTTTTCAGCTCTCTTTTTTTCATTCTTTTTGCTTCTTGCCCAGCATATATCTCCTCTCTCTCCCTTTCTCTCTCTCTCTCTCCCTCTCTCTGTCTCCTTCCCATTTGCTCCTCTCCATCCCCCTATTCTATCATCCCCGACTCTCAGTGGCACATATCTGTGGATAACTAATGATAATGGACTTTGCTCCCTGATGTGGGAATTCTGCAATCAGCCACTCTGCATGACACATGCACTGATGGCTTTAATTTTCTCAGACTTGGATGCCCCTCAAGATCGTCAGCACCGAGGAGACAGAGCACCAAAACACACAAATAAACACTGCTAATGAAGAAACAGAGACTAATTCTGCCGAAGGTCTTCACAGACTTTGTTATGGGCGTCCCGGCGACCCAGCTGGTTACGGCGCATGCCTTTTACTTACTACACCATGGGTGTAAATCCGATTCACGCATGTCATCCCCTCCTGCTGTCTCCCTCCTATGTTTCCTGTTACTCTCCACTAATGAAACAGCAGGAAAAAAAGTTCAGAGAATCGGTATCGGTTGCTGAATCTGGATACTGAAGATGCTGAAGATGGTCGAGCCGAGGAGACTTGACGAGATTGTGACACATTCAATAGATTTTCTCTGCAAAGTATTAATGTGAGTAGGGCTGATTTATTAAGCATTTATGTTTCAGCGGTGTAAGGCGTTGATCTTTGGCACATCCAGAGGAGCTTCCATTCAGCTGGAGAAGCTTCCTCATCGTGCACTGGATAAATAAACTAATAAACAAATAAATAAACTAATATAATAAAATATAGATGATTTTGATACAACCCAGTAGGCATTTGAGAGAGGCTTAGGAGGTGGCCAAGTCAAACTTCTTAGGTTTTTCCTATGACGTGCAGGTTCAACATCAACCCAAATAAACATTTTCCCACTATGATATTGTAGCATGGTAAAACATTATATTAAGACAGCTTTGGAAACTGTTCTGAACTGATATGGGAAAGATATCGAGGTCCTGATTTCACAAAACAATGCAGGCAGCAGCTGTGGACAACTGCTGGTGTTGTTTCCTTGCTGTATTTACACTGGGTTTTCGACGTCGGCGCAGACTGTCACATCAACATGTCAAAATGTTTGCAGGAAACTTTAGACGCCTCCATCTCAGGCAGGTATTTTCATTCCAAAATGGCTTCATCTCGCCATCGCCTCCATTTCACCTGCCTGGCACCAGAGTCTTATTAGCAAGGTGAGTGCTTGCTAGTTCTCTGGCCAAGCCGTGGAAAAGATGTGGCCAGGGAGAGAAGCTCAAGTACCAGGCATGACAACAATCCAGCTCTCCACCCTGCTGCACTCCAGCGACCACAGAGCAGAGCCAGCGTCAAAGCCAGCTGTCCTGCTTTAATCTTCTGGCCCGGTGTTGCGAGGATCCTATCTGCCTGGTGTCACCCAACCCTGAATGTGTTGTCCCACTGGAGGGAAGTAAAGTGTGAGGGAGGGCATCGGTTGGATGCCTCTCCACCTTCCCTCTCCCCTCTGCTTCCTCAGATACTCTCTCTCTCTCTCTCTCTCTCTGTCATGCATCCTCACTCTCTTTGTCCCCCTTCATTTTCAATCTCTCTCTTTCTCACTCTCTCACACACACATTCACGCACATCATTGGCAGAGGGTGATGTTGGAGCCATCGTCGCCCATGGGAGGGAGCAGGAATATGTTTGTGTGACGCCACAGAGGAGTAATGGCAGCTAATCAGAAGCATCTGCTTCTTCAAGGTGCCAACATCGTCTCAACACAAGACATGCCAAACTGGAGGATGAGCTGAAAGGAAATAGAGTGAGCACATGGTCATTTCTGGCTTTTGCACCGGTGTGCTTTCTGTAGGATTTGCATCTGCGCTGCCAATTGTCAAACCTCGAAAGAAGACAGAGGAAGACTTATATTTGATTGTGCAGCTTGTTGAATGGTCGTCTTCCTGGAAACCTTTTGTGATAGTAAAACATGTTAAGTGTGCTTTAAGGTTTAGAAGTAGAGATGTAGGAAAATGACAGCACATAAGCAGTAACTTTTCATAAAAATATCAAGATGATGATTATATATTGTGGAACAGTTACAGTGGTAAGAGTGAGGAATTCTTTATGGAGACATTAAAATGTCAAGACAGAGTTAGGAAACATCTCGTGCCAAATGCAACAACATGCAGATGTTTGTATTTCACATGTTCCAAGTTAAAGTTTTTACTGAGGACATTTCCCTCCAATTATAGTTTATATCATACAATACATCGTTTGGAAGGTGGCCAGTAAGATTGATGAATTCTTACAAGTAAAAGTACAACAGCATGCACAAGCCTGCACTGTTCAGAAGTACAGGACCTTTTTTTTTACTACGAGGGCGTTTCCCTTGAATGATGGCGTCGCCACAAAACACTGAACTTACTCAACTGATACATGTTCAGCCTATGATCTCATCCTAGGCACTGAGCTGACCTGAATACAGCAAAACTACTACAAAAGATGGTGCAGACGGGTTGCTATCACTCTTAAGCAAACAAAACAGCACCATTGACCTGACACTGAAGAAGCTTGACAAGGGGCGGGGCTCAACAAAGCATGTACTGTTGGTGGTCGTCCAGGCGCTCAAGACCAATGAAGTGTAATTACCCACTGTACACCAAGACAATCGGAGCTGCTGCTGCTTTTTTTTTTGGGCCAAATCAAATTCTCATTCTTGACATATTTTCACAGTTTGTAATTTTAGTTGAGGCAGAAAGAATCTCATAGTATGAGTTAAACTCTAATGGGCGGAGCCAAATAACCACTAACCAGCTAACTGGCAAACTTGAATGACAAATAAAATTAATAGATATATAAATACAATAAAATAATTAAAAAATATATATATAAATGCTTATTGACAAATAACTTCATTTCTTTAGTAACAAGAGCACTAGGCTTCCTAATATCAGCTACCTCCTCTCTTACCTCTTTGCCTTTTTCACTGGGCTTCAGTCTAACGTTATAAGAAAAGCGATGGTTCTTTAGCTCCGCCCACTGAGGTTTAACTCAACCAATGAGATCATTTCTATCTCCAGTGCAGCGCTGCCTCTGAGAAATGTTTGCAAAACTAAAACGCCAATCTGCCATACTTTCTTTAAACAGTTGTAGCCTGATTGATCGTAAAATGATAAAACACAAAACAGCTCCTCTCTCTTCTCAGTGGCAGAACAGAATGAAAAAACGGCTTCAAGCTCGGACCATCAGCAAATGCAGAGTGCAGTAGGAGTGTCTCTGTGATTGGACGGTGGCGATGGGGAGCATGTGTTTCAAGTGTGGCTGTCCTGTGGCCGATTGCTCACCAGAAACACCCGGCAGACACTGGGTGGCCATTTGTTTCTGTGCAGGCAGGGTGCCAATGAGTGTTAAAGGGTGAAGTCGGGTGCAGGGTGGGGGGCGACACAGAAGACACCAAGAGTTAAAGGTTCAACTGTATACGCTCAGTTTAATGACCTAATAATTCATTAAGTCTTCCTGCAGCATCACGTTGCAGAGCACAGATGGTGGTGAGCTGGGAACAGCGTCTTCCCTGCAGTTTTATGTTTTAATCTGGTAGGAAACCAATTACGCCTGACAGATTTAATATTAAGAGATTGAGTTGGGGCGAGGCACAATATAGCTGCTCCCTGTGCATTTTGACATTGCATATTTGTCATCGCATCTAAAGTGTTCCCTGCACAACAGCAAATGTTTTGAAGATCAGGATATTAGACAGCCCACATCGGTTAAAGTGATCTTCTTTTTGGCGGTACAATAAATAGCTTATATGTGAAAACAGGAAGAGGGAGGCTTCACCCTTTTATATAGTGTAGTTGTTTCGCTGAAAGGTTTGTATTTGTTGTTAAGCTTAATTTACACAGGGAGGACTTGCTGTGTATGTAGTATAAGGTCTTCCCCAGGACAAAAAAAACTCTGGTACACTGGAACTGATGCATTTTAGGTTTCCGGTTTGTTGGGAATAAACAGAAGAAGAACTGGGTATTTAGCATGAGCAGCGATAGCCACCGTGGCTGAACAGACAAAGAAAAGAGCGCCACCTACAGGAACTCAAACTCCATCAACAGAAAATCCAAGGAGAAAGACGTCACAGTACTGGACACACTGTTTGATTGACAGGTGATCTCTGGGAAGTGCAGAAACACCACAGCGAATGAGCTCTTGTTGCCAAACTATGTAAGGAGTGCATTGGAAAAACCACTATGAGGCTATAAGGAAGTAGCAGCCAACACGTATCCATACACTGTCAAAAGAAATTAATGTTTAAGCATGACACCTTCAAAGGCTCGTGGTTGACCTGCATTCTTCCCGCCTGACAGGGAGTGAAAGAACATGCTGGAACAGATTGAGATTTATGTTGAAGCATGTCAGACTTCAAAGGTCTACAGCAAATGTGTTCACTTTACCACACACACACATACGCACGCACACATATACACAAACAGACACTCAATCACTCTGCAAAATGTGCACATGTACTCCCAAATGATCACACTGACACACACGTAGTGTAAGCCTGCATATTGAGTAAATCCAGCAAAATCCAACATAACAAAAGGAAACAAACTGAAAATAGAATTTCAATGCACATCACAGTCAGTTCACGTCTGAGCAAATTCATGTTCCCCTTCTAGTTTGAAGGGAAGAATCCTTGAGAGGAGCTGAAGCTGAGTGTTTCATCCCTGGTTGGCCAATGGCTTAACTTTCATTTACAAACCTTCAATTGCTCAGTGAATCACTTTAGCGGCTTTCGAATGTCTTACCGTGGTAAAAGTCATTGTAGCTTTTTTGTATGAGAAAAATGTGAAACCTTCAAGATCCCCCAGCCTGCAAGACCCCTCAGCCTGCAAGACCCTCAGCCTGCAAAACCTCCCAGCCTGCAAGATCTCCCAGCCTCCAAGACCTCTCAGCCTGCAAGACCTCCCAGCCTGCAAGACCTCTCAGCCTGCAAGACCTCCCAGCCTTCAAGACCTCTCAGCCTGCAAAACCTCCCAGCCTGCAAGACCTCTCAGCCTCCAAGACCTCTCAGCCTCCAAGACCTCTCAGCCTCCAAGACCTCCCAGCCTCCAAGACCTCTCAGCCTCCAAAACCTCTCAGCCTCCAAAACCTCCCAGCCTGCAAGACCTCTCAGCCTCCAAGACCTCTCAGCCTCCAAGACCTCTCAGCCTCCAAGACCTCCCAGCCTCCAAGACCTCTCAGCCTGCAAGACCTCTCAGCCTGCAAGACCTCCCAGCCTGCAAGACCTCTCAGCCTGCAAGACCTCCCAGCCTGCAAGACCTCCCAGCCTCTAAGACCTCTCAGCCTGCAAGACCTCCCAGCCTGCAAGACCTCCCAGCCTCCAAGACCTCTCAGCCTGCAAGACCTCCCAGCCTCTAAGACCTCTCAGCCTGCAAGACCTCTCAGCCTCCAAGACCTCTCAGCCTGCAAGACCTCCCAGCCTGCAAGACCTCTCAGCCTGCAAGACCTCCCAGCCTGCAAGACCTCCCAGCCTCCAAGACCTCTCAGCCGCCAAGACCTCCCAGCCTCTAAGACCTCTCAGCCTGCAAGACCTCTCAGCCTGCAAGACCTCCCAGCCTGCAAGACCTCCCAGCCTCTAAGACCTCTCAGCCTTGCTCCAAAAACCGTAAGGAGCATTTATTGCAGTAGTTCCTGTGAGAGTTAATGGCAAGGTGCTACTAAGGAAAAGATGTCGCAGGGAAAGCATCAAACAATTAATCTTGATAACATTAGGGTACACCCTGAAGCAAACTCTCAGCTCTTTTTCACTTGCCACGTAGTTCATGAGACAAATTGTGACTGATTAGCTTGGTGGTGCGATGTAGTACCTTAACATCGTGCACTTGGGTGATTAGTGGCAAAGAGAGCGTAATCAGATGAGGAGTGATGACTTATAGCTTTTGTCTGATCAGTTGAAGTGCTGCTTGAATTTCTCTGCCAGCCCATCTTATCAACCTAAATCACAAAGTGGGAGAAGGGTGTCCCCTCCCTACTAATTGAAACCCTGTAGGTTTGCCCAGTCTGCCCAAATGAAATTCTGCTGTCAGTTATGGACACTGGTGGTAAACCTGCTCCACACACTGTCTCAGATCGAAACCTAAGAAGGAAATACTGGTTACTGGATACTGAAGATACTGAAGTTGCTGCCATTTGTAGGCCTACAACCTGTGAAATTGCCTTTAATTAGTAGCGTGGTAATGACTAGTAACAGTAGTAAATTTTATGGACAGTTCTATCAAAGTAATTGCTTGGAAAGAACGAGGAGGCTATTTCCCAGAAGTGGACACCAATAAATTCCCAGTGATGGATTATGGCCTTGTGTAGACAAGGATGTCTCTCAGGGACACGTTTGATGGCGTTTCAAACTGAATGAAAATCTACGAGCGGCTGATGGTAACATAATGTTGAATTACATACTTGTGTAATTCAGTCATTTCTATCTCATGGTGTGTTGTTCCATTGCACTGCTGGGATCTCAGGCGACCTACTGCCTGTCTTAATGTGTATCATCTGTTAAGCCGCTTCTTAAAACTCATTCTCATAGGTTTGCTTCTAAGGCATGACCTTTTATTAGTGTTTTGGACCTCCCTCTTATGACTGCCTTATTTATATATTTCTTACCTTGTTTTTATGTATTTTGCTGTTTTTATTTGTTTTAATCGCTTATAAAACACTTGTAACTGTGTTTTGAAAAGTGCTGTATAAATAAAGCATATTTTTTATATTTACTGTGTGTATTTCCGACACATTGTAGTATGTAGTATAGTATGTAGTATGTCTGTCTATCTATCTATCTATCTGTCTGTCTGTCTGTCTGTCTGTCTGTCTGTCTGTCTGTCTATCTATCTATCTATCTATCTATCTATCTATCTATCTATCTATCTATCTATCTATCTATCTATCTATCTCTCTCTCTGTCTATCTATCTATCTATCTATCTATCTATCTATCTATCTATCTATCTATCTATCTATCTCTCTCTCTCTCTCTCTCTCTCTCTCTCTCTCTCTCTCTCTCTCTCTCTCTCTCTCTATCTATCTATCTGTCTATAAATGGGTCTGAAGTGAGAGAATTGAAAGAAGCCAGTGATGAAGTACAGCACTAATACTCTCCATTAAAACTGTGGGTGAGACAGAACTGTCTTAAGTTGATATATCATTTAACTGAAGCCTAATGATTCCATTCAAGCCATCAAACCCGTCACCTTAGCCACCATCAAGGACGAGAGGGTGGTTATGATCTGCCTGCCCCTTCACCTCCTCCTCCACTGCAATGTCTCCTTCAGATGTTGCCGAAGATCATTAATCTGAGCGTGTGCGCCTTTGACTGACTTGCAAATCGGCCCTAACTGGCTCCCTGCAGTTCCTGCCACAGATGATTATCTTTGTGACGATTAAAGCTGTGAGTAATGCGTCCCCAAGGGGCCGCCGCCGCCCAACTCCTCCATCACTGCCACTGACCCCCTCGTTAGCCGAATCATGCCCAGTGGATGGAGGAGGGAGGAAGTGCCGCCGGCGTTCTGCTGCGTGCCCTTGCCAAGAGGAAGTTCAGTCTCATCCCACATGAAGTGTATTACAGTATTTCTCCATTGGTTTGGCTCATTTCTTGAAACAGAAATTACATTCTGAAAATAACATGGACAAACCTCTAAACCACTTTGCAATTGTTCACAACAGAATAGCATTTCTCATTCATTTCATCAAATTGCAAATGTCTTAGTACATGTCTCACTGTCTCAGTACATCTTTGCAAATGATTAAGTACAGGTAGCCTACAGTTAGCACAATTTCCAAGTGAATACATCTTGTTGATCTAAACTGATCAGTTGATTCTCAGTCTAATGGTTGTTCTCTCCAAAACATGTCAGCATCATTTCATTATATAAGTCATCACATGCACAATAGTCTGTTCAATTGTCAAAATTAGTCAAGAACATAATACCATGAATACCATTTATGAATCTCTTGGAACATTTGATACATTGATTACAGTAATTGACAGTCAGGTGAAACTAACTTGAGGAGTTTCACACATCATCAGGGCCTGGTTCACTACTCATCCAAGGATGGTCATGGTGTTCCTACCACCGTACTCTCCTTTCCTCAATCCTATTGAGGAGTTTTTCTCCGCTTGGAGGTGGAGAGTGTATGAGCATCAGGCTCAAAATCAGAGGTCCCTGCTCCATGCAATGGACGCTGCGTGTGAAGATCAGGAGATCAGTGTAGGGGATGGTTGCGACATGCACGCCGTTTCTTCCCTCGTTGCATCACAAGGGAGAATATCCGCTGTGATGTGGATGAGAATCTGTGGCCAGACAGACAGCAGCGTGTGGACGGCCAGGAGGGTGAGGATGAGGACAGTGACCAGTGAAGAAGTATT
Source organism: Hoplostethus mediterraneus (assembly GCA_034670385.1). Classification (NCBI taxonomy): domain Eukaryota; kingdom Metazoa; phylum Chordata; class Actinopteri; order Trachichthyiformes; family Trachichthyidae; genus Hoplostethus; species Hoplostethus mediterraneus. The sequence goes on along the minus strand of JAXDDW010000002.1, from coordinate 18,666,005 downwards.
ACTTGTGAAACTCCAGCTTTATTTACAGCACTGTAGGCTACATATAATTTTCCTTGTTTTTTGTTTATGGGTTTATATTACAGTATATTATGCTGTATACATTTTCTTTTTACTCTGAAGTTACTTGATGTGTGTGAATAGAAATGGTTACAATTTCCTTGGCAGTATGAGTGCAATGTGTGATGTCAAACCTTGGAGGCTACTCTTACCGTAAAATACTTTTTTTCAGTTTTATACACAATTGTATTCTGTTAGCTAGACAAACAAAACTAGTACAGTAACCATTGTCAATGAAGGACTGGGCTAAGACTGAGAGGTGGACATGAGGGATATTTCAATGGTCCTCTGCCATAGTGACAAAACATCTAAACATTTTGACTTGCAGTGCTTACACAATGCCAAAGGGATGATGCATTTTGGGGGCACTGACTATTTATATGAGAAAGGAATTTAGTTTTGACACATGAGTGAACTGTTTTGGGAGAGATATGAGCTTTTGCAGGTGAACCATGGTGTTGTGCTGAACCATCCAGGTTACTTTGGCAAAAGCACCAAGAGTGTTGAGAACGTCCGGTCTGTTTCAAGAAATGAGCCAAAGCAATTGAGAAGGATCTTTTGCATTTTGGTGGCACTGACTATTTATATGGGAAAGGAATTTAGTTTTGAAGCATGAGTGAACCGTTTTGGGAGAGATATGAGCTTTTGCAAGTGAGCTATGGTGGTGTGCTGAACTGTAAGACTGTTTTGCAAAATGATCTTAGAGTTTTGAGAATGTAATTTCTGTTTCAAGAAATGAGCCAAACCAATGGAGAAATACTGTAACCGGCCTCATGGATTCGCGTCATCATTTGCAGTTATGAGATGTTGACTTCAGTTTCACTCGTTATTTCGTCCTTTTGGCAAACTTGTTGCAATTTCCCTTCAAATGTGATTCCCGACGGCAATGATACTGGCAGTGTGAGACACTAACTGGCTGGGTTTACATTGTTCTACTTGGTTTTTTGTTCATCCGTTTCAATTTAATGGCAATCCTGTAGTGTTGGGTTATGAAACCAACATATGTACAATGACTGATTGCAAAGAGTAAAGTGAATTAACGCGATCCTTTGTGTATTCTTGCTTGGTCTCTCAAAAGCTCAGAGAAAATGTTTTTGCTAACTTCATCTGCCGACTAACTTTTGTTCTCAAGCCGTCTCATTAACAGGATACTTGAGAAGTTTATCATTACTCAGCAGCGAGCTTAATCATTTTCCCTCCAAATATGTGAGTGTGTTTTTTGGAGTGTGAAATCGCTCAAATGAATTGACTCTCATTTTTTATTTCTGCAACGTAATCGCCGGATAATGGGCTCAGAGCTGGAGGCGTGGATGCTAATTTCACATCAATTAATGCTATTCAGGGAGAACCCAATAATTGATTACTGCTACACTAACACAACCGACCATATTGCTTTCATTTTCAGTGCAATTAAGGGCTTGTGATCCGGGATCTCATCATAAATCTTAATCAGGAGCCTTGCATGTATAAATGGAAGATGAACTCCTGTATGTATATATATATATACACTATATATATATTTGAAATTTTGCTTCTTCAAAAGCAGAGTGGCAGAGAATGGATGGAAACACAGCCGGGCTGAGTGGAAACTATTGGGGCCAAGGAACAGTGACGACCGCTGAACCAATCTATGGCAGATACCACAGATACCATTTTGACTGACAATCCCCTGCAGACCTTCGCTGACAGATGATGACCTTGTGAGATAATCCCACATGTACCCTGCTGTCTCTGGCAGACTGCAGTACTTTTTTGGTCATCTTGGTCAAAGCTCTGCACCATTGAAACTGTAAGACAGTATACACAAAAGTGGTCCTCTTCCCTCATCCTTTGTGAAATGAGTGCTGTTGAAAACGCCTGAAATCTGTGGCTGTTTGTCATCTCCATACAGTCTGAAGTGAAAATTAATTAATTCAAATTTTCAGACCAAAGGTCTTTGCTGAGGAGCTTTATTGACATGCTACTGAATAAAAGTGAATTCCTACTGAGATCAAATAGCGCTTGCAAGCATCACATAGACAAGATGTGGGAAGTCACTGCATTGAAAAGTTCTCGTCTAAATGGGATGTATTATTATTATTATTATTATTATTATTAGTCATTATCCAACCACTGCCTAGGTTGAAAGTTTCAAAGAGCCTTGGCTTTTTCTCCGTGCTCATAATCCATTTTGTCCAAATACAGAAAACACTTGAAGGTCTGTTTAAGGTTCCCCGGGCCGAGTGGAGAGCCGAACAACATCAGTTCTTTGTTGTCCGAAGGGCGCAGCGCTCCTCTCTCTCACCCCTGCTTCGCTCCTGCTTTGATGGATGGATCAAAGGAAGGATGGAGAAATGGAATTTATGACAGATAGTTGACCCTTAATGATGCTTGCTTGGATGCCCCCCCACCTCCCTTCGTACTCACCCCTCACCCTGACGGTGCTCAGTCCAGTGCAACATATATCTCACTGATGCCATTCCTTCCTTTTGTAATTAAATGCCGCTTTCTAATGTTTCCCTCATGGCAGTGATGTACTTAGTGAAAGGTCATTATTAGGAGCTTTAGCCTTGCTTTCCCCAATCCATCATTGATTTACAACAGCAATAAGCTCTCTCCTCCACTACAGTCTCAGATCAATACCCAGCATTGACCATGAATGCAGTGTTTGGTCTTTACAAATTGGCATTATAACATGTGCACTCGGAGGAAAATCCCAGTTGGATGCAGTTTCTGCAAAGGGGGGAAATATCTGTAATACAGTTGTTATTTTATTCCATTTTATTCCATTATGAGGACCAAAGGCAATTAACAGACGATCAATGCTGACTGTTGCTGCTTGTTGAGAGCATTTGATCAGGGCAGATCAAACTTGATGACAGAAGAGTGTAATAATACAGGGTGATGGGTGTCGATTTGTTGAGGAAACCTTGTTCAGCAGACTGTTTCAAAGTCATGGGCAAAGACCCTGAAGGACAGATTTAACACCTAGGAAGAGGAACAGGCATCTCTGGTGCATTCACTAACTGGGTGATGAATGAATTACAGCTCCTAAATTTAGCTGGGCAGCCTACCTTGAAATCGGGCTAGACTTCCATCTTGAAAGTGCAGACAGGCCGCATTTTACGTCAGATGCCACAACCTCTATTTCTGCATTAAAGGAAAAAGAAAGATTGATGTCTGACCAAACATTTTCACGGTTGCCAGAATAATATGTTGGAGATGGCGTGCAGCCCCATTTCTCAGGGCCGAGCCCCTGTTGGATTCCCGACATGTGTCTGAGTGGTCAGGGTGTCCCGCTACTCCATTTAAGCTAGTTGGCCATAGTGTGTGCAGATAGTTTTAATTGCACACATTTCTCAGAGGCAAGGCAGAAAGAATCTTATTGGTTGAGGGTTTTTTTCAGAGCGTAAATTAGCTAACTTTATTAGCTAATTAGCTAATTAGCTAACGCATTTACCCTGTCTCACAGTGTGGTTCTTTGGCTCCGCCCATTGAGGTTTAACTCAACCAATCACATTATTTCTGTCCATTCTGCCTCTGAGAAATTTTTGTAAAACTAAAGTCTGCATAGTGTGTTGGGCATTTGACTTTGTGTAAAAGTGTTTTTGAAAAAGAGGCTATACATCTCTTCCCACCTAATGCAACGCAGAAGTAACAACAGTTTTTAGGTTGCAATACTTCAATCATATATGTTCTTTTGTTTTGCCCAGTAGACACTAAATATAGGTGCAACTTTTTCCTGAAGAAAACCACTGTCCTAAAGTGGCCATCTTGATAATAATTAAAATGATCCATGCCTCTCCCATAGGTGAGGGGACGTGGAGCAAAATGTAATACCCACTACTGATTGGCATTTAACAGTGAGGGATGTGCGGCAAAGGCTGGAGGCAAGTGAGGAAATGGCAAAAGAAATCAATTTCAAATAGATTGACAGCCTCACCCACCCGGCGTGAGGGAAAGTTTGCTTAACTTTTATTCACTGTTACCCATTAAAACAGATATTAAAACCATGGATTATGTGCCATGGTGATAGAGGCCCCCGGAGGCAGTAAGACAAATAGCCAATACTTTGTCTGCCTTTATATTTCTAATGAAAACCAATTGGCTTGATACACACCTGTTGCATCTGTGATATATGTTCTCATATGTTTATGTGAAATCTGACTTGGATTTTGCTTCAGGGGTTTTTCCACACAAGCACTTTACATGCTGTCCATACCAGTAGTCAGTGAACACTTTGCCTCAAAATACAAATACAGCTTACAGTTGATGCCATACCTTCAATCATGTTTCCGCTTGCATCAGTACAAAAGCTCCCCTAGACTGCAATGCTCAGCCTTGATGAAGCGGTGACGTGAGGGAAGGTGTTCCTATCCTTGGGAAATGTTCCTACTCCATTGTTGTTTCCATTAAAGACAGCCAATTTAGCAATTAGATATGAGAGCGCAATTCCAAAGATGTGCTTTGAGAAAACAAGATGTAATGCTGGGATTTCACACGTGTCTACACAAGATTTCAAGGCGATTAAATTCACACGGTTGTTCAAAACGGGCTACAGATGCTAAAGAAATGTGGAACCACCATGGAAACTCCAAACTGGAAATCCAAGTTAGCTCTTTAGATGAAAAAACAAACAAAAACCTTGAACTTCTGCTTATCTTTCTCTTAAAGCAAAATTACAGAGTGGTCTAGAGGATGAATGCGACTTTCATGACCGTCTGTTTCAATCATATTTAAATGCCGTAGAGGATTAGGAAAAACATTCAGCAGATTACTGACAGGGTTCTTCATCTGGAGCCATTTCCTCAGATGTCAATAATTGCCTTCTTAAAAGTCTGGTTGGGGTGACAGGATGTCGCATGGTAAGTATGAATCATAAATTGTTCGAGAAAATCTTTTCTGTTAATCTTTCCTCTTTTCACTGCGGGAGCTGCGAAGGAACAGAGATTCTCTACGGTGACAACGCTGGGGAGGACTAATGTAAAGGCAGCATGGAAGTCGTTCAGCTCAACCTGCCGTAGAAACCAGTAGTCACAGTTTAGTTTGGACTTGTCCTTTCCTCATGACATTGGAGCAGTGCAGACTTATCATTTCAATGAGTGAAACGATTTCAAGTGGAAGAAATTAGAAGTATTGCAATTAAATGAGAATGTTGTGGCACTTGAATAACATATGGAAGACTGTGAACGTGCTTTTGAAGTGACAGTGCATTTCATAAATCAGTCATGTTGATTGACAGATGACCAGTCATTATGAAAAAAGAGTCATTATGAAAAAAGAGTCATTATGAAAAGAGTCATTATGAAAAAAGAGTCATTATGAAAAAAGAGTCATTATGAAAAGAGTCATTATGAAAAGAGTCATTATGAAATGAAAAGCGTCATGGGGAAAACAAGAGTCACTCGGAAATGTGCAATTCAGAAAAGTAGCATTATGAAATAATGATACTTATTGTGAAAGTGACAATAATATTGATAATGTGAAATAATATTTCATAATAATGAATTGAGTATTATTTAATTATTTAGTGATTTCACAATTTATTTACCCATTTATATATGTATTTATTCATACAATTATTTATTTCATGAAGGTGTATTTATTTATTTATTTATTTAATTATGGCACAATTGGTATCAATAGTTTATCAGTGTGCACATCATAAATTGCCGAGGATAACACAAAAAAGCAAAATGACAACTTATTTCCATTGTGGTCCTCTATATGGTGGCTATACAGCAGCGAGCAGATGCTGCTTTGATAACGGTTACTGATGTCAGGATAGATGAGGGCCTCAACTCTAAGTCAGAATCCTATTTGCTCTTTCTCTGTGTATAACATTTTATAACATTTTCTTCTGAAAATGCACCAAAGCCAATATCTGCCTTCGTCTCCAGCCTCTGGAAGCTGACCAGCACCAAGAGATATTCTGCTCTCACACTTTCTTATTATCTTTCCCCCCCTTTCTTCTACTTCTTGCCATGAAATCGTAAAAGCTTTTCTATCTTTTCACTGCTTGTTGATGTGTTGAGCATTCAAACTCGAAGATGGAAAAATATGACTGTCTATGAATCAGCAATGTGTCAGTGTGTGAGTGGACAAGACAGCCTCTTCATGCTTTGTTAGGTTTTCACTCTCATACTCAGTAGGGCAGAAGGTTATGACCATGGGCTTTAAATCACATTGGAGTCGTCCTTCTTGCTCGGCGAGGCACATATATACGCTTCATATGCTGTCTCGATAGAATAGAAAAATATTAACATGACACAAATGACAAAAAAAACAGCAGTCGAGGGGAGTGACGCCGGGTCGTAGGCACATCACCAGCACTAAACAAGTACTGATGATGAAAACATGAGCTGGTAGTCCTTGTTTAATTTGGTGTTGTGGGAAGTGCCATCCTCGATTAGGTCCAACGTGTCTGGTATCACGGCTGACATTAAGAAAGCTGTTCGCCGTCTCTATCGCCACATCCACATAGCCGTGACTCACCGGCACCCCCACAGTGCATTGTGGCCGAGCCCAGAACGCTCCCCCGAGAAAATCCCTCCACTGCCCTGAAGCGACAGCAAAGTACTGAGATGGGATTTATCCAGTTTGTGCCCTCAGAGCTCAACTCACAGCGTTTAGAGGATGCGCACTGTCAGTTGCAACTGAGGGTGAGAGGAAGATTCCTCTTGTTTTTGGCAGCCATGCTGTGAGGTGATGTGTTTTGCTATGACACATTTACGCTTGATTAGGTTACTGTGTTCTCCACAGATATGTGTTCTTAGTCCTGATTTGGTGTTGAAGCCTCTACAGGAAGCCTTTCATAAGCTCTTTGCGTTTTTGCCAAGTAGATTTCTAAGAGCCTGAAGTGTAAAACCTGCTCTGGCAGTGGAACTCTGCCTATAGCTGAACAAGATCTCAAAATGAATGAGGGCATCTGGTCGAGCTGTTTAGGAAACGGCTAGTAGTTTTGATTAACCGATGGGATTATCTGCTCTGAAGACTTGTATGAAATTGAAACAAACCAGAGGCAGAGGTGTCTAAATGTGCACGACGGATTCGCAAAACAGCCAGTGAATTTCAAAATGAATAGCTCAAGTCAGAGGCAGTGAGTGAGGATGCAGTGACTCACTGTGAACACAGAGCTGGGATGTTTACTCGAAGCGACGCCATCACTTCATATCACTTCATCACGAGCCCTGATTCTACACAATGCTTTAACGCCTTAACACCTGCTTGAGTGCGACTGGCGGTCCCCTTAAAAGACAGCTTGATTCTCTTATAGTCCTCGGTTTGTGTATACGTGGAAGAGCGTTGTAGACCATATTACGATATAACAGATATTACATAGTGTGTGCTGGATGCTGAAAAAAGACAAACAAATGCTTTGCACTCGTTGGCCACGTTCTCAAATTCAAGTTGTATGAACCGACTCCATAAGCGAAAGAGAAGCCATTGATTTTTCTACCCAATTACCCAGACAAACAAAACCAAATGGCACACAATCAACTTTTCCTCTGTCACCATTGATTTTTGGATCAGACAAACATGCACACTCTGTTCAATGTGTGTGTGTGTGTGTGTGTGTGTGTGTGTGTGTGTGTGTGTGTGTGTTGACAGGCAGGGCATGGATGAGCATGTGCTTTGCCTTAAAATGGATTGATTTTAAGTCAAGAGTCCTGTAGACTGTTTTCAGTCTTTCTTGACTTGATGCTTTTGAGTTTGGTTCACAGTGTCATGATCAGCTTACCAAAGGAAATGCATCTACCTTAAGTGTTTATTGACTCTGTTAAGGATGGACAGTGCTCTGAAAAAGTAAGTTAATTACTTCAAAAGGTTTGTTGTTTTTGTCATATTTGGAAACATGGATCTTCATCTCAACAATATTGATAGAGGTAAATTAATTCTATAAGAGTCTACGTAGTTTCACTCACTCTGATCATGCATTACCCCCCCACCCCTCCATCATTGCACTTATAAAGCACTAGTGCCCATGTTAGAGAGTAACTTACGTAAAGATCAGGAACTTGGTCTGGTCTGATCTTAACCGTACAGCTGTGTGGTAGCATGCCATGCCAACATCAGAAGTGAGACCGTTGATGCCCATGAGTCTGGCAGGAGTTGTTACAAAGGCATTTCCTAGCATTTCCAATGTTTCTACAAAGCCTTCTAACAAGTTACCTCTCTACTCATCTTTCCTGTTGAACTGGAACATTGGCACTTACAGTAACACTCTCCCGGGACCGGCTTTTTCTTCAGGTTCCTAAAATGAACTCATTGTACGTTGCTTTGGATAAAAGCATTTGCTAAATGACCAATGTAACATAACTCTGACCTGGGGCTGACAGCATTTTGCTGGAACAATACTGCAAAATACTTTGAAAATGGACTCATTGCTGCCACTGGGGCAATTTCAGAACTTGATTTTTAACCTTTAGTTGTATAGGTTATTGGAACCTACAGTCTTCTGTGTCTTTTTTTATAACAAAAATACGATCTTAAAAAATTTTCTAAAAAATAATGATTTTAAATAAATGGAAGTGATTTAAAATGATACCTGAAATAAGGTATAGTATAGTTAGTATAGTTATAACAGGGCAGTAAAACATTTTCTTAAAAAGTAAAAGGTAAAATTTCAAAGGCAATGTAAAATACCTAGAATGTGAAATCATCAAATATTTTCAAAAATATTGCAAAATAATAAGTCATCTGGGTATAACATTTGATCCACTTACACATCTAAGGGTTAATCGTATTTAATTGCAATAGTTTTTAACAAATGTTTGTTGTTTTGTTGTAACTCAGTGCCATTGAAAATGAGGGGCTCTCCCTCAATGCATTCCCGAGGTTTAAATGAAAGTTGATGAACCATAGTGCTACAACTAACTAGCTAAGCAATCAGACTAACTGGCATAATATATGATAATAATAATAATGATAATATGAAGCCATCACCATCCCTGATCGCTAAAGCTTGTAAATATATGTATTACTTATAGCTTACTTAATTCATGTACCACAATATGAGGAGCATGTTCATGTCAGCCATATTGTCTTCAGCCTGACGCCCCGTACCCACCAGACGTGCACGCGCACACACGCGTAATTGCGTGGAACTGAACCTACCAGACGCGCAAGAACACAGACCCGTAACTGCTTTTTCAGAGCACATTATGAAAACAGAAGCATAGTCTTAATTAATTGAACAAATATATTTGTTCAATTAATTAAGACTATGAATTAAGACATTTTGATAAATTAACTGGTGATTGTTTAAATAAATTAACTGGTGATTTTTTAAATTTCTGGCGCTGCTATAACCACTGCTGAATCAATTCAGTCGCGTGTGCGAGTCGAATCAACTCACTCACTTAACTGATTCGGTTCTTTTGAACGATTCGTTCGCGAATCGGCCATCACTAATTCGAATACACTACTGCATTCAAACGTACGCATTGACTCAGGCAACGATTCTCTCCCACGCCAATTCCCTCTCCTTTACGACCCTTCTGCTTGCTGGTTGCCATGGTGAATCGTAGTATCGGACCTCCATTGATGATGGCTTTTTATTGTCGTCACGCACACGCTTAACTCAAGGTGAACATACTCAAAGTTGATTGAACTAACTCAAATCAGCTGTTCTGGAACCGAAAACTCAGACTTGGCCATCTCGGAATCAACTCAGAGTGCAGGGTTAGACTCAGAGTTTGCTGAACCTGCTTCTTGGAACAGGCCCCAGCTATTCAACAGAAAAGAGCAGGACACACACACACACACACACACACACACACACACACACACACACACACACACACACACACACATTCTTGCACTTGCTACATAGTGAGGTCCAGGTGCTTCAACCCACAAACTGAGGACCCCTATTCCTGTTTCCCTTAGGAACACAGCAATAATCATTCTTGACACTAGATGTTACCCTTTCCCCAATTATCACCTCAGATTAGCTGAAATATCCAAGAACAAGAAAGGCTTATGTGACTCCCAGGGGTTAAAAAAAAGGGTTTGTTCAGGATTTGAACCTGGGACATTTGGCACCCAAAGCAAGAATCATACCGCTAGACCAACAAGCCTTCAATATTGCATCACAAAGTTAGTCACCATTGGCAGGTGCTGATATGGTTGAGCTAGCTGGGAAGTGGTTCAAGGGCTATAACAGGTCGTATCTATGGTCCTTGGACATACATCTGGGGCCTGTTCCAAGAAGCAGGTTTAGTGAAAACTCTGAGTTTGAGTAATGATGAGTAAAGATGAGGGAAACTCTGGGTTTTCCGTTCCAGAAAGAGAGGTAACTCAAACTCTGATTCAGTTACCATGGTAACTGACTCTGTGAACCTAACCTGCTCGCTGGCAGGTTTTCTTGAACAAACCCTGACTTTCTCCCTGTCTCCTCCCTCTGCTGAACCTGAAGCAGCTGTCGGACATGGCGTGTCCTTTCCTTGGTAACCTGATCGATATCAGCTCCACGTCCGCGAGCCGTCCGCCCGCCTGCCGTGCGCCCGCAGCCGGTGGGATCCGGAGCATTCGTTAACATGGGAGCGGAAGTGAAGCGCGGAAGTGTGCGTCCGCGTCCGCTTGCGCGTCCGGTGGGTATTATCTTGAGATATTATCACCTTTCACCAGCTGACAGAAATCAAAATACCTTTATATATTATATAGAAATGTAAAGATGTTCTTTGGGTTGATAGTATTTTGCTTAAGTAGCTAAATGATGATTATGTTTACTTTCAAACACTAAAGAATACCAGCATTTTTATACTGTGAGCAATGCCACTGAAATCTGCCTAGCAACAAGTATGGTCCTCACTATGTTGATTGAAAACCTTTCTTGTTGTGTTGTTGGCTATTTCAGCTAATCTGATGATGATTGGGGAAAGGGTGGCATGATGTGTCCAGAATGAGAACTGCTGTGTTCCTAAGTGAAACAGAAACAGGGGTCCTCAGTTTGTGGGTTGATTTACTTGCAAGTGCAAGGCAAAGCATGAGGATCTTATCTAGGGCTGCAGGATATAACTGCAGGATCTTATATAGGGTCAATGTATACGTTCCAAGACATGACGTCATCCCTGGCTGGATATCTTCTCCATATATGGCCCCTACTCGTGGATGTCTCACAGCCCTGCGACCCTTCCAGTCCTGATACCAGATGTTTCGTCCTTCACTATCCCAGAGACCCTGAGGAGTTAACCTACAGAAAGTGTACATAGTTAAACCATTTATGTTCAAAAGATATATAATGAAGATAAATGAGTTAATATACAACGATAAAAGCAGACTCAGCACATTAATCATATTAAATGTGATTATCATGTCTCAGTCTATAAATTCACCTATCAACCATGAAACAAATGATCTTTGTGAAACAGTCTAGCCACGATAATAATCTGCTTTTAGACTAAAAGAGTTTGTTTTACTTCTTCCATAAATGTTTAAATCACCTTTTGTCGAAGAGCAGCATTTGGATGACACTGCCTTCAATAACCGCTTTGAAATAGCAGACCACGGCGCCGGTCTCTGTGACAACAAAACGAGTCAAGCCAAACAACACACACGTTGTGTTTGTTCATGTGAATTGTTCTTGAGGGATGGGTGTACGGGAGGGATACATCTTAAAAGCCTCCATGTCATACTATTAGTCATGAATCCATTGAATTTAAGATCCGTGGCATTTATCCCATCAAGGCTACATGCGCTCCACAGCCCCTTTAATGGTTTCACATCCTTTCAGATTGCCATTATCAAGTTTTCACACTTGCAGTCATTATTTCCAGCAGCTTTTTGCAGACACTCAGAAAGGCATGACAGACAAAGTACACAGAGTGGACGAATTGTTCCCCTGAAAGATCAACTGTCACTCTCCATACTTTCTAATGTTTATTCATGCGCCCAAGTGAGAATTTCAAAAGGAAAAGAAAGTGAAATATGATCAGACGCACTAAGAGCATTTTGCTGCCCCCTTCCTGTTTGAAAGGTGCACTGTGACCTTGTGAAACAACCTAAAAAGCAACCGGCTGAACCCAAACTTTTTATGCCTTTATTCTGTGCTGATGATTCATGATCCAAACTAGTCGATGAAAGAGGCGCTCGCACTCACCAACAGAAGAAAAAAAAAACTCCTCCAAATATGATCCTGCATGCTGTGAGGTAGTGCAATTACTCTACAGTAAGGTGTTGCAGCCCAGCTACCCCAACGTAAAGAAATTGCATCCATAATTCACCTTTTTAGAAAAGGAGACCGAGCGCTAGAAGAAAGATTGAGGAAAAGACAAACCCATAAGAATGATTATCTTGCAAGAACATCTTAGTCGAGTCCAAGACCAGGTCCAGTCGAGGTCAAGTCAAGACCGAGACAGAGCAAACCGAGACCAACATGGGCAATAAACAGTGCACGTCTTTCCAAATGTAAAAATAATGCTTGAGGAGTTTCTTAAGGGTGAACAGAGATGTAGATCTGTCTGCAGTAGGTCTGTGCTTCACCACCCAGTTATCAATGCATTGAAGTTTGAGAACCATTACATACACGTGGTATCTTAAGGTTGTAGTGCTGGGGGGATAATAACAAGGGCAGTCAAAAACATATCCTTGAATTTTTTAAGATAGGCGGGAGAAAGTGAAGTCATCCAACAGCCCAATTTAAAATAGGCATGAGACCAAGACCAGATCAAGAAGTCCAGCCCTTCTCTCTGCAGACACGGAGATTTAGTTCTATTACTTATAGAGTGAATTTGGCTGTGTTCTTAAAAGCCAGACTGGCACTAAATAGGGAGGCTGTTCTCAAATGAGAGTGGATATAAAGCGTCTCTTGGCTTCCTCTCCGGTTTCCTGCAGTAGAGATGTAAAATCTCATTGGTTATCGCAGTTGTGTTGATGTGCAGCTAGGGCACAAGAAACGAGCATCTAAACAAAAGGAATGCTCCGGACATTGGATGCTGTCAGACATATTTAATACTGACGTTGTGGATTATTTGGATTTGCTATTGATATGAAAGTAAAATTGCATGTTTGGTGTATGATCAAATTAGAGTGATGACGGAGCATTTGTGTCAAATATGCAAGGTCAGTGGAAGTGCAGTGTGAGTGTGTGTGTGTAGAGTACATATTGCTTATGTCCTTTTAAGGTAGAGATGGAATGAGAGCAGGCTCACTTCGAGATGAAGCCTTTCCTAATCCTTCAGCAGAAGGAAATAGACTCATTTAGTCTGAGAGGGGAAAACTGTCAATCAAAACCAGGTCAAGGGCAAGTGGTTTCCTCGCCTCTTCACTCTCCATAATCCAGAGAGCCTTACCTTCATTAGCCTCCCCCCGGTTCGATTGCCGGGCTTCAGTGGCAGTCAATAATGTCAACAAGCATCTCTTGAGAGCGTGTCAGAACGCCACAGCCAAGGCCGTGTAACAGCTTTTCATACCACAAGTGCACATATTATTATGGGCTCTATATTGCAGAAAGGTGCAAGTGTAGGGGCTGGTGTGAGTTCGCAGCACTGGCGCAGAGATTGTTCGTAATTTGGTGACCAGAGGTGTTGGTGCAATGGTTGGATTAGGAGGAATAAATCAACAGTCAATCAACTCAGGTTCTCTACTCTCTACTCTACCATTGCCCACTGACAGTTTTGCAATGGATGAGTCACCCTGGGTACTTTTGTGTTGAAAGACAATGATTCACACAATAACCATGTGCAGATACAGCTTCCTTTGTAGCGCAGTAAAATGTGTTTCCATTTCCATTTTGACGACAGTTTGTTTTACTGAAGAGATTTAAAAGGTTGCATTCAGTTAGTTACCGGTAGAAGAACATATATCAAAGTGCAAAAGAAAAGGGCAAAGAAACATGTATAAAAGAGCTTTATTTGCTTTGGGAGAAGTCATGGTCTGAGTCGGTGTAATTTTTGAAACCAAAATGCACCACCGATTTATATCGACACTACATCGACCCCTCTAGTGCGCTCCCCTGCCCATCTCAGTGCAAGCGATGTGACACTTTGGTCACTGTGCTTTCTGCGCCGTCATGAAATGATGTGCCACAAGCTCCTCCTCACATCTTGCATGTGCTTCAGGATATAGATGGTTACATGTGCTTTAGGGTTTAAATTTTCATCAGCATTTTCACTTTTTAACATGTTTACCTTGGTGTCTACAGGGACATTATTTGCCTGCTTTCCATTCCTTAACTCTATAAAAATAATACTGCTAGTTTATGATTTAATTCTGTTTACAATTATTGATAACGTGCCAGTGGTGACTATAAACACCCAGAACAGCTAATGCTGAAGGCTGTCCATGAATTCACGTGGAGGTATGTGGGCTCAGGAATTGAAATCCTCCAACAAAGCAAAATATCCCTTAAATATTTGCCTCAGTGTTTCTTGCAATCCTTTTTTTCCCCCCTTCTGTTTTAGTTCCTCACACAATGCTGGAGCTGGAGTACGCCGCTGGAATTAGCCGAGCGTCTATCACAGATTCACAGCTGTCCCGGTATTTCCTGCTGTGAACCGTGTTCACAGCAGGATGGAGGCGCGGGACTTGAGGGGTGTTTGTTCCAGAAAGATTTGAAAGAATCCTTTTCGCGCTTCACTTTCAAACTTCACAAACTGTGGCAAATTAAATAAGTCGGCTTGGAGGAGGAGTAAAGCGCTGCATGTGTCATGGAGGATAGAGATAGCTCATAGTGTACCATTCATTCTTCGCTGAGAAAACACACTTTCATAGTCAGGTGGCGTTTATCAATATTTAGGGGGGAATATACTAGCACATACACAAACCCTTTGGCAAACCGCCCACTACAAAGCATATGCAGGCAGAGAAAAAAGACACAACATCTGCAATTTATCTTCTTTGCTCTTTATAAAAGTGTCAGTCTTGTCAACAGTCCACACTGTCAATTTGTTGTTATAGTTATTTGATTGGGTTGCAGCACCTATTCCTACACAACGACTTCATGGAATTGAAGTAGCTCCAAAGCATTGACTTTATTGTATTCAACACACATCATCGTCTTCCTTCACTTGCTCTTCCATTAGAATTTTATGGTGTGGCATTTCTTTTCTCTTGTACAATTCCTTCATCCATAATACGCAGCCCACCGCAGCCCTCTGGGTATGATTGCAATTCAACCCGTAAAGACACTGAGCCTTTTCTCACATGTCTCACAAATTGCAAGAGTTGAGTAATAGCAACTCTTTTATTGGCAATAGCAAACAGGAATTTATTGACTCGATGCAAGATGGCAAAGCATGCCTTGTCCAATGCCATAGGAAATTGTTTTTGCAGGAGAGGGAAGGATATTTTCTTTGCCTCTTCCAGTGAAAGGTTTTATAGCCTGCTTGTGATCCATGCTTAAATGGCTGTCTGGCACAATATATGAAAACAGTGAAAATATCTTCAGCTCACCTTTTCTCTCTGAGAGGTGTTGAGACGTGATGTGTTGGTGCTACATCAACCCACAAATATTATTAGTTCCTTCCACCAAAACCATTTTCATCCTAAAAAAAAATACTTTCTTTTCATCTCTGGAGCTTAATAGTGTTTTTATGTGCAAATGAGAGCACTTAAAGTGTGTATGAAGAAGAGAGGGTTTTTACATTTCTTTAGGGTGAACCAGAGGGCAAGGGCTTGATCAACACAACCGCCTACAGGAAGGTGCTTGGGGGATATGTAAACTAGCAGCAAGTGCAATGAAGGAAATCAACTGCTCAGCTGTATTTGGCTGTTTGTCGACGTTAATTTAAGTTAAAAAAAAGAAAAAGGGATATGATTGCTTGTTGCCTCCTTAAGAACTGTCTTAGGGGGGAAAAGAGCTTTTATATAGAAAAGGGCTCTATATCAGTTTTTGTACTGGTCCGGGTGTTGCATGCTGAATGTGCATGTCTGGAGGCGTGGCGTCCAGCGCAGCGTCAGAAAGGGGGAGGGGCTTGGTGTGTAGCCTCCCATCCACCGGGCGCAACATTCGCTGCCCGGAAAAAAATCAGTATTCTGGTCGAGTTGGCGATTCCAAGCTCAGCATGAAGAGATGCTACAGACTCAAGCTGCTTTTGAGTAAACATATTACATCAATCGATTGATTTGTTGTTTACTTTGGCTATTTGAGTGTTTGGTTGGGTGGGATAGGGTTATCTCACAATTTAATGTGTTTGAGCGTTTGGAAAAACTGCTATTCTTTGTATGAACCCCTATTTCTCCCAGTAAGTCGTCAGTGAGCCACTGATGCTAGCTAATGTTAGTTTAGTATAAAAGTATAGTTGGTTGCTCTGTTGGATGACTAAATTAATGTCCAACAACACCTGAATTTCTAATAAATACTCAGTTCAATTAATATGTCAATCTCTAATGGTTTGTTAGCAAAGACAGCATAGAGAAATAATGCTAGCTAACGTAGCGTAGCATCAAGTATGGTCGTTGGTTATGTTTGTTGATTAAATTCAATGCTGAGATGTAACAGTAATTTGTGGTGAACTATGTTTATATCATATTGTCCTTCCATTGAAAATAAATGACATTGATTTCAAGGGTTCTGTGTAGCATTTCCCTTAACCTAAGTGCATTAAAAACATGTAGTCCATTAGCCCTAGACCAGAACAGCTCTGTCTTGAGGACTCTTCAGGACAAAAATGAAGACGGCAAACAAAAGCCTCTCAGTAGCTAGTGTGATTTTAATGGTCTCTTTCACATGAATCCCATTAAAGGGCACTTCCTCGCCTCGTGTGCAGCAAGAGAGGTCACAAACTTCACAACATAAAAGGCACATGCTCATGCCTCAAAATAATTTAGTAAAATGTATTTCCTGCATGGCTGAAACGCTCAGTCGGTCTCCGGTGGATAAAGTACCTAATGGTTTCCAACCTGCTCTGGATGCTTGGCAACAAGCACAATAAAGGAATGGTGTGTTTGTTCTCTGCATGCTGCCTCGCCGAGTTCAGGAAGATAATTCCGAGGGGCTTCAAACAGCCTTTTTTCCCCCTGGCAGCTTTATTGTTTTTTTTAGCGACAAACAACTCAATTTTGAAAGGCGTGTGTTTCGTTTTGAGGTGAAATTGCCATTTGGATACCTACAGCTCGATTGAATGCCAAGCACCCACGGGACAGCCACTGTACTCTTTAATGACAAACAAAACAAAGGAGGGAGGTTTCAATGATCAATCTTGCAGTCAATAGATTGTTTTATTATACCCAGTCAGTTGTTCATGAGTGTTTGGGTATGTGTGCTGAATAATGAATCCAGTGGTGGTTCGAAAAATCTTCTAACCAGAAAGTCACTGGTTTGATTCCCATTATGTGTGTCCATACCTGCTGAAGTGTCCCTGAGCAAGATACTGAACGCCTACCTGCTGCCGCGGTACGACCAGCTGCCCTTCACCCCTCCAGTGGAATACATACATACATGTTTGTCTGAGAGGGATGCTGAAATGTGTTCAGACAGGCAGATCAAATCGACTTGTTTTGTATGTATGATACGAGTTGCAAAAACAAAAATGGGCAGAATTTCAAAAACTGGGTGGTTTCAAATTCAATTAAAATTGCATGAAAATGAGACACAGTATTTTTTAAGTTTTTCTTTTCCATCACTTCCCACACGGCACATATTCGGCGTTATTTCATGACAAGAAGAGCAGAGGAGGAGAGCCGGCGAGACAACGCCGGAGCCTGGACAAATGAAGAGGACTCATGCCTCCTCGACAACATGACATACCACCCTCCTCCGTTGTTGACGTTGTTTCGTGTGACAGATGCATGAGAAAACGCCATCTTAACAACTGTCAAGAGTAAGCAACAGCAAAACCTCCATGTTGCTAGCTTGTCGCTAGCTGCTAGAGGTGTTGGACAGAAAGTGCAGCATCGTTACTATGACAACCAATGTTGGAATAACAGCAAAGGAATATACTATCTAAACACACACATCCATTCTGGTCACTAATACATGATGACGTGGACAGGTACAGATCTGAGAGACAGCCTCTGAAATCAAACATATACAAGATGAAAGATGATTATTGTTTATGTGACATGGCCTGTTGCTGCAACACATGTAGCCCTTGATAAACTTGTCAACAACAAGGCACCCCTAATATTTAACGCCCCGTTACGCCACCAGAGGAATGACTTGTAGAAGAGTGAAGAGGCTTCATGGTGTAAAGCATGGCATCGAGTGGCTTGTTGCTTTTATTCTGACACATCAGTTTAATGAGGAAAGAACATAAATGTTTAATAAAGAAACAATAATTACAATTATGATTATTTATTCTCCGTTCAATCATTGGTGGTTGCTAAGCGACAGATAAGTACCATTATGAAAGAGCATTTATATTAACATGAACTGGGGTCGCAGGTCTTTTACAATGTCTTTGAATGTGACTTAACTGAACTAGAATCTGTTTTCTAATGGTCTGTTACCAAGCTGTTTCTGCACCATGCTGCTCTCAGACAAGCAACAACACAAAACACAACACGGCTTACCGCTGAGTCAGAAGATGTCCAGGCTGCATCAGATAGATTAAGAACAACATTTACACATTCAGTGACTCAACTGTCTCGCTCCACGTCCGCTAAGCAGGAGGAAATGATCCATGAGTTTTGAAATGAAAGACGGACGTGGGGCTTCAGGGGGGAAAGGGAAGGAAGGAAGCGTCTCCCTTTCCAACCCATGAGGCATGAGCTTTTCACACCGACGCCACTGCTGTTTGTTTTCACTCAAACGCTCTCTTCACCACGTTAGAGCTCCATTTACAGCCCTGTTGTTTCTCACCTGCTTCCGAGCTCCTCAAGCCACTCGGTATGGTGATATGATGAAGCCATTAGAGGTGTGGGAGGGAAAGGGCAAGGGGAAATGTCAGGTATGACTTAGAAAAGTTTAGAAAATGTTACATGTTCACTTTGCCGTCTTACTTGACGGTTTGCTAAAAGCTCGTACGGATGGACGAACGGACACAACATGGGATAAAAGCTGCAAAGGTCAGCGGTTCAAAACCCACCAGGAATCACCAAATTAGTGTAAAACACAGAAATCAGAAACAGGTTTATTGCCAAATATGTTTACACATACGAGGAATTTGTCTTGGTGATTGGTGCATAACAATAAACAATAAACATAGAAGAATAAGAACAAAAGAAGAATAAAAGCAGGTACTGTAGAGGCAAAGGTCAGGAATACAATAGTATAAAATAGAGAAATTCACGCTAAAATATATGGAAAGATATAAGAAATAAGAAAATAACAATAGAATAAAAAGAATAATAAGACATTGATACTTTATTGGATTATTGAGAAATATGATTGAAGAGAGAGAGACTTAAATAACTTTGTGTCTTCAAACAGTAGCTGACTTCTGTTGATATTTGAGAGATTTTAAAGGTGAATTATCCAAAAGTAATTGAAAGTACTGAGATTAGAGTACTGAGTATTCCAGCGGAGGACCTTACTCACCTTACTTACTCAGTACCCTGGAGTGGATCACATTTTGAAAGTCATTTTTCCAACCTTGCTGCCTTATATCCACCTCAAGATCCACCTCAGCTAGTTGTCTGACGTCTTGATGAAGGGCGTGTTGATGTCATGTGTCATCTTTATTGTAGGTTTCCAGGTTTAGTCTATCTGCTTGTATGGTATGGGTAAGGGGCTAATGAAAAAGGAAAAAATAAGCCAAATAACACCAAACCTCAACACAGAGGAGACGGGAACGCAAACAACCAAATGCACAAACAACCCATAAGGCAAGCAGCCCTGAAACTGAATGACCAGGGGACGTGAGAGCCGATACTGTTGCTGTGTGAAAACAATCCAGTCGCTTATTGTTTTATCCACAATAGTTTATTCAATTGGAGCTATTCAGAACTGAAATTTCCCCCGTCCTCATGTACATGAAATCGTATTGTCCTCTCTCTCTCACACCGAAGTGATTGGCTTGAACATCAGAGGGGATGAATGTGGCGGCTGGAGAGAGCCTGCTGGTAATCGGCTTCTGTGGCAGACACACAAGCCCCTGACATGTCGGGGCCGCCGCTATCATGAAACCACACCGTCTGGCTGCTCTCACTTCCCTGTTTCTATCTGTTGTTGTTGTTGTTGTTGTTGTTGTTGTTGTTGTTGTTGTTGTTTTTACATGCTTTTGCTTTCCGTTCCTGGCAGCGAGATTGAAAGCCTCTTTCTTTCACAAACAAAGAAACAAAGAGCTCCCCCCTTTTCATCTCAGAGGGGGAAAACAAATCAAATTACAGTGAGTCGAGTATTTCCTTTTTATCGGCCGACTGATTAGGACTCGTGTCAGGAGGCGTGCAGAGGCTGCCGTCGCTGATAAAGTTGGGGAGCGACTTCAACGTGGCAATCGCAATCTCGGGACGGATGTGTTTGCCCCTGAAGGTAAAAGAGGAAAGAGGGATTATGTCTGGGTGTGATTGCTGCTTCCCAATTTAGCAAGAAAGAGAGAGAGAGAGGAAAAAGCACCGACCTTCATCACCCCCTCCCAATCTTCCCTCTTGTTTTGGATCGACAGGCTCTACATTTTGATCAGCACTCTCGGCGGTGATGACAGAGACCATCAGAGGCTCGTTTCAGACCGGCAGTTTAACTGGTTGCTGCTAGCTAGCCCAAAGAGCAGAATGAAAAACTACAAATATCTTTTTTCCTGGCAGTATGACGGCAACAATTCACATTAAAACAGCTTTGGAAACTGATTTGAAGCTATATTGTTAGTAGTTAGTAGTAGTTTTATTTGACAATTTAAAAATACAACAATATAAAACAACAAAATGAAAACAGATACATACAACACGAACTCACGAACAATACACTCAAACACATGCCAACACATCCATGCACATCATAAATTGCTGAGGATACACAAAAATGATTCCATTGTGGTCCTCTATGTGGTGGCTGTATAGCAGCGAGCAGAAAAACATGATCATGTCACACATGATCCAAATGCCTATCAGCACTCCATTAAAATATAATAAATAAATACATCACATACAACAACAATCAATCACTTAATTAATAAAAAAAAACTAAATAAAAAGCAGCAGTAATTTCCCTTGATGGCTTATAAATTAAACAAAATATTAATCAAACTTGACTTATAAGTTTCACCTTTTTCTTGAACCTACTCTCCACCTGAATCCCTTTTATTTATTTTTATATGTTTTATATTATTAATATTATTAGATTATATTGTTTGATTGTCTCACTTTTCATTTTGCCGCTGTGTTTGCTGATATATTACAACCTGCAGCATTATTTATTTCAGTGCAAAACAGTATTGATGATCCTCTCTGTGGACCAGGTAAGAGTGGTGGATGAGAGAGGGTCTGTGTGTGTGTGTGTGTGTGTGTGTGTGTGTGTGTGTGTGTGTGTGTGTGTGTGTGTGTGTGTGTGTGTGTGTGTGTGTGTGTGTGTGTGTGTGTGTGTGAGGATGCTTCACTATCTGAAAGGTGGATTATCCCGTTCAGGTGTGTGTCAGCAGCCAGTAGAGAGACAGGAGAGAAACCTGAAGGGAAGCTGACACTCACCCCTCTCACACATCCTGGATTTATTGTCAGGATGTTATGGATCAGCCTCGGTCCGTTTATTGGGTTTGTTCATTTTCTGGTTTGTTTCTTTGTCCGTCACACAAGATATCTCAGATCAGATGTTGATGAAACGTTGGAGCGTTCATACATAGACATAGACTGCCTTTAGCTAGCGAGCCAAGTATCTTCCTCCAGCGACGGAGCTAAAAATCACATGGAAATAAACTGATAAGTCATTAACTGTGCAGTGCACTCGTTTTAGACTAGCTGAGAAGAGTGGTAGAGGAGTGGGGGGGCAGATGGGTGGGGGGGGGGGTGGACGGTGAAGTGCAATGCAAGCAGGATGCCATGCGATAAATAACGAGTTGATCTCCTAGCTAGTTGAGGTTGTGATGCTTCAGGTGGACAGTCGATGGGAGTGACCAGATCCCATCCAAATTCTCCCCTTGAATAATCCCCTGTGTACGCCAGTCTGATTTTATAGCAGACAGCGTTAGCCGCGTAGCTAGCCGGGATGCTGAAAGTTGTTTTGTCACGTATTCATCATCCAGCTCCCACACTCCCATCCTCCCCTCGCTGCCCTTCTCCAGCCTTAGCTGAGCTGTCCGTCCGAACCTCCGATGGTATTTATATTTTTATGTTCTAAGTTTTACTCTTTGCTGTATTTTATCGTGCTGCTGATGACACATTTCCACCCCGGGGGGAATCTATCTATCTTTACTCTAATGGCTGTTCTTCTAAATGACCGTTTCCTTAGCCTTAGTCATTTTTTCTAATCTTTTATTAAGTAAAAAAAAAAACAACAACAACTGAAATAAACAAATAACTAATCAAGCCTGAAGGTAGATGCATCCAGTCCTACGAGCTGCGTCACACAAACACAGGTAACCAGCGGATATGAATGATTCATCGGGGCCGGGTCCCTGCTAATTCAATGCCATTAGGTCTACCACTCAATCAGCGCTACACGTGTTCATTTACCCACCGTGAATGTGAAGAAGCTGATGGATAACTCGAGGATAATGATGATAGCGGCAGAGGAATTAGCCGAACGCGATGGCTTGATGATGGAAGCGTTATGGAGGGAATGCCGCCGCCGCAACCTACAGCAGAGCACTACATCATCATTACCGCAGTGTGTTCAGCAGGTGAGTTCAAGTGTGTGTGTGTGTGTGTGTAGGTTTATTAATAAGCTCTATTTAAAATGGAAAGAGGAAGTCTCTAAAACAGGCAGACAACTTCATTCTCGAACTTGTAATGGCATCTGAACAAGCACGTCAGGTAAATCAACAGTACAGGGAACAGCCGAACGTGGCCGATGGGTTTTCAATGACGCCGCTGCGGTAATCGATGACGACTTCATTTGCACCTCGAACACGTCTGGAGCGTATGTCAGGAAGCTTTGGCGCGACATCTGGCGGCCGCGAAAGCTGATCCGGGTAGAGTTTAAGAGACGGAGGCAGCCGGGGCCACTTATGGAAGCAGGGTGGAAAAACACAAGCCCCTCTCGGAGGAAAAAAGAGAAAAAAAAAAGCCCTTGTCGCTGTCCAAGGTGCTGCAATTACTTTGAGAGAGCTGTGGGCTTGAGAGGTTGAGAAGCTGCTCTCGGCACACAGCACACACTCTGCACTCTACGGATGGATGTCAGAGTGCACGAGGTCCTCAGGTCCAGCTCCCTGCATGTCACGAGTTCAAACCCCCGCCACAGTAATACACCGGAGCAGTTTTGTTGCCAGATGTTTTCCTCCCCGACTGTCGTTCTGTGATGTCATCGCCTCTGTCGCTCTGAAGCTTCAAGTCATAATCTAAGAGAGTCTCTATCTTCGTCTCTCAGCCTCACTGTGGTGTTCCTCACTGTGGTGTTCCTCACTGTGGTGTTCTTCACTGTGGTGTTCTTCACTGTGGTGTTCTTCACTGTAGGTGTTTCCTCACTGTGGTGTTCCTTCACTGTGGTGTTTCTTCACTGTGGTGTTCTTCACTGTGGTGTTCCTCACTGTGGTGGTGTTCCTCACTGTGGTGTTCCTCACTGTAGTGTTCCTCACTGTGGTGTTCCTCACTGTAGTGTTCCTCACTGTGGTGTTCTTCACTGTGGTGTTCCTCACTGTGGTGTTCCTTCACTGTGGTGTTCCTCACTGTGGTGTTCCTCACTGTACTGTGGTGTTCCTCACTGTGGTGTTCCTCACTGTGGTGTTCCTCACTGTGGTGTACCTCACTGTAGTGTTCCTCACTGTGGTGTTCCTCACTGTGGTGTTCCTCACTGCTCTTCCCAGAGATCACCTGTCAATCAAACAGTGTGTCCAGTACTGTGACGTCTTTCTCCTTGAGATTTTCTGTTGATGGAGTTTCCTGTAGGTGGCGCTCTTCTCTTTGTCTGTTCAGCCACGGTGGCTATCGCTGCTCACGCTAACCACCCAGTTCTTCTTCTGTTTACTCCAAACAAACCGCTGTTGCTGCTGCTGGAAACATAAAACGCACAGGAGTATTCCCAGGAAAGACCTACCACAAACGGCTATAGGTTGAATCACTGTTGTGTTATATCAAATGACGATAGAGAGTCGCAAAACTAGGACTAAGACTTTAATTTATATGAAAAGGTTGTGTATTATTACTTAGTATAAATATGATCATTCATTCATTCATGTTGTTGTGTACTGCATGGTAGTTGCAGAGTTTCTTATCAGCACGGCAGCACAGAACAAAGCTGGCAGTAGACGGGTGTTTGTCGTGGAGGGGTTTCGCCAGGCTGCGTGTTTGACGGTTCACCTGCAGCTCCAACAGATAGACTTCTTCCAACTCGCCCGTCCGTCTACATCTGATTTATCCAGACACAAAATCCAAGCGTTGGTGTGAGTGGGCTGGAGGGAAAGTGGTCACAGATACTCTTCACTGCTGTGTTCCTGTAATTCAATGAAACATTTCTCCTTTGAAATAAAGAAAAAGGGCCTTGCACCGCACAGCTTAGGAGGCGTGCGATAAAAGATGGGGTCATACTCGCCTCGGAAAGTGCGAAGCTGCATATTTTCATCAGTGTCTGCGCTCCCGTTTACAAAGAGGACCAATCTGATTTGTCACGTAATGCATTCACAGTGCGTTCGGTCCCTCGAGGCTGCATGGCGGGGGGCCTTGGGAGGGGGCGGGGGGGGGGGGGGATGATGGTCCTTATCAGACATGAAGTCGTTTGCTCTGATCGTGTAACTCATAATGGCATCAGTTCAGTAGAATTACCATACGCAATGAATGTCGTGTTGATTACTTCGCGGATGCTCTCATGGAAGCGTAATTCATGGAGATACATGTACGGGGATTATATTAGTATTTCAAAATAAAATCACATTTATCTGTTAATAATCAGTGTTACAGTCTCAAAGGTGTGAAAACAGACACCAAGCTAACAGGCTATACTTTACTTACTCATGTCTGATATACTGTACATGTACTGAGAGTGTTGTAAGCTTCAGAGCACCAGTGGAAAAAGTTTTATTTGTTTATTTTCTTTGCAGTGGATTGATTGAAGCGATTCCCTCTAATGAGGATCGTGCCAGCCCAAAGCCACCGAGGTAAAATGATAATAATCTACCTCTCGGTGAACGCTCGATAAAGTTGAAGCTGAGTTTTATATCCAACAAAAAGTAGTCTAACTCTGCAGTACAGCAGAACCAAGCCGCTTTTGATGAAAAATCTTCGATCTTGAAACCAAAGAAACCAAAAGGAATGAAAAGGTAACGCTGCTGACAAAGGCTTTTCTTTACGTGGAGAGGTGAGGAGAGGTCCGATAACGCTGAGGCTGTGATTAGTGGGACCTTTGGAGAGTCTCGGCGATGCTATCAGTCCTGCTAATGATCCAGTGTTGTGTTCACATAGGACTGGTGGAGGACGAAAAAACTACCATAGATATCCTTACGCTTCAGATGGTGTGCACGTGCGGGCGTGCACCTGTGGGCGTGTGTTTGTCATAAACCTGTTTATGGAGAGTGGAGTTATATCTGGCTGTCCAATAACATCTGACCTGCTGATATTCAACTTTCATGGAGTTCAGCGGCCTCTTAAAACCAACCTCCCAGGGTTTGCCCTTCCTGTTTTCACGGCTTTTGCTTTTTAAAAGGTGCACTGAGGCTGTGTGACCTTCAGGGTGTATCCATCCAAACACACAGGGCCTGTCTTCTTCTTCTTCTTCTTCAGCTGCAGGAAAAAACAAACAGACATAGACATATCCCCAATATATATACATATACCCCCATGTGCAATTTTGTCCCATATAAGGTGGTCCTTACAAATTGACCCAAATATTGACCCAATAGGGGTGCCATTAATAAAGGTTTTTACTCATTAATCTCGTTAACTCGTTAACTAGTTAATATCTCAGACACCACTGGTCTGATTTTGACAACAACTTGGAGGGATGATGCATTTCGGTACTGTGTTAGTGTGATTGGTCTGATGGAGGGGCTATAGGTAAAGACCATAACTGCTACAGTTCATACCACCAAAAAGTCATGGCTTTTTTTTATGGCCTAAAATGTGTTTACAGTCCATGAACCGTATTAGCCCAATTCTATTGCCTTTTCCCGAGTTTAAAGGAGTTCTTAAAGAAATTAAAGTGTCCCTGTATCTATAAAGGTATATAACCAAGACAGTTTCACGATGACACTGACACTATTTGATTTTGGAGGTGTGGTTATATTTGAAGTTATTGCATTATCAAAATCCAATCCATTGTAAAGGTGATTTCAGATTAGCTACAGTGAACGCATCACAGCTGGACTTGCGTTGATCTTGCGCCCCTCCCTACACCACCGCACCTTGCGAGTCCTTTTAATAAGGCAGGTCTGCAGCCGTTGACTCAACACGCCCTCTGCAGCGCCTCCACTCAGCAGGTTCAAATCATTTGAAACGAGGTGCCGGCGCTGTCTGCCAATCAGCTCGCGGTATTGTGACCGTCTGACCGGTGAGGTGAGAGCAGAGACAGCTGAGACAACTGAGCCCGGTTGTCGAAGAGGGCATTACCTGTGACCAGTTATCCCTGGGAATACAAAAAATAGACCCCCCCAAACAACAACATGGACCAGGAATGTGAGGTACATCAGTTTCAAAGGGTTTCAGGATGGCACACTCCACCAATATAGCTTGGTCATGTTCCTCTCTGTTGCGGCGGACACGCTGATGAGGACATCAACATCAGTGATATTATATCAGGCCATTAACACGAGGCAATTCCACTGCATATAAACAGCATCATTTCAAACCCAACCATCATTACACAGCAGCATCATTAAACGTGGCCTCGGTCGACGGGGGACGCCGAGGAGCCTGTGGCCTTCAGCGTGGTTTCACTCTCTGGTGTGGAGGGTAAACATTTATTTGAAAGGGAACTTTAACCACAAGACGTTCCCTGATCACTCCAACAGTGTTTTCTACATGATCTGGAGCATCCGCAATATATGAACTATCGCGCTATCAGGCTTTTCACTGCATGTGGCTCCTCGAGGACACGAGTTGGGATGGATACTGCTACTTTGAGTGTATTTTTTGGAGCAGCTCCCCCTTAAATACACACTGATATGTTATACTCAGCTAGACGATTGTAAATTGTTCAAACAGGGAACGAGAGGCTGTCCCACCCCCTGTATCACAATCCTCGGGAAAAAAATCGGAGATGAAATACCGCAGCCTGTTGTGCTTGCAGCGTGGGAAGCTTATACGATTGCATTTCACTCTCCAATGAATTGGACATTTTCTTTTGCCATTACTCAAAAGCACGGCAGATGGGAAGTGAAGTCATCAGCATGCGACGCCTGTTCAGCTGCGTAAGTTGATGTATTCTGAGGCGGAGTGTTGCTATAATGGGACCTAATGGAAACAGATGTTGTGGTCCATGGGACGTGCATGCAGGCTGCCAGGCTCTCGGTCCAGGAAAAGACGCTGCTTTTCCGTCTCTTCACGTCAAATATAATCCTTCGGGAACAATGTCATAAATAATACCCCTGCTCAATAACTGAGGCAAATTGCAAAACAAGTGAAGAACCCCGAGACATAGCTGCACACAAAATTACCTCTGAAAGCCAGGCGAGAGGCAATTTCCTGACAAGTGACAAAAGAGGGGGTGGGGCAGTGGGGGCTGAGAGACAGAGAATAGCATTACACAGTGCCGTCGCCTTGGACGCTCTAATTGGAGGTAATTTTACCCTCACTTATAATGAAGCTAATGGAAGAATCAAATCATAGTCGGCCACGTTCCTCTTCGCATTAGCTTGAATCCACGGCAGCAAGGAAAGTGCCTGCGCTGCTCGCTCACGGAGGATGCTTTCACACACAGGTAGCGCTTTGACGTGGGTGACAGGAAGGCTAAATATCTAAATCTGCTATGTCATCAGCAAAACGTATCGCCCTGTAGAGGCTCCGAGCCACGGCGGCCTGGGCAGGAGAGAGCCACAACTCACCGACGACGGTGCCGGCAAACCGATGACATCCCGACTCTGTCACGAGCCATAAAGAAGGCAGGGATGGGGAGATGGAATCCATTATCCCTCCCCCTCCACTCCAAACGCAGCATCGGCAAGCACTCAGAGCTCCCCTCGGTGCCTCGTGAAGACATCTCACAATCAATGGACTTTAATCACGTCCATTTCCCCTCTTTTTTTCCCCTCAATAAAGAGGAGAAAATGCCGCAACTCAATAGAGCCTAATAACGCTGGGAAGGGAAGGCAGCATCGGGAGGGGGGGGACATCGAGAGGAGGGAGGGGTCATTAGTTCATCATACTGTCTTTATCAGCTTCAGCCTTACACAACAGCATCCTTGTGTTGAATATCCTGTGTATTGTTGATATGTGTTGAAGCGCTCGGCTCATCTTCCTCCTAACTGCTCCACTTATTGACCACCGATCACGAATGAGGAATCCAGTGAGGAATTCACTCTGTGTAGGGGATCTGGTGGCCCTCGCTGGCTTACATGAGGAGTGGGTGAGAGCGCATTGATCTGTCGCAATGGTACCATTCCTCACTTTGACAATAACGATGAAGAGGGAGGAGTTAGGAGGGGGGGGGGGGGTCCAGATCTCTGCCTGAGCCTTAAACAGTCAGTCTGACACGTTCTGAGAATGATGTTATTAAATCTGATTCATCTTCATCTTCATTTTTAATCTCCTCCGTTTCTGCTGCTGCAGTTGATTAGTATTTATTAACGACCTGTCGGCCTCAGAGGGTTCCTGGCTGGTCGCGTTGCGCAATTCTGGCTGGGGCGAGTATCTAAGGGCATGTTGTTCACACCGAAGCATCAACGCCGTTCAACCTCGGGTGGCAACGACAACACGAGACGCCTGAAAATGCAAGTTTCGGTTCCTCTTCTGAGAGAACGTAATCTGAACCCACTACAGGAAACCTCAAAAAGGGGGTTTAATGGATATAAGGAGACGGACGTTGACATCTGATAGCCAGCAGCTCCTCGTGGTTGGAAGCCCAACGTAGCAAAAGGAAGTCCTGCTGCAGTCTGGACTCATATTTCTCATTCAGCTATTCCTTCATGCTCTATTAAATAGTAGGAACACCAGAAAAGGTAAACTACGGCAAGATCATCACGCTTAGGTCAAATTACAGGGACTGGAATTGGGTTTGTTTCCTCACATCACAGGATGACAGGTTACCAAAACGCTGTCCAATAAACAAGCTACCTGTGAGTCCATGTGACTTCTGTTTACAAGCCCTGGTTGTGTTGTAATGGCAGTGGGACCCTGAAGGAACTACAGTAAACATGTCAAACGAACGACACCTATGACGAATGACACCCCTTGGGCCAATTACATAGTAACAAGACGCATCATCCCTCATAAAAATCAATTATAGTGTGTAAAAATGTGTTTTAAAAAAGTACCTTTAATTATAGCACCGCTTTATGTGAAGCCCTGTAGTTTCATGTGGATCAGATTCATGGTTTCAGGAGTTAGGGCCTTTCAAGGTTTGACATTTTGACCTTTAATCGTCGTGTCCCCGTCAGGCCAATCAGTGGACTGTTTTTAACACCAGAACTATAGGGACCAAAATGTATCAACCTTCTACGTTTTCTCATAATCACACCAGTGGTTTCTGAGCTAATACGCTGCAGCTCACGTTGACCTTTAATTACAGAGCCTCGTTAGAGTATAGGAATGAGGGCCTTTCAAAATGAGTCATTTTTACCTTGTTTCACGAAAAAAAAGCAACAAAGCAAACCTTCCTACTACGGCTCAGACCAAAGAAAACAAGGAAGGAAGGAAAAGGTCACGTTCTCCAAAAGACGACGACAGCGGTTGAGGGAGGGATGTACCATATGTCAGCAGCACGTTCCATATGTCTGCCTCCCACAAGGCCAAACCCAATCCATCTTCCCATGGCGAAGTGATGTAGGGCCCCGAAGAGACCCACGGTTGCACGACTTGACAAACTCCTTCTGAAGAACGACTCGACCCAGAGGGAAAAATCTTCGTCTTTTCTTCATCTCCTGAGAAATCGGGGAGACAGGAAGGACGACATGCGATATACATCCAGGGCCAGATTTGAACCAGGCGCCTCAGATCGCCAAGCCACCAGGAGGCACAGGAGAAGCTATTGTTGAGACGTCATGAGATCAATGATGCTAACATGTGAGATATATCATGGTAATAAGCTCCTACTACACAGGCTGCTGGCTTCAATGGGGAAATACAGCAGTGCCGAGTTTTCTTTGAGATCTTTCTCTGATCTCATGGTCTCATATTCAGGAGAGGTAAATGATTATTTGAGATCCTTTGGAGATCTGTTGTTGTGATCAGAGCGAGATCAACATGAGATCAACATGTGGTTGTTTCTCCTAAATTGAATTTGAGAAACAGGAGAAAATGCCTTTAGTCTCATCTTAGAGTTAAAAAGAGCTTCTTGGATTTTGCTTTCCTACGGGAAGAGATGACTGCACGGTCCATCTCTCGGCCCATGACAGATCCCCCCGCCCCCTGCTGAATAAAACATGTCGAAAGCAGAGATGCCTTGGGAGAGGTTACAGAGGAAGTCAAGTTTGGATCCCTTCGGGGACCCTGTGAGGAGACTGAGATCGGCTCCCCAGATATCCACGTCTTATCAGAGCAAATCTTATCAGCGGAGGAGTGATCTCTCTTTTCCAACCGGGCTCCAAAGTCAGTGTGAAGGTTGTCGGTCTGAGCGGCGCGCCCCTGAGAGGATATCAGTTATTAGCAGGTATGTGCTGTCTACGGAGACGGCAAAGACAACTAAAATCACAGTGGAATTCACTCACAGCGATGGCGTCGCCGCGTCGAGGGTGAAAACAATGAATTTGGATGTGCACGGTAACACAATGGCTCTCAGGAGTGAGCGAGACCTTCCAAAACACACCGACCTTGAGACCAGACCGTTGTTGTCTCCACGCTGAGCGGCTATCTGAACGCCACGACACGAGTTGCGGCGCTGATATCCACGCACAAAGAACACAGACGTTTATATATCACCCTCTTGTGTGAATTCTCCCGGCTCGTCTTCCTCTTCCTCCCCCACCCCCCCCACCCCACCCCACCCCCCCTACCTTCTCGCCTCTTGAATTATTCATGTCAAGATTACTGTGTGTGTCGGTTCCCGTCATGGATGAAACCAGACGAGTCACAAGCTATCTCTTCATATTTATACAACGGGTAATTATAGCCAAGCAACTGTGCCGGTAATTCCCCCAAAACATGGACGTGTTTCCTGAATCTAACGGGTAACTAGTCTGAGATCTTTCTTCCTCTTCAGACGGCATGCTGGGGTCGGTAACCGCTCGACATCAGACGTAATACTCAAGAGGACGTTCTGTAAAGTGATTATGGCCACTTTGGGACTTGGCTGCACCTCGGTTGCATCACCGTTGCACCAATAATGCTTTAAAATGGCCTTACCTCGTACAAATTGCTGCACTGCAGGCTGATGATAGTCATATCGACTAGCCCCCGCCGCTGTCATGGCCCGCGGTCGTCCAGCTCCCACGGGTGCACGGCGACAGGCAAGCGCGGGGAGTCAGAATAACAGCAATCAGACTTCCGAGCAGAGCGGAGTCGTTATGTTTGTCATCCCGAGCGTACGGCGGCGGCTGCTGACGTTATCGTAAACTGAAGTCGAGCACGCTAAACTATCATCGCGTCCGGTCCACTGCTTGTGCCGGGAGTTAATGGCGATGAACCCAAGCACCACTTAGGGAGTCGTATGGTTTATGTGACAGGGCGGCGGGGGGGGTGAGCGTTGAACTCGCGGCCCCTTAAATCTACAAGCGAGCTGCGATAGCGGCTGCGGGAGACGTGCCCGCGAGCGCTAAACATAGACTTTGTTTAAATGGGGACCGTCGTCATTAGGCAATTCTCTTTGAATTAGCAGAAGGAGCTTAAAGGAGAAAACACACAGAGGGCTTCGTCTGTACGAGATAAACTTTTAATGGCCGCGGTAACTGAGGAGAAATCTGCTGCTTCCAACCGAGAACGTCTGATGTTGCTAATGGAGCATTCATGAACCGACTACTTGCAATGCAAATACGCTTCTCCCTAAAAAATACATTCCGGCGTCCTCCCAGCGTTGCATGATAAGTCTAAGATTTTCTTCAATTGTTTTGTTTCCCGTTTTTTGTGTGGGAGCGGTGGAAGTGGAGCTTTAAAAAACAGGAGGAGTATCTGAGCACCTCTGGCACAAAATAGGAAATAAAGAAATCTCTCAACACGCAAACTTAGCGATATAAAATAGACCCACTTCAGAAGAGCCGCACGACGCCTGCTGATGATTCGGCGAACTTTGCTCCGCTCTTATGTATTTCCCAAAGTGCTCGAGATCAAAAGCTCAGCTCAGCCGGTAAACAGAGCGGCTCTGAGTACGTGAATGAATGACCCAGTTTTTGTGATCAGCGGTAACAGTAATGATACGAACGTTTAAAATCATCACCGCCGCGTAGTCCGATGAGTCCGCGTAGTCCTGTTTCATGTATCGAGAGTCAAATGAGCAGCAAATTCCTCTCCCAATGCACAATGAATAGACTTGCTGGAGAGTGATAAACTAGAGGAACACACACACACACACGCACACACACACACACATACACACACACACTCAGTGTCTGGCGGGGATGTCGAGAACCCCACCATCCCCTCTTTAAGACCACCAAAGGCAAATTTGAGTCTGCCCGGATCCCACTCCCGCTCCCACCAGATAGCGCCGAGCGACATGCAGCTCTCCGCCCTGAGCCATGCATCAACGCGCTAACATGCGGGTGGAGCGAATGCTCGATTTAGGGGGGGTGGTGGTGGGAGGAGGGGGGGATGAAAGCGAGAATTCAGCGCCCGGGATTGGGGGTGGTGGAAGATTGCGGGGGGATTTTTATTGATGCCCCGGGTGACTCTTTATGCACACAAGCAATAACCACCAAAGAGTGTAACAGCTCCAGCGAGGCCGACCGACAAAACCCCGAGCACAGCCAGAGCGCCGTAATGGCTGCTGGTTCTGGACGGCTAGAGTGCTCCCCTTTGGCTCTGTGCATGGTGTGTGTCAGCAGGTGTTTTCCACACACGGTGCATAAGGGGAGAGATATTGATTAGCCACTAGAGAACAGGTCTGCATGCGTTGAGTGTTCCTACTTTCCCCCCTTTGCTCACTCAACAGATTGATTTTTTGCACAGTGTGAGGAAAAACAGCCGCCCCCTGCGATAAGCTGATCAAGCCCCCCAAAGAGACCGGAGGACGGATGAGGGCCACCTGACTTGAAAGGTGCCAAAGTGGAGGAGAGAGGGCGAGCGCGGTGGCTGCTTGGTTAAACCGTGGCAGGCAGGGAAACAGGTCATTGCCACACCACTTAAATGTGAATGTGTATGAGAGACAGATGGGTGTGAGAGCGAGAGAGAGAGAGAGAGAGAGAGAGAGAGAGAGAGAGAGAGAGAGGTTCGAGTCAAGTGTGAGCACTCTGAACAGGTGAGAAGACCCACTCAGACTGAATAAGCCTTCAAGCAATAAGCAGAGCAGCAGAGCAGCAGAGCAGACCTGAAACTCCCGTATGATTTAACAGGGAGACGTCGGTGAAACCCTCAAGAAGTATGGAGGGTTAAATGTGACAATATTAAATAAATAAATCATTAAATAAATCATTAAATGTGGAAATAATGAAATAAATGTGGAAATGAACAATTAAATATATTATATTTGCTCATATATTTCCCCTTTTATTTAGTGATTTATTTAATGATTTATTTATTTACTATTGTCACATATAACCCTCTATAAAGATGAGCTATCGATCCCAGATCAATTAAAATGGTCCGCCTGCGAAGACACACTCAGAGATCAGACCCAGACACATCACAAGCCTATGTACTGTTGCATTAAGTGCCATTAGCTTGACCATTAGCTCACCCCTTTCATTATTGGCTCATTTTAAACCTCGGCTAAGAGACTGAGCAATCACATCTGACAGCTCACACACAACAAGCCCCTTTGAGACGAGTCTTGGTGGCAGGCCGTGGCAGTGGACCTCGCCACCCGGTTAAACCGCCAGGACGCACGGCGGCGGGGGAGAAGCCGAGCTGCTGCTGACGTCGAGCCGAAGGAGACTAGTCAAATAATTGCGCTGTTTACAAAGTGGGAGGGCGGAGGAGGGCGGAGGAGGGTGGAGACCAGAGTCAACTGTGAGGTGACTTGCTGTTCCTGCAGTCCGGCTGATTGTGTGTAGATGGTGGCGAATCAATAGGCAAACGTGGAGACAAACAACTGATGACGCTTTGATGCTGAGCATGGAGATAACACACACACACACACACACCTTTGTGCTGTTGTATTTGTTAGGGTATTGCACTGATTTACACAAATTCTCAAATGCTGGCATACCTTAGCTGTAACACTGAAGATACACTCAGGTTATATGACCAATTAAATGGTAGATGGAATATGTTCAATAAGAGTTTGATTTGTGGATGGATCCGTCTTAACCCAAGGTAATTCAAAACACCTTTTAATACTCTTAACAGTTTGAATGAAAGAAAACCTTTAAAAGGCTCGGACTCGTATAAGGTCAGAAAAAACATCTTCAACTCTAAAAATCACTAAGCAAGTGTTTCAGCAGCCATCATGGGGATTAGGGTTCAACACTAAAAGCATCCCTTCCCCTTGTGAGCTAGTAAACACTTCTCATAGGAGGCAAATACAAATAAACCAAGCACAGAAAGGAACCACCATAACGTTGCCTTCAACATTACACCTCACTAGGGTATACGAGTAGTACTAGAGGTACGTGGCATGTTACTATTTTTGCCTGGATAAGGACAGCTAGATAGCCACCGTGTGTGTGTGTGTGTGTGTGTGTAATCCAGCACCATTTAAAAAAAGTTCAGCAATTGTTAAAAGGCAGAAACATCTTTAATAAATGGACCGCACTAGAAATCAACATAGTCAACTTCATCTTCCGTGTGCAAGTACAGTTCAAATCGTCCACATATGTAGATGAACACATTAAATGACATCAACGATAGAAAATTAAAAACCTCCAAATACATAATACTTTTTTCAAATATGAAATTACAGGTTTAATGCACTGGATTCTCAAATACAACATAAAAAAAAAAACAACAGCATGGGAAGTAGCCTCCATTCATTGTTGACACGTTACTTTTGAACATGGCGTGATTTTTTTTTGGTAAAAGGAAACTGAAACCTCTTCAGTGAAAGAACGAACCCGAAACCAGTCCTCATCTCCGTAACCTCAAGAGGATCTTATTGGATTGTCACAGGCCTGAAGTAGGAGGACTGTGGTATTTCCACCCGCCGTATCAGAAGAGTTTCTCAGTGCCGGCTTTGTTACAGATCACCATAAGACAGTTTGAGAGGCAGCGGCTTGAAGACCTCTTCCCTGGACCATCACAAGGTTGTCGGTAAGAAAGGGACAAATCCAAGTAAGACTGCACGGTGTTAAATGTCTGCATGAGACGAAATAAACCAACAACGCAAACAAAACATACAAATGACGCTTGAAAAAGAGTGAGTTTTGTATGTCATAGTTTTTTTTTTTCTGGACTGACTGGCTGGGACAACAGGAAAAAGCTGAAGACAAATCCTTGGGCAGGATAGACGGTGTGTGTGTAGGTTGGTGGGTAGATAATGATGAAGAGGAGGCCACATATCAAAATCAACTCGGAAGCAACAGACAAGGAGACGGCGGATGGCTGGGTGGGTGGATGGATGGATGGATGGATAAGTGGATAGATAAGATGGAGGGGGGGGGGGGGGGGTGTTTCACGCAGCCGACCGTCGGCGGATGACAAACGCTCCTCTCTGTAGCTGTCCCAGGTAGATCCTCATCTTTGTACTGTCGCTCGTCTTCCTCACCCAAATCTAGGGAAACACAACAAAGGATAAAAGGATCAAATCCCTCAATGTGGTAATTCAGAACAGACTGTCACCGCCAAGACATCTCACCAGGAACCACCACGATCACGTCTAACCGCGATAC
>JAXDDW010000002.1:18595000-18627500 GCA_034670385.1 Hoplostethus mediterraneus | reverse complement strand
GAGAGCTTGTTCATACTGAGGTGATGAGAGAAAAGACTTTGAAGCCGTTCCTCTCTGTCTTCTTAAGAAAGGAAAACTCTGACACTGACATTGGGGGAAATAAACGCGCTCCATCTCAGCATCGCCCCGGCCCCTCCCGGCCCCGTCCCCTTTCTTTTCATCTTTCTCCTTCAGAGCAAGTCCCTGACTCATCCCGCTCCGGCTCCCCTACCGCCTGTCAGCTCCATGGTTAATTTTTCGTTCTCGATCATCTTCTTCTTCTCCTCCAGCTCTGCAATTAGGTTTTCCTTCAGCTCCACTTTCTTATCGTCAAACTCCTTCACCGCTGCCTTCTTTTCCTTGATGTAGTTCCTCTCCACCTGTTCTGTCTGCAGAGAGAAAGGTTGAGAGTGAGAGCAGATGGGAAGAGGAGGAGAGGAGAACGGAGATGTCTTTACCCTGTTATTAGTATGCCGAAAGGTAAATGTCAATTTCACACAAATTGGAAGAGTCAGCGATACCAGCCATGCCTACCTCAAGCTGGAGGAACAGATCTGTGGAGGCAGAGAACAAAACAACATGACTGTTCATGTTAACTGTACGTCAGTTCAATGCCACACCATTACTCACTTTTGAGAACAAAATGTCTTTGGTTGCTTTCAAGAATGAGGGTGTGATCGCACCTACAGTTCTTTTTCAGTTCATTTTGTCCAGCTCAGAGTTTACTTTGTCGCTTCTTTGGATTTGGTTTGTTTAGATTCACACAAGCGAGCCATGGAAAGGTCACATGGACTCACAAGTAGCTCATTTGTTGGACAGAGTTTTTGTAACCTGTCATCCCACATAGAGATGTTGGCAGCAGGGGGGAGTCAAAACTAAATTTGATAAGTCCCTGTAACTTTAGACAAGCATGATGAACTTGGACTAACTGCCTGATATGGATGTTAACACCCGTCTCCTTATACCCATAAAACCTTGTGTTTTGGAGTTGTTCCTACCTGCCCAAACAAAGCAAACTAAAAGAAATAAACCACTCCAAACATGCTTGGTGTGACAAGCCACAATGTGGTATTTCAGTATTACACAACTTGCCTGCATTGCGGAGCCGCTCCTTGTACTGTTGGTCCAGCTTCTTCATCCTCTTCTGATACTCCTGCAGTGTACCTACAAAGGGAAGTTCCATGTACCATTACAGAGCATCTGTCAACAGTTGTAGTGCTTATACAGAAACATGGCTTGGATGTTGCAGGAGTGGGGGGTTATGTGGGGGTGGATATATCATTGAGACAAGGTCTGAAATTAAGACCTGCCAAGCACCAAATGCCGGTAAAATGTGTCTGGTGGATAAATCAGTAATCACCTGCCACACTGGCCGGTAACCTTCTGGCAAGATTTGAAACCTCTGTTGCCTGTTGTCCCTGCTGACCACCTGCACACTCTCTCTTACCATGAGCCAATCAAATCAAAACAAAGTGTATCAAACTGGCCTCCTGATTGGCTGCCCTGTTGCGCTGATGTAGAAACCTCTACATTTCTGCAAAGTTTTCCTCCAGTTTCTCCGCAGCCTGGACGGTTAACTAGCCTAATGTTAGTAGAGACTTAATGCTATTCCCATGTGACAAAATAGCAGGTGTGAAGACTAAACATTCATGGTATAAGTGAGTGAGCAGGTTTTAGATTAAAACTAAATGTACTCACACAATACCTGATTTTGTACAGTAAATAGCATCGAAAACAGAATCATCAAAATCAAAATCATTCTTGGCAGGCATGTTAAATTAGAATACTGAAGCCTTGAAACAGTTTGTATTAGTAAACAATAAACGTGTCTATGTAAAATGAGCTGTGGACGGTGGAGGGCTGTATGTCGTCTTATGATAAATTATCATCGGTCTCTCAACTGCCTTCTCTTTTCAGCCAGAGGCGATGGGCGCTCTTTTTAACTGCGTCTGAAGCTGCCTTTATGGCCTGATGTAATCTCTGACCACCTTGCTGAGTAAACTGTGATGTGGCTGTAAAATCTCTAATGAAAATTAACCCCACCCCCACAGAAATCACATCCCACAAGAT
The DNA here is from genome assembly GCA_034670385.1 of Hoplostethus mediterraneus. Classification (NCBI taxonomy): domain Eukaryota; kingdom Metazoa; phylum Chordata; class Actinopteri; order Trachichthyiformes; family Trachichthyidae; genus Hoplostethus; species Hoplostethus mediterraneus. The sequence continues at coordinate 18,625,451 of JAXDDW010000002.1, read as the reverse complement.
AGAGCACAGCAGTCATTCCCAATCAGCAAAGTACTGCATTTCATTTGACTATGCTTACATAATTGTGTTGCAATCATAAGAACAGAATAAAATCCCCTTGATTACCTTCTTGCAATTGCTGCAACTGTCTTTTTAGAGATGCCAGTTTGTCTTGGTACATCCTGCAACAAAGATCAGAGAGCCAATCACATCCCCTCCACCTTCATCATATTAATGGTTTTAAGGCTGAAATGCATAGGGCTGTGTCCTTGATGACAAAACACTCACTGCTCTTTGATTTCCACATAGTCATCCTCGTCATGCTTGGCCAGGTCTGTTTCACTGGCATCCTCTGTGTCTGTGAAAGAAGCAAGGCAGAAAAAACTTCACACACAGGAGAAGGAGGGCTTCAGGCTTACAAATTACTTTCAGTGCAGCCAGTCATCCCAAGTCACTTCAACATGCTGCAGTTAAGCAGAATGAAGCTAAATAACTAGCTGGTTAGCCCTCACTGTGTAATAAAGTTGAGACAGCAGAGAACTGTGGGATCACATAACGTGCGTGGCAGCGGTAAGCTAATGGTGACGTTTTGCTCGGGAATGTTCGCCGAGCTGATAGATAATAAGACAAGGAAATATCCAGGTTTTTCCCGATATATCCGACATCTTAATGACTGATCGACACCGCAAAATAGAGACTATACATGAAGCTAGTGAAAGCATATTGTCTAATAGCGAGCGAGCGATGCCCTCCTGGTCGCAAGTGTAATGACATTAGTATGTATCAGTCGATTTTAACGTTACCTTGAATGTCTAGCATTTGCCGCATGGTGGGATTAACCAGAAACGGTGCGTCTAACTTGGTCGTGCCCCTTTAGTCCAACAGTAACTCTCTTAAGCTAACGTTAGCATGTTAGCGTCACCGAGTCCAATATGACAAACTTACGAGCCAAGTTTATACGCAGTAGGTTAGCTAACGTTACCTTACAAAACGACACAAGATAGGGGTAAGGCCCAGTCGTATTAATCTGACACAGCAGCTTTCATTATCGGTTAGCGTTAATGTGCTAGCTTGAGTTAGCTCAACCTGCTGTTTTAAGAATTAACCGATACTAGCAAGTCTACTAGCACGCGCAATATATCTGGCGAAGAAAAGCCAAGTCAGCTGTTGGGCTCATTCGCTAACGTTAGGAAACCAGCCAACCTTTAAGTGCTGTCATCGCCTTGCTTTCCTCTTGTCTGCCTTTCTCACTCTGCAATTCCTCCTGTCTCATTGAATAGTGTGAAAAGGGCAGAGCACTGGACACAGCACGCAAGGTTTCGCCTGTGACCTGTCAATGTTCGTAACTAACGTTACGTCGTTAGCTGGTTGAGTAGCTTATTGGGGTGGACTTTATAAGTTCGGGTTGATGAAGGAAGGTTTACCTATAACTTTAGTTTGCGAAAATGGTTTACAAGACAGCTGATCAGCCTGGTCAATTGTGTGGTAAAGCTGATAGATGCTGATTACTGTACCTAGCGTCTGAACGATAACTGCGTTAATGAGCTTTACTCATGATTGCCAACTTCAGCTACATTTGCCAGTGGGGTTGCTATTGGACCGGTCCAGCAAAGTTGGCTCGGTTTTTAGCGTTTTCAGCTAGCTACAATCAGCTTGTCTGAACTGTTTCATGGTTGGATGGAAAGTGAGCTAGCGGTAGTTGGGTAGCGTTGGGTTACCTAGCTAGCCACGTTAGCCAACCTGGTTAAGCATGGTGATTTTACATTTTGAATTTTTAAGAAGTGCTGTAAGTAGAACGCGGAATACATTACGAAAAAAAGAGCAATGTTTTCACCCGAGCTTAAAGCAAAAGTCACTTTAAACAGGGTATCCAGGTGTTAGCTCGATTACTGTAATACTCGTTTAGTTCCATTCCGTTCCCAACAAGTAGACTGAGCCTGACTGTCAGTGAGCTTGCTATCTATTCCTTTACCTTCTTCCGAGTCTCTTCCTCTGAAACTCCGATCATCTTCATCCTCTACGCTATCAAGTTCTTCTTCATCATTGTAATAATCTACCATCGGTGATAGTAAAGTCGATGCCATTTGTTCGCTTGTAAAATGTAAACAAACGCAAAATAAACAATCGATTTGTGTTTTGCAGCTTGGAACAGCGCCTACAACTGCCAGGACCTCCGAGAATCAAGCTGCCTGACAATACGCCTGCATGCAATGTAAATATTATCGAAGTGTAAGATATGTTTTTCTATACATGTAATATAGGTTTGAACACTGTATATTAAAGGTTTTGTATTAATAATAATAGTGTGCTTTTTGTACATATTTAAAAAGCATTTACAGTAAAATGTAAACAGGCATTATTTCGTAACGTCGTGTAACGTTAATGTGCTCGCGCTTTTCCTCCTTTTAATGTTTTTTTTGTTGACGGGCTAGCTGGCAATTAGTTTTACTACAACCAAACTCAGATTTCTTTCAGTGACTGGTATGGATGGTCAATCGTGAAATCAAATCTAACATAACTAATGATTACAGTGCGTTCGTCAATTATCAAGCTAGCATCGTATCCAGCTAACACGCTAGCTCAGTGTGGGTGATGCCTAGGACTGTGGTTTGTAGCTTGAAATCTAACTATTGCGAAGACATATACACTGATGATGGCCATGGGGTCGAAACGCGTTGTCCGCAGTTTTAAACTTCCAAATTAGCCAAATTGAATAAAGCTTTAAACATTTTGAGTGCAAAGGGTCTCCTTCACCAATACCACCACACACACAGGAAGACCAGAAGACCTTTTTTTTCTTTCTTTAAATCCAAAGAGACCCAATCCCACAATGTTTAACATTAGAAGCTGAGAAGCATTCCAGCAATGGACAACAGATATGATTCCAGCAATGGACAACAGATATGATTCCAGCAATGGATAACAGATCTCCTATCTGTTGTCCATTGCTGGGACCTGTTGTCCAGTATTAACTGTTGACTAGCCATAACAGTTCTTTGACCTTTGACCTTTATGCTGTGCATGCTCATTGCCCAATGCAACAGTAGTCATTCTTTGGAAAATAAAATTCCTTTTCCCAATTATGTGTGTGTAAAATCAGTTTGCTGAGGCCAGAAGTATCACCCTGATAAGGCAAACACAACATTAACATAATTTAGTTAACCCACCAAAATCTAAACTATTCTGTGACCTCAGTGCCTATTTCTAACTGACGTTGGTTCAACTAATCTGTGCCATTGCATTCTCCATTTCACATTCAACCAACACCACACATCCTATCTAGAATTAGGTTGTAGCGTCAATGAACCTGGGTTTGTTGTCAACACAGACATCCCATCTTCCCAAGCTTACTCAGTGAGGAGTGAACTCATGGCTTGTTTATGCTGTGTCATGTCATGCCATTGTGCATATCGTGGTAATGATTTTTCCTGTATTCTGCTCATGAACTTGTTCTTGTCAGTCCCGTGTTCACCAACACACATAACTGCCCTCTTATTAATGGGTCTTCAAAGTAGTGGCACCATAAATGTTCTCAAGGAAGTGTTGTCATTTCATAGTTAGGAATTAAGTTATAACAACATCCTTACATTTGTTTTGCTTGACTGCAGTCACAGCTGTCAAAACAAGCCTGCCATGTGTCCAGGGTATGGCACATGTCTAACTGCTTAGACAAGGACAGCAACAGTAACAGATCTATTGCATCCTCCTGTAGCCTATTCGGACCTTGACCTTGACCTTGACTTGCCTGTCCTGTGTTCACTTGCACAAGTGCATCATAACTACTTACACAATTATAGATTTGGAGAGAATCAGGTGAATGCTTTTGGCTATGGATGATGATAACAGGGACATGTGAAGTAATGTATGTCATTATATCCACAGACTACATTGTGCTTTCCAGACAATGGCTGATTTTTCACTTATTTGAAGCAATCAGCTCAGGTCATAATTCATTTATAATACAGAGGAATAAAAAGGCCTCGCATGGTTTTACAGTTGGAACTTCACAACTGCGACACCAGGTGGCAGGGTTGCACTTAGTAAATTTAAGAGGATGTAAGGCTTGCAGTCAACAGAATGGGGATGGCTCAGTGCATGTATCTTTAATGATTTGCAAAGGAAATAAGGTATTTCTTATTTTCCTTTCACTTTTATATTTCCATGATTCAATTATCATTTAAGGCACCATAATGTAACAGAAATTTCACACTGTACATTTGTGCATTTGTTGTGTGCAGACCCGTAGTGCGTAAAATACTTGAAAAATGTAGTCTTTTGCGTGTTTTATCTCTAGCAAATACACATTCCTGAGGCGTGTAGCCCCTGTAAGCAGCCACCTTTACCACACCAGACAACTTATTTCCGCCTGTCAAACTAGCTGTCAGACACGCGCGAGGGGTTGTGCTCCTGCTACGCCGTCATTCAGGAAGTCCAGACCGACTGACAGCACTTCGCAAAGTCACACCGACATCTTCAGAGTTGGACTAAATGCTGTGGAAGTGCGTCTGCTTTTCAGCAACAACGAGAGTTTCATCGGGTAAGTGTTTTTGCATCACTATAACACTATTTGCCCCGCGTGTCGGTTTACATCTTACTGGCCTCGAGCCCTCAACAGGACTGACACTTCCTCTTGGCTCCACTAGCTAAGCTACTGTATATGTCACGCCAGAAAAAGTAGCCTTAATTCAGTAATAGTGCGTATACTTTTGTTTTTCAAGTTTAAAAAGACCACCGTCGCCTGGTTTCGACGTTGTTCGCGTGGTTCGGCTGGTTGTTCAAACGCCACTCAGAGGTGGTGAGTAGAAACCAGTATCAGCTCGCTAAGTGCGTAGGTTTGCTTTTAACTGACTGAGCAAAGTATTATTTCCAGGTTGTGTGCCTGCACCTGCCCACATTTACGTTGAAATTTGGATATTTGCATGGTGAACTGACACGGAAGACGCGTTTGATCCTCGCGGGGTAAGTACAGCGAAGAAATGACAGCGTGTAACGAAGTGTTCAGCAGCTTGTTTGTTTTTAAAAACAGACAGACCCAATGTGAACTTGAGGTGAGCCGTTATTTGAGAATTGTCACAATTGTCAAGTATGCTAGTCCGCTCGAGCCCGTCACATACTATACAACGTGACTCTGTTGTTTCCCATCGTGTCACTGTGCGTTGTTGCGAGTGGGATTTTACTATCAACGAAGAACCATGGTGGCTCCAGTGTTTTGAGTAAGACGATGTAACGTCCACCACACACAAGACCTGAATCACATTTTATTTACATTTACGGCTCTCCGCGTAACAAGTCAAACATAATCCGCACGTTTACCCCAACGTCTCTCTCGTGCCAGTCGATTTAAACGTTCGATTTGTGTGTATTCAAACGCAGGCACGAACGCGCTCCGTTTATGCGTTTGTTTGTAATTTCTACGGTGGGTATTATAGCAGCTCTGTGTTTTCTTTCAGCACCTCTTGTGTTTCGTGTCATTATCCGCATAAAAAGTAAATGTAGGTTAGCATGACGCGCTTGAAATGGCAGATTTTAGATGGCAAGCTGAACACTAAAACCCAAGCTGACCCAACATGATGTCATCCCTGTGTGTAGAGCGCATGAGTGAGAGCTAACAGACGCGTACGTTACTGTTTTAATTGTGTCATTCCTGAAGATCCTTTTTTTTCTAAAAAAAAAAACCAAAAACGTCTGTCCGTGCAATTATGCAATTTCCCACCCGGGATCATGAGTTTCACCTCATCTCTTGGCATTGTGTGCCATGTCATTCAAATCAGTTAATGGCATCATCTTCTCACTTTACCTTTTTGTTCTGTGGTGGAGAGCAGGGAGGAGTGGGGGGTAAACACACCTAAACTCACTTCATACACCTTTTTATTTGCAGAATAGTATTGACACGTTTTTAGGCTGACATAAATCCTAGTAAGCAGTACTATCTAACGGATGCAGGCCATATGATGATAGGGAAACAAAGCATAAATGAATGCTTTTATGACATTTTTTTTTTTTCATAATAGCGGTAGGGTTTGGAGTTGCTTTCTCGATTGGAGGTCATAGTTTACCAACCTTTTTATTACATGAGTGGTCGAGAGCTCTCGGGCTTATCCAGTTTTGCAGCTGCAGTCGTTTTTGTTTCTTTTTCAAAAGGCGCCGGATTGTGGTTACTGTGTCCTCTCAGTTGTTCACCTTTATCGTCCTTATCAAGTAGTCCATCAGGCTCAACAGCCACCTAATGACTGTGCAACCAAGAGTGGGAATAGAAAGTTACACAGTTCCTTATTAGTGCCCCATGTCATTGGTGATAATGCTATCTAGGGCAGTTCAGTATTTGTGCAGGGCATTTGACTTTTATTGTGCCATTTCAGATAAATGTTTCAGTCGACCAGGCCATTGGGCTGATATAGAATGGGTGTTGCTGCTAGTCAAACTCCGTTCACACAGTGAAGGTTAGCGTTACACAGATTAGTACTTGCTATATTACTCAAGAACATGTTTCTTGTATAGTTGGCACTAAATCCTCAAGTGAGGTTAGCCAGGCCTGGAGAGGTTAGACCTTTTTGCAATGCAGGTTGTGAAGGCTGTGGACCTTTCGAGGCTAAAAGGCAAAGTGCCTGGAGGTCAGACCGGCTCAATGTTATTAGGCACATAATTGATAATTGAGGATCAATAAATGTTTGGGCCAAATTATTTAGTCCTTAACTGCTTTCATCTGGTCTTTGTTGAAACGTTGGATTGAGCGGGTCTATATATGTAATGGGATGATGAGCTCACTTTTCCTTTAGACAGGCAGAGGCAGTCATAAGCATATTGCTCACAGTCGCATCTTTTTATAGAGCTGTGTGAGAGCTTATGGACACATAGGCAAGGGTTCGCCTCATGAATTTGCACAAATCCTTTTGAGTGTATGTGTGTACATGCTTATCGATGCATGGGGTTGAGGACACATCAGCTGCTCTTGACAAGCGGCTGATGTGGCTGTCAGCGAAAGTAGGCAGGGAGGGAGGCCCGGCAGCCATGCTCACACTGAAGCCGCCAGCAGACCTGACATCAGAGGGGGAGGTTTAAACCCTGGCAACAGGCTTAATCACTACACATGGACTGCTCTGTAAAGGCTTTTGGTTAATCTGGGTGTGAATAAAGTTACAAATATGAAAGGGAAAGGGGTGGGGGGGGGTGCTTCTCCCTCCCCAGCTGTTCCATTCACCCCAATAACGTCTCTCAAGGAGGCACTGTTTCTATGATTCAACATGGCAAGAAGGGGCAGCAGGATGGCATATAGTGGGGAGACTGTCCTTCAATCAGCGGGCCCAGGTTCAAGCCCACATGACAGCAAGCATCTACCCTGCTGAAAGTGTCCTTGAGCAAGACACTGAACCCCTACCAGCTCCAGTAGTGCTGTAGTTCATCCTTACACTCCCTGTGGGTTGCTTCAGAGTAGTTGTCCACACATCGCTGGCATGTGCAACAAGCTGCAACAAGATACAGTCTTTGCTAGTCTGTAAAATAGGCTACAGTAATTCTAAGTGTTAGTAACTGTGACCTCCATATGCCTGTCTTAGCTTCTGCTTCATGGCTCTCGCAATCACTTTCAGTCTCAGTTGAATCCTGAATCGTCTAATTTAAGAACAACCAGAACCAGCTTGTGGCCTTAGAGGACCCGGGCCTATTTTAATTAGCACTGATAACCATGCTCCTAGGACGGCTTCCTCTGGCCCAACCGTTATCCAGTGATTCTCCTGCGACTCTTCCCCCCCGCCCCCTCACCTTGGCTGGGGTCATGTGTGTGTCAAAGTTAACAAGTTTACCTGCTCTGCTGTCGAAGAACTATGACAGGCCGCCAGTAGGCCCGTATGTCTTATTGCTAGCTACTGGGCCTATAATGAGTTTACTGGCTGTGTTCATGGTCGGCCCAACATATGACATCTGTGACAGGCATAATGATATTTTCCAAAAGTTTGCTCGACACCGGTGTAAAAAGTCTTGGCAGACTTCATTTGGCATGTAGGCAACCTGTTGAAGGCACCAGTGAAACACTTTCGTATTTCCTCCTCCTGACTGATCTGCTTCAACATCTCCCTCAACCTTCTCTGCAGAAAACAATTAACTTTTCTCCACTTCCCTTCCACATGACGGGAGGCTGACTTTTTTGAAAATTAGAGAATTGCCAGTTCAGCCATTGCGGTGGCAGTTTGGTGGTTCATGCCACGGTAGCCGAGCACATCAAATATTAAAGCGTTGCTGTCAGGCTTAATGTTCTGCACTGATCTGGTTTAGCATGTCTAATATAGGAATGCTGTCTCGGATGACGAGGAGAATTACCCCCCATCCCCCCTTCCAGCAGATGTGCTCATGCATACTGCTTTTAATGATGATTTCAAAAGACAGCAAAACCCTGCACCGTTGCAAGATCCTGGTCGTGTGACGCCAGTACTAGCAAAGAATTAAGACCCAGTGCAGATGTTTGGTAACAGGATTACTCTGCAGTAGCAGCAGCAGTAGTACTACCACTTTATTTAATTACCCAATAGTGACCACATTCACATGCCATCACACAATCAACTGTCCTGTTTGCAACGGGTGCTTCCCTGGGCCATTTCCTGGTGGGCATCAAGGCAGTGTTGGTACCCAAGACAGCTTCATCCATCTATCCTGTCAACTCAATCAAAGGTGTGTGTGTGAAAGATCAGCACTGCAAGCTCTTAAGTTCTTAAGCCTTTTCCACGTGTCTTCTGCTTGTCTCTTTCAAAATGTGCTTGGCTGGTCCATCAACGCCCCAAAGGCTAAGTCATCGTCAGAAACCCTTTCATCTGTATTTACTCTTGAGCCTGATGGAAACTGTGTATTTGCCCCGCCGACCATGATAACAGTCACTGGGAAAAATGCGAAATGGATCTAGTCATGGCCCAGCAGCTGGTGCAGACCTGAGTCACAGCCTGGGTCTACTGAAAGCTGTCTCGGAGGAGAGGAAGTCATGGCCCAACAGATGTCTCATGAACAAATGCCTCCCCAGTGAGTATGCCACTTCTGCTGTTCACTTGCCCATCCGCCACCTCACTCCAGAAAATCCTCATCGTCTGACCAACCAGCTTAATCTCAAGACTCTGCTCTTTGGTGAGCAGTAGGATACAGCTGCCACCCAGTGCAGTTTACGCACTAGCAATATTACACAGACCAAGAGGCGTCTATTGTGGCTCTCCAAATGTAGGCTAATGTCTGTATGCATATGCCAGCCTGTTTGCACCTGGTAAGTCTAATGATTTTTCTCACCTAGCATATGTTTTCAGATAAGTGTTTACCTCACCCCATATTTGTATGTTGTAGACCTAAATGTAGAACAGATTGGTTGTTGATCACATCATAGTTTCTTTTGCAATACATGGCCTGCTCTTCCCCTTATTGTTTTCCTCCTAAGGCACACAAAACCCTCTGTCATAAGAGAGGCATTTTGGCAAGTCAGCCTCGCTGGGTGTGGGAGGTTGACGCGAGCAACTTAATTACAGCCCTTCACTACAAACGCATCTCCGATCCTCTGGCGAAGTTGCAGCTGTGACCATGAGTCGCCCCCCCACCACCCACCCCCCTCCAACCCTCATTACGTCCAGCTACATCTGTCTCCAGCTCTCCCGTGAAATCTGCAAGCCTCTCTCTCTGCTCTTCTATGACTAGGCCATGTGGAAGCTCCGTGGCATTATGAGCGGCCATCATCATCATCACCCAGAGAGACATCACCGCTGCTGATGGCTGACTTGTCTTATCTCTGCCCACCGCCACCCCTCCTGGGTCCAGGGCTTAATTTAGCTCGGCAGTATGCGGGAGAGGGCTTAGGCAGGAGTATATTTAGAACTACACGTTTCGCTGTAATAGGGGTCTTTTTAAAAATTGAAACTGTCATGTCATAGGCCTGCAGTTCGCGTCCATTCTGCTGACTTTTCTTCTGCATGCAACCCGCAGAGAAACTATAGTATGCGCTGCTGGCCTAGCAGAGTGGGGCATGTCAGTAAGGCTTAGGATGCGTGATTGTGATGGACACGTTTGCTGATGTGAGTGGGGAGTGAGGTAATACACTGCGCCACACTGGTCTATTTTTGGGTGCTTCCTCCGCCTGCCCAAAGCGCTTTTGTGTCTCGCAGTTCCACATCACAGTTTCGGCTAGGTGCCTTTACAAAATGTTTCCGAATCTGACTTTCGTTTCTCTAAAGTGTCATTGCGAAGAAATAATTCCTCGGTACTTTGGTTGAGCACTTGCAAGGCAGTTCACCAGGCACTCAGGCTGACCATGACTTTATTTAATAACTGCTGACAAGCTTTTAATTGGCGTTATTGAATGATGCACTTCTTTTAAGGGTGATGTCACCTTTCTAATTTCGCAAGAATGCATGGAGTCTTTTTGGTCCGCCTGACATGGGACCTGATGTAAATGCTTGATAACTCTTCATCTGTTGGACTCCCAGAGTGTGTGCCATACCCACCCATCCCCCAGTCCCAAGAGAAACTAGGCCTCTGCCCAAGCTCTGTGCAACCCTAATGCTGTGACTGGACAGCCTCCATTGGGTCAAGTGGAGATTTGCCTCTGATGAATCTGGGGGAGATTGTGTTGCGCTCTCACTAGCCAGCAGTGAACCAGGCTAAATGTGAATTATTTTTTAATTCCCCCCCCCCCCCCCTTTATTCAAGTGTCTGTCTCTCGTCCTGGCTGAATATGCCTATGTATGGGCTCCTTATTCCCCCTAATTTGTTTATAATGCATGATAACATCAAGGCTAACAAATAAATGGAGGTTTAACCCCCCTCTGTTGAACAAGTTGGCAGCACTGCTATTGCTCTGCAGTTCATTTCAGACTCCTATAGTTGCTGCTATTATCTCTCCAACTGAGCTTTTTTTTTGGTTAACCCATGATTCATCAGACTGGTTGTGAATGGAGTTTCTCACGAGGAAAGGGGAGGAAATGAGAGCCAAAGCAAGTATTTCTGTCATCCTTTTCTTGCTTAATAGTCCATACTAGGAAGGGTTTCTATGCCTTTGTGAATCCAGAGAGCCCGAGGTTGAACTGAACAATTGTCCAATTAAACTGTGACTTGGAGCAAACTGTGCCAGTCACCCCCTCCTTCCTTCACTGATTCTTCCTTCCCTTTCCTCTCTCTCTCACTTGCACACGCAAGCTCTCCTCACACACAAACAAACACAAATGAACCAAATGTGCAGCACTGCAAAGCCACGGGGGCCATGAACCCAATAATAATTGCAGTTATGATATCGTCCAAGAAGGCAAATATGGAAATGTTTAGATTGTCAGGAGGTGAGGGAATCAAACAAGTGGATGCGTGCACACACCCTCCCTGGTTTTTCATCAATGGAAGTTTGCGTGACCCCTGTTCAGTTATTGTTTCCTGGTGTGATGCAGGGGCCGTGTCCGAGAGGAAAACCTATTGTACAACCAGAGCCAATTCACTGGGAGGGAGCAGGAAGCAGACCATTATTACTATTAGATGAGGTTTCCAGGTTAAATTACTGTTATTTATGACCGCTGGCTGTTATGGTTGCTACGCGTTGTAATGACTTTAACGTGTAGGATGATTGTGCAGTCATTTATTGATTTAGCCTATAAATTGTTGATTGCAGCTACAAAGTGAATCAAGAGTTTCTGACATGCAATAGTAGCAGGCTATCGGCCACACTGTAGTAAAATGAAAGAAGCCAGATCTAAATGCCCTACCCCCACATCCCTGATATGGGCTACTCCAGACTTGATTTAAGTCAAGATAATAAACATGATTGAAGGCCATAATGGACAGCAAGGACTAGAGCATCTGATAGACCCTGATATCCATCTAGTCTAAGAGCTCTCTCTCTCTCGCTCTCGCTCGCTCGCTCTCTCTTGCACTCGCTCTCTGATTTATTGGGCTGTACACTGAATAAAGTGTTCCCTTTATTAATTTATGGCTTTGTATTTTATTTTTTTTTATCAGCAAATATTTGCAGTACAAAGAAGATTTACCCAATGAATAATTGATTGGCACCACACAGAGAAATACAGGGATTCGAGAGGCGGGGGGAGGGGGGGGGGGGTCATGGTGTCTGATCTGTGTGTACATGCTAGATCAGGCTACTTGGTTAAAGCGGTTATGGTTATGTCACGATGGAGGAAATATGCTGGGAGGAGCTTATGACCACCCGCCTAGCCCAAAGGGACAATGCTGGGTGTGAGAGGTTGCAGAGGTTAATGGATCCAACCAATAACAGCAAGCCTGGACCAGATTGAATAATATGGCAGTGAATGTAGCCCGGCTGGTATCAAATGAAAGGAAAGACAGCTGGATATGTGAAGAGGAAGCCAGTAGTCCTAGTTCCCTCGAACCAGACACTAAACCCTCTACCTGCTTATTGTATTCTCTGGGTAAGAGTGGGGTGCAAAAGTCTGAGTCCACTCCAAGAACTGTTTGTTTTCATCATTTATCAAAAACAAATGCATTTTTTACTCAGTTGATTTTTTTTGTATTCAAGAATACATTATTTAGAACTGATACCAATCGAAATGTTTAGAGCTTTAAGAAATGCTCGTATGAAATGTATCAGAATATCTTGGTTGCACACCATTTGGTAAGGTTTTCTCAAAGATATTACGCAAAATTCCACTGGGAGAAAAAGTCTTCAATCAAAATTTGAATTTTACGGAGGTTTATAGTGGTGGAAATATTAAGGTGTGGGGATTTTTCGCCTATTCCAGAATTGGTGACTTCAACTACACATTAACCAAACACATTGCCCTGCAGAGGCATGCCATCCCTTCTTGCTTCAAGTTGTGGAATAGGATTCATTTTCCAGCAGGGCAGTGACCCTCAACATGCATTGAAGATATGCCAGGCCTATTTGAAGTCCAAGGAAGAGCAAAGAGCGCTGACTTGTCATGGCTTTCTCTCTACCGTCACCAGACCCCATTGAAGTTTTGTATTAATGATGAAACACAATAGTTCTTGGTAGTGGACTCAGACATTTGGTTTGGTGTTTCGTTGGTGGAACGTACATGGCTAACGAGTCACTCTACGCTTGTTTGTTTGTTTTTAATTTTCCACAGAATGAATTGCACAGACTTTGCAAGATCCAATTCCTCTTTCCCATCGTTGTGTTTTAATCAGTACCTCTATAGTTGGCTTGCTGTCTACGCTGTTGCAGTACAGTGGGGGACTTTGAAAAAAGTAACACAAAGGAGGGGAATTCCAGAAGAATCTCATTGGGACCGCACCAAGGAGGAGACCATGCGGAGGCTATGCCAGCTTCCTGCTTCCTCTCGGTCAGACTACCGATATGATGGAGGTTCCTCCCTGACCACAGCTAGAAAACAGCTGTTGAAAACAGTCTGTAAAACTGGTTCAATAATGTTTCTGTAAATTAATTCTTCATTTAAATTTAGACCCTGTCAAGAATAACATTCTTGGAGAAAACAATCTTTGCAATTTTTGGTGTAAAAATTTAAGACTATCTGCAGCTTTAATACAAACCCCCAAATCAGTCAAACACTAGCATGCATACATTGCTGAAGGCACAAAGGGCATAGACAGACCAGACTAACGACTGGCTGCCCGGCCAGACTCATAACCACCAGCGTGTGCTCACCCGAAGGCAGAGGTCCGGGAAAAACTACACAGAAACTCAGACGTATGGGGATCACACTTGGGTGACAAGACGAGGTTGGCTGATTTGAAATGGAGGATTAGCCAGTTTAGAATGGGAGAGAGGGGAATTTTATACTTGCTATAGCCTGTTCTAGCCAAGCCAACTTCCAAGTTCTTGCCTGTAGTCATGCCTGCGTTTTTTTTTATTGGGTAGTTTCACTGACAGTCATTTAACAAGATCCATCAATATTTCAGTGCCTGGGGGTTTAAAGAGCCAACGCTTTAGATACAGTTGGCATATTGATGCACATTGATTTCTTTTTATGTAGTTTACTATCACACAGCCGTATCTCTCACATCCACTCACCCCTCCAAGCATGGCATTACCAAACATGTTATTTACTCACACGTGTAACGCAGGTGTTATAAATCATCTGTGGGGGTAAAATCTCCCCTCTTTTTTTTTTGGGTATGTAAGAGAGGCTTGGATGAAGCAGTGCAGCTATGAAAGGAAGGGGGGAGGTTGAGTTCTGAGCCCTGAATTAATTCCCAAATTAATTGCGGGCAGACTTTACAGGGGATAAAAAGCTGAAATCCTGGGGCCTAAAACCCATGGGTCCTCTCCCACTCCCTGTAAACTCCAGTGATGATGTACATAATTTATACTGTCAGTGTATATTTGAAAAAGAAGAGGAAGAGGCAATGCACAAGGGAAATGACTCAGTGGCCTAGATGCATGTTTCCTTTTTGGGGTTTCCTCTGCTTAATTTCATCCCTCTGTCTTTCTCTTTCATTTTGGTTGATCATTCTTTCATTCTGATCGTTTTTTTTTTTTTTTTTTGATGAATGATGAAATGATATAGGTTAGCATGCCTAGACTTTACCCGCTGCGTCGCTCCCATTGAGGCTTAACGGCTACACGAGTCGAATTACTCAACACCTTCCTCTCAGGCACTTCCCAACCGTTGTGGCGATCAATCCATTTCATTGTCGACTTTGACGCGACAGCAGCTCTTCCAATACACTCGTTTGGCTGATCAAACGAGAATAATGGGGGCAGTGTGTCGGGTTTGCCTTTGACAGACTGAGAGGAAGTTTGTAGTGCTTCTCTGGCACTACTCGCAGACTTTCACACACACACAACCTCCCCTTTTTTGTCTCCTGCTAGTCACGGTCAACTGAAAGCCACAAGCTCCTTCAGAAAATGGCTCCTTGTGATGCACTGGTGGATGGGGGGGGGACATTTTTATTCAGTCTATTATAAATCTGACAGCTCTGGGAGTCCCGGCCATAAATGTATAACAGTGAATCACAACAACCCCCCCCACCTACCACCCAGAGAGGCCCTGGCGAATGACTGCATGACATCATCGCCTTCCCTCCAAGAACATGGCCTTCAAGAAAGTCAGAGAGGGCGTCTCAGCCGTCCAGCATGGACGTCTTGCCTGGAATCCTTTCACTGAGCTGTGTGCACGTTGGTTGTAACACCGAGGAAGATGTAAGTTAGTACACAAGGCTTTGTTTGGTGGGCGTTCTCTATTGCTCTGAATGCAGCAACCCTGGGAGATCTAGGGAAGAAGGCCACAGCAAAGATTAAGACAGCGGTTCGATTCTTCACTCTCAGTCTCTCCAGTTGACCTGCACCAGATTGCTGAATGAGGGGAAACCCGACTCCCTCATCCTGCCCTAGTTTGGACCTGAGAAGGGGAAAACAGGAATCACTCAAGGACAGCGGCGGCGTGACTCTGCCGTTCTGACACACACAGTCCCATCTAATGCCAGCTTATCTGTTAATTTGCCCCTCCTTAATATCTGATGGCGAAAAAACTCAGCAAGCAGCGGTTGCATGGCCCCACTAGATGTAGCGATTTTGTCATCCTTTTTTATTTCTCTTTTTTCTTTTGCGCTGCGTTCGCTACGGAGCATGCAATAGGCTTCTATTAATCTTTCCACTGCTCCTGATTGGAAAATCCTGTTGGGCTTTAGAGCAGCGCTTCACTCTATGCTCAGCCTTCCTTTTATATATACACGCACACATGCACACATGCACACACTTGGCGCTGAAACTAGATCAGCCTGTGTGCACTTCAACAAGCGGAAGTCCTTCTGTCTGTGTGTGTCCTATGCACACTACTGATTATGCACGATGACTATAGCACTTCATCTAGCAAACAACATGCGCTGTGTGTGTGTATACGCATGTGTGTGCGCGCGCAAGGCCTATATGCATTTGCACTTTTTCCCCTCATACACACACTCACACTCTCTGGTGCTCATGCATTTTACATGGTCTTGTGGGAAAGCAGACTGGGGCTACGGCAGCAGGATGACTCACTAGCCGGGGTAGACATTTCACCACCGGCACTTGTTACTGTGCTGTCAGGGCCATGGCTAGGACTCGCTCAGCACGAGTCTCCTCTAACACACACACACACACACACACACACACACACACACACACACACACACACACACACACACACACATATATATAGAGTGCATGAGTCTTGGCAGAGTCAGAACAGTTGATGTGGAGGCTGAAACCCCAGCCCTGACACAGTGGGTGTAAATCATAGTTAATCCATACTGGCTGTCACATGGCCTTCATCTCACACAGCACCAGACTGATAACTCTCACTGCCACACTCTCTGAAACACACCATTTAGACAGCCTGTGCTTGTGTGTGCACATCTTAATATTCGTATTTGCACACGATATGGGTCTTCTATCATTTTATGTGTGTGTGTGTGTGTGTGTGTGTGTGTGTGTGTGTGCGCATGCATGGTTCCACAACCAATGTGTGCTTGGGTGTGCACCCAAGAGTATTTTTGTGGCCGCATTGAAAATCAATGCAGCTGGGAATTGATAGTGTCATAAACAGGCCGAGGGTTATTGCCGAGTCCCAGCTGAGCCTGGCTAGATGTGGCCAGTGGCAGTGAGTGTTTTCCACATGCTGATGAAAACACCAGCACTTATTGAATGACCTGTCTAACACCAGTTTAGCACCGACGGCAGCCCCCATGTGTCACCCCATGTCAATAACACCTTGTAGCCTAAAGGCCAAGACCTCGGTCACCGAGCCTAAATGTCATTTACCCTCGATTGCTGTTTGTCCTCTATCAACAATAGGAGATAGGAGTATGCTTTCCTAGACATGTATCGTTTTATCAGAAAGGGGAAGCTACCTGTGAGTATTGAGATGCATGAGTATTTGTATGAGCTAGCCAATGCTATACATTGCTGTACCAACATAGGCTTTCCCGTATTTCCTATTTGGAATTACCACTAGGAGTTTGACGTGACTGCTTTTTCCCCAGTCGGTAGCTCATATTTACCATACCTTCCATATGACATGACTGCAGCATCAGCTCAGTAGGTGTAGAGAGCAAAAGCTAGAAAAAGCCCCTCATGCAAAACACAACATCCCATGTTATGATCAATACTGGTAGGGCTCCAGTCTGTTGCATGCTTTCTTTTTGTAATAGTAGTAGTTTTTCACATCTTCTTTAATGTAAACTTCACACTCTTCACACTCTCTGTGCACATCTGTACTTGTGCCAAGTATAGTAAATGTACAGGAATGTGACTTGGTGCCATTGGTGCAGAGGCATACTGATGTGACATGTTCCGCCTTCATTTGTCACCAGCTATCCAACCTGTTGATTCTGCTTTTGAAAGTGTCATAATGCTGAGAGAGTGTGGAGAGACACTGATCGTCGGCTTAGCTAGCCTCTGTTGACCCCCAGATCAACCTTATGGATTACAATGCCCTACAGATTACACCCTGTTGACCCTCTGATTATCCAGCCCTCCAGTCACCCAACCCTGCCATTAACCCCTGATAACAACAGCAGATACAACAGGACCACTATTGAGCAGGCTGCAAAAAAGTGACACTAGAATTTCATTTGTGCAAATGTGCAGCGTCTCAATTATGGGGGATGGGATGTTCTGCTCTATTGCAGCCCCATATAATTATAAAATTGTTGCCTAGTGCGGCTTTAAAAGTATTCATTGTTATTGTGACACAGATCATACTTCAGTAAACCACCCTCCCCTTTTCACCAGGTTGTTGATTCCTTCCTCGAGTAAGATGGCAGCTGTTGCATCTGTGGCTTTACTATCTGTACTCTCTGTTGATTTGCCTTGTGGATATATTTGTGTGAATTAGCGCCCCCACAAAAGGGGTTTAATATCAGCCTAGGTGATGGGTGTTATAGGTTCTGGGTAGTCTGTTCTGTGTAAGACAGAAGTTGGTGTAGGCCAATTTGATGTGCTATTTTCTGTTGAATGAAGAAGCAAAGTAGTGCCTGTGAGCTGTCATTTCCACATGTGAAAGGTCATCATTACAATATGTTCTTTAAATCCCATCCGGAGCTTCCTAGTTCCCGGAAACTGGTGACGTGGTGAAAAGTTCAGCAGCTGGTTATTTTTGGGGTGTGTAGCTACAGTATGTGTTTTCAGGCTAAATCGCTCTCTGTGTAGGCTGCTCTATTCTGTGGCAACTCTCTGTGTGTGTGTGTGTGTGTGTGTGTGTGTGTGTGTGTGTGTGTGTGTGTGTGTGTGTGTGTGTGTGTGTGTGTGTGTGTGTGTGTGTGTGTGTGTGTGTGTGTGTGTGTGTGTGTGTGTGTGTGTGTGTGTGTGTGTACTTGTGCCCCCCATTGCTGTTTATTGCCTTAATCATAAAAGCCAAAACACTCAGACATTGAATTTGATTATTAACACAGAATGCCACAGAATTATGAGGTTTGCGAGAAATGGTTGAAAAATATAGTTGTTTTAATAATGACAATGAATTAAAATGCAAAAAAGTAAAATAATATTGAATCTTGTCTTACTGATAATTCAAAATATACCGGTTTCTGGGCTGAGGTTGCCTTCCTCGGCTCAAATCCATAACGGCATACATGTTAGATTTTTCCACCACGTTTGTTCAATAATCACCGATGGCACAAACAGTTAAGAACTAGGCTCTGAACACCTGCAGATATTTTCCAAAGTACTCCGAAGCCAAAACGGTCACTTTAACGTTCTGAGCAGTGCCACGTGTGCAGAAGCTATCTACACTACTGTGTGAGTGTGTGCATGTATAGATAAAGCCTTACATTGCCCATAGTCGTCGGTGAACTGCTTTGGGCCTGTTGTAGATGCAACACAAAGATTAGATCAGATGCACAATATACATGTTATGATCAGAGACACTTGTTAGGATAATAAATATATTTTTGTGTGTGTGAGCTAAAAGCTATAGGCCAGTTGCCTATAGCCACAGACGTGGTTTTGATCTGGTTTTTAGACGTAGATGTGTCTCAGCCGACACAGAGTCATTTTATTCGGTGTTGCTGTGTCCACTGGGCATGGACACGGAGCCGGACGGGAGCTGTGTGGCATTTTGTGACAGTCTGCTCTTTTTCCGCTTCTGGTCTATTTATTTTTTTCCGGACTCGCCTGCATCTGTGAAGTGTGCAAATGCACTATTTTTACTTGTGGGTCTATGTATTCACAGTACAAAATTCACAGTTCTTCATTTATTGCGGCTGTTTTTCAGTTTCTCTGGGTTTGATTGCTCTGTAGCCTATGTGTTGACACTAAAAAATATATTCCTGAATTAAATGTAGGCTATGTGTAAAGTAACTTCTTTATTATGACAAGAGATAGTTATGGACAGAGGATCCCATCAAGCACTTTGTCTACACAGCATGTGTTCTGCGAGTTGAAGAGAGAGAGAGAGAGAGAGAGAGAAGTGAGAATTAACAGTGGTAAATCTTTCTGTGGGAAACACTCCAACCTCATCCAGTTATGACGGGCACCAAGCTTTTATTATTGATCATTTATTTTAGCAAAAAACACTGAAGGAAAACAAACAAAAGTCTGGCTGCCGTTGCTCTGCTGGTGGACATTACTTCCACGACCCAGACGTGACGTGACCACCGCCGAGCAGGAATGTACACAGCACACGCAGAGATTTAGATTTACATTTGCCAGGCTCGCCCTGCATCTGCCCTCCGTTATATTATAATTACTGAGGCAGAGGTGAGAGCAAGGTCAGGTGCATTATCTCTCGCTCTCTCTCGCTCTCTCTCTCTCTGTCTCTCTCTTTCTTTTCAATTCAAAGTTGGTTATTGGCATGAAATAAAAAGGTACTCACATAACATTATACATCAATATCACATATCTCTGTCTGACTCTCTCAGTCTGTCTTGCTCTCTCTCTGTCCATCACACACACACACGCACACACACACATCCTACACACTCATAAAGGCTTGGGCCCTTATCATTTGCACGTACACATACATACACCTCTAACTGACACACAGCCAGAAGCTAAACGAATGTAGGATATATTTTGTCCAAGTTGGAAAGTGAAGATCTAGGTTAGCACCAGCCCCGGGGTGAACGTAGTGTTTATTTTTTTATTACATTTTTTAAAATTTATTTATTTCCAGTTCTCCTGGGGAGAATGACTAAGTCACTGGTGCTGAAGCAAAGACACACACACACACACACACACACACACACACACACACCAAATCGTCCCGGATTGATTGAATTGTTTTTTGGTCCTAATTTGCGCTAAAAATCCTGTGTGTTGGGTGAGTCAGCTTAGAGGAGGTGGTGCTGGCGGAGTCGTGCTTTTAAAATAATGAGTTGCTGCTGTGTGGAGCCTACTTGGGTTGTCACTTACCCCCCCCCCAAAAAAAAAACACCAAAACGATTGCCGGGGAGAAATAAAGTTATATGACGTTATAGGCTATGAAACTAAGACATAATGGAATGCTGCAGAAATGTGATGGATGTGCATGGTGGGAAAATGATGCGATACCCTGATAAGGCAAGGCGAAGGCAAGCAGTTCGATTTAAGAAGAGATTTCACTTGTTGGAATGAAGAGAAGTTAACAAGCCTGACGTACTACTGATGATGATGATGATGATGATGATGATGATGATGATGATGCTGTCCGTCTTCCAGCTAGGTGACTTTCGAGCAGTGCATCTTTCTGTCATTTAATTTAAGGCTGGTTTCAAAACGTCCACAGCCGTGTTGGCACTTTTTTGTAACTGCTAGCATAATTTTTGCAACGTTAATCTTCTGTGTGAGTTTCAAGTCCAATGTTTGACCGGTCTCCAGGCCATATCTAAGGAGCCAAGCTTCTCACCCAAGTAAAGAATGCATCCATTTCCAAGCCTGTGTCTTTCGCCAGGAGTGAAGTCATGTCCTGCTTGGAATTTCTCACCTCTCTTTGCTACTTTGCTGTGAAAAGAGCGAGCAGGAAGGGGCAACATGTGCCTTGTCATTTTCTCCTCACCCATCGCCCATTCTCCTCAAGTGAATCTCTCTATCATTTTCACTCACTGTGTCGGTCACTCTCTCTCTCGTTTTCTGTCTGTATCCCTGTTTCTCCCCCTCCGTCTACTCTCTCTCTCTCTCTGACTCCCCCCATTAGCATGAGCTCGTTCCTCTATTTATCTGACTTATTGTCAAGTTGTGAGGGTCCAAGTCTGGTGGGTGTCGTATACTAACCATTTATCGTTTCCAAACTTTGGGAACTGTGAAGCCCTTTGAGACTGTAACAGTGATTAAGGGCTATAAAAAAAATGTGATTTGATTTCCACTTTGATTCCAGTAACCATGGTCCCACGCTAATGTAGATTATGCTTTGGTGACACACACATGTATAAAAAACACATAGGGTAAACGTACCTATTAAGCTCATGACGTTTTATTCCTATTCCTATTTATTCCTAGTTATTTTGTTGTGTTTTCTATATAGATGTGTGATTTAATGTATAGCTACCCAGTTGAAACGCGCCTCGTCCCAAACATTTCATTGTCCTTAATTACTGTAGGTGATACTGTACATATGACAATAAAACTTGGCATGAACTTGACCGTCTTTCATCTCAAATTACATGAAGGAAAAATAATGTATTCTGTTACTTGATGTGCTAACCAGTTAATGTGTTTGTTATTATATACTTCCTATAATTTCAAGCCAATCGGATCACTGCACATTCAGATATCCATGGTTATCCATGTGCTCACATTCACTGTCAGCCATTTTGAAGCTGTCTGAACGACAGAAGAGGAGTTCCATAATAATCAATTGTTTTTGACGTTTTAACCTTTATTTTGGGTAAGTATCACTAACTGTAAAATTAAGAGATTGCTGTGTAGAACCATGTATAGTATAACTGAGAAGTTGGACTCAGGAAATAGTTACAGCTAAATCAAAAGACTAGTTTTAGAGGCATAGCAAGCACGCTACAGTACATAGTTGGCACACTAGCCATTTAAGATAGTGTGCTACACAAGTATATTACATAATAAGTAGTAAAGGCTTGTATTTTAAAATGCATGTACCCTACATTTCTGGTTTATTGATATTAAATAGTTTGTAGATTGCTATAATTTTTAAAGAATTCATATAGTTTTAAGGTGAACTTAAAGGGTACAGTACTATTAAAAAAAAAAGCTGTGTGAACATTGATTGTGACATCAACAAGAAAAAGTGATTTAATAGACATTATCAATATTGTTTGTTTATATAAATGTAATTTACAAACTCAGTGTATAACCTAGATCATTTGTGTCTAAAAATATTGTACACAACATTTTATATACTGTCTTTCTAATAAAAAACTGCTGCTGCTCCAATTAAGCTTAGTGTGTTTTTTTTCTTTTCTTTAAGCTCATTTCCGTTAAATGTTTAAGTATTTCATAAACAGTCACTAAACATTATTTGTTGTCACTCAGTTAACCTTTACAAATTGTTTAATAAAATCCTTTCACTGCCTTAAGATGACAAAATTGAAAATGTTGAGAAGAAATGTGCGAGGCAAAACTAGTGGGTGACCCTTCTACTTGAAGAACCACCAAAGAGTGACTAAGAGGATATAAATGGGTTTCCATCCAGTCTATAACAGGCTACATGACTCCTGGACAACTACATGAATTAATAGATTAATTGGCTTGAATGGTTGTTACTTGATTTTCATAGTTTAAATTATTTTTTTCCAGTTTACCTTTGAATGAAATAAAGAAAATAATTGTAAAAATATGTTTTGACATCTAGTTAATACAAGACTTCACGATTACTTTGTATGACTCACCTGCAATGAATGGAATGATGAACTGATTTTAATGGTTTTCTGTGTTAAATGATTTGTAAATATGTTTTTATAATAAACAATAATTTTAAATAAAAATGTAATGTAGTGAATTTATTTGGAACAGGAGTGTGCTTAAAGGGTACTAAATGTACCCATTAAGCACACCCAGACATTTGACATTTAAAGATGTATATCTTTATTTTAAATTACAAAATAATTTAAATGAAGATAAACATATTTTATATGAGAGATTAATATTTCATTTTAACATCACTTCCTCCGCCAAAACCAATGTTATATTCTAAAAATGTCACAGTGTAGATTAAAGTGATCTTAAAAGGTATGTTTACCCTACACACACACACACACTATCAGCTTCTCCCAGTTTACCTGGAAATTAAACAGCGTTTCAAAGAAAAAAAAGATTGCAAACAAATGGGACCGTGGCTGAGCTGATTGGTAATGATGAAGGTAAATGATGATCGCGGAGGAAGGGGCATTATGATCACTGGCAAGGAGGGAGGAGTTTCCAGGCAACGCTAAATAAATGGATCTGTTGCTGAATTGCAAAACCTGAGACAGCATCTGGTTCTCTGGCATGGTAAAACAGCTGCTTCTAAAGTGAGGGACTTTCACTCTGGCTCGTGTGTGTGTGTGTGTGTGTGTGTGTGTGTGCAGCCTGTTGAGCCCTATAACACTTATTCCCCGCCAGTGGTACCCATGAATACCCCCCCCCCCCCACCTCCTCTGATGTGCAAAATTGTCTGTGAGGGACCGTTGAATAATTGAACAGCCCAGTGACGGCGCTCTGTGACACTGCACTTAGCTTGTTTGTTTGTCTCATTTGGTGTGTGTTTATGTGTGAGGGAGTGACTGTGTGGGTTTGTAAAAAGTAAGACAGTAGCCCACAGATACATACACAGCCCAGCAGAGTGACCCCATGTCACCATCGGCACACTGTTGACCAGTGTGAACTGAAAAAAAGCTCAATTGAAAGCTTGCTAGCGCTGTTAGTTGCCAGAGAGGATGAATGGCTTTAATAGAGAAAACTCCAGGCTTTGCTCTGGAGGGATGGACCCACACCGACCCCTCTGGATGCGTGGGTTCACATGAAAAGTAGTACACTTACATTGAACGTAGGATGGCAGAATGCATTCATTCGTCCAAGACTATACTTTTGTGTGTGTGCATGGCTGTATCTATATATGTTTTCTTCAAAGAGTCATACTTTTTCTTTTTTTTAATGCTTTAACTGAGGGGTCTTTCAGATGCGACACGGTTTCCTTGGTGCTCACCACCCGGGTACAACACTGACTAGATGTTTTGGGAAGTCGAGGTAGCACGAAAACAAATAAGCGGGGCGAGGAGCCAGTCCTAGCTTGTTGTCTTGCTAGATGTAGAATATTCCTAGGCAACTGAAAATATAACATCCAGTAGATTGCTAGTCTCCACTGCATTTTTAAACACGCCTGGGGCCAGATGCATAAGACTTTGTGTATATTCAAGTGTAGAAATCTGTGTACACACAAAACAGGACACAGTCTTTTCATCAGATTCATAAAACCCAGTGTATGCGTGTTTTTTCCTGATAAATCTCAATCATCCTGAACCTGTGCTCGCATGCACAAGCCTTATGGCCATGAACCATTTCTGTAGGACTGCCCATATGTGCGTGTTGCTTGAGGGAAGAAACCGGAGGTGTTGTTTTTGTGGTGTTAAAAGTCCATGCAATGACAGCTCCATACCGCCGGCCAGTTCCCCACAGCCCCATCTACTCACAAATGCCTCACACAAGCCCTACACCGGCTTAATGTTGCATGGCTGTCACTTGACACACGGGTCCTATATATGGATGTGTGGGGAAAAAATAGAGTGGTGGTGGGACAAAATATTGAAGAATCTCTCGCATGTGAAAGTTTCCTTGTGCCGTGTGTGTGCACATGTGCTCCTTCCATCTAAGAATGCCCTCTCAATCTGCATCATTCACATCAAGTGGCTTTTTTACATCAATATGAACATGAAGATTGATATCGACCTAAAACATCAGGGTAAACGAAGAGCTGCACTCAATGGCCCGGTTCTCAGTAACACTGCTAGCCAGTAGCACTGAAGCACTATCAAGCACTAATCTACTTTAAAGGACTACACTCACTTTTGGGAAATTGGCCGTTGGTCAACGAGGGAGGATTGGCAGGAAAAAAACTCTAACTCAGCGAGCCAACGATCCAATTTCCCAAAACGTGTAGATTTTTATTGGGTGT
Source organism: Hoplostethus mediterraneus (assembly GCA_034670385.1). Taxonomy (NCBI): domain Eukaryota; kingdom Metazoa; phylum Chordata; class Actinopteri; order Trachichthyiformes; family Trachichthyidae; genus Hoplostethus; species Hoplostethus mediterraneus. The sequence goes on along the minus strand of JAXDDW010000002.1, from coordinate 18,600,492 downwards.
GTTAGTGGAGGCGAGGGTTCTCGCACCATGCACTGATGCTAATGGATTACGGGTTGCTAACATTGAACCACATATTATTTTCAAAATGAGTTGGTTTGGGGGCGGTGGGAGCCTAGAGGTTAGTGAAAACATTGATTTGAGAAATGGGCTTGTGACCCAAACGTTGCTGATTTGAATCGCCCAATTAGCTGGGAGAATTTGGGTGGAGAAAGTGAATGGAGACGCTCTCCACTCCTTCAACAAGTTGAGGTGTCAGTTGCTCGAGTGGAGCGGCTCAGTGGCCCACAGAAGGTGATTAGTGGTTGTATAAGGCAGCTCCCACGTGTGAATGTGTGTAACTATATCACTGTGAAGGAGGGCATTGCATAAAAAGGTTACAAAAAGCTCCATGACCTGTTAAGTTGCAGTCATTGAAATTGGATGAGCTATTTTGCAGCGCGCCATTGTGTGGCACGACGTCTCAGGAGACAGCACAGAAGCCATTTGTCCTGTTCTGCGTCACGCTGCTCTGTGCCACAAACTTGGTGGAAAGTTGATAGAGCACTCATGAACACTCACAGGGTCTGAGATTACCACCTCCCAAGTGTCAAATGCCACTAAAAGTTGTCTCTGGTGGATAAATCAGAAAGGGTCACCTACCACACCGGCTGGTAACTTTTTGATAAGGATAACATTTGAATGCCCCCATTATATGCCGTCTGCAAACCACCTTTCTACCCCTTTCTCTTCTTCTCTGGATGGTAAACTAGCCTAACGTTAGTTGAAACTTTATTCCTACATTATCACCATGTGGCGGTGCATTGCAGGTGACGCCACCACAAAGGAAAAAATTAAGCCAAAGACAAAAAAAGAGCCGAAAAGATCACTGGTCAGCGCGCCATGGTGACTTCATCCCCACACTCCCCATCAAGAAGGAAAGGCAGAGGTCAACAAAAGGTCGCCTGTAAACTGAGTTGAACTTTTAAATTCACAACGAAAGTGGACCGGCCAGTGTGACTCGAAGGCAACGTGGGAAATCGTTTCAAATCAACTACAGATTTAGATTTTAGGTCGGTGGACAGGCGGATAGGCTGTATTTGTCCCATGTTTGCCCCACGTTGATGTTGGCATGAGCCTAAAAGCTAATCTGACGAGGTAACACTCTCTGGTGTGTGTATGTGCGTGCATGTTCGTGTGCACGTCTCAACAGTGTCACTAAGCTCTTGATGAGACCCGACCGAAGTCTCACAATCGTGTGTGTGTGTGTGTGTGTGTGTGTGTGTGCGCGTGTGTGCGCGTGTGTGTGTGTGTACCCAGTGAAAATGAGTCACTGCTATAAAAATCCACACCATGCCGCCCTGGCAGGATACTCAGGACATAATGTTTGGTTTCTTTCTTTCTATCGCTCCGGATTAGTTTATTTTCATCTAGGGAGAGTTCAGTGTATTGTTGAAATCGCCTCCTATTTCTCTGCGTCTCAGCTGTATTTTAAGTGATGTTTCTCTATGGAGTGTTACATTTTTTTTCAAACACACTTACTTCCAGTATGACTCATCAAAGTCAACATCAGCCACCCTGGGAATCAGTCTCCTACGTTGTTCAGGCTGATAACAGTCTTGTTATCACTGATTATACCGAGGCAAAATTAGGTCTGAAACGTCGGGAACAGATGAAGTATTATGACAAGGGCCATAGTTTGGGAATGTGTCAGATGTGCAGTAAAAGGGGCAAGTGGTGGGCAAGTGGTGGGCTAATACAGTCACCGCAAATGAACTGAATAATATAGCTGGTAGCGCACACACGTGAAGATGTATTGACAGAATATGATTCCTCTATTTGGCTGGTGTACTTGTTGGTCTCCAGATACACGAAGCAGACAGTACATCAGATGAGACATGATATGTTTTTTTTTAAAGTTCTGAAAATATGATCGCGGTGGTAAAAATGAGATGAGCCTTTTGACGTCTGACCTTTTGGACTTCAAAATAAAAGCAAGTTGCCCGTTTGTTTTGTAATTAACCTGTAGTCCTCAAGGGGAAATTGACAGCAACGCCCTGCTTCAAACTCACATTTTTGCACATATTCACACGTGAGAGCTGCCCAGTACAAGCACAGTCATCTGCTGTTGGCTACTGAGCAGCTCCCCTGAAACAACTGGGGGGGTTAAATGCCTTGCTCGAGGGCACTTTGATGGTTAGCTGAGGGAGAGGAGAGCATTTCTTATTCACGTTCCCCACCCATATTTTCCTGGCTGGCCTGGAATTTGAACCGATGACGTTCCACTCACAAGCCCGTCTCCTTAACCCCAAGGCTACAGCCGCCCAGGAAGCGATGTCATTATGGATACCCGGTGTAGCCAATATTTTCGGTCGACTCTTCATGAACTCATACGGGGGTTTGCATGCTAAGAAGTGAAAAGGGGGCCTCAGTCTTGGCCTAACTCCTCGTTGGACACCTAAAATTACATGCAGCTTGAATTGTTTGGCCAAGCCCGATGATAGCTGTTGTGATTCGATTGTTTTGCTCGAGCCAAGAACAGAAATGTTATCCAGTCGACGATTACATGTCTGGGTTATTGAAACGGTTTGCTAGGGAGAGTTGTACCTCGGTTATTGTTCATTGCCGACTTGTGACTCAGGATTTATGATTCACATCGCCGTGTGTCATCCAACAGGAGGAGCGGAAAGTAGGAGTTGGATATCAGTAATCAGTATTACACATTGCACACATGTTTGACTTATACACTTGTGAGGATCTATATTTGTTCCAGCACAGCGGAGCCGTACTCCTACTCCTACAACATACATGCACTGTAGGGGATGTGTTGATCCATGGGTAACATCATCAAAGAGCTATCTCGAACTCTACTCTCAGCAAATACGATTATTGCTTATCGAAAATACACATTTTAATTGGTTACACGCTTACCTATAGGTTTTTATAGACTGTTTCTGTGTGAAGCAGCTCTGTAACCTTAATATTAACCCTTACCCGAACGTAAATCTTATTCTAACCCAAGTCCTAACCCCAAACTAGTCCCTTGTAGAAGTGAGGACTGGTCAACGTGACCTCATGTCACAGAAATGTCCTCCCCCTGAAGGTCTCAAACTCAAACTGATTCTCACAACAATAGCAGAACAAGAACACTCGCTCTATGTTTCGGTATCTGTCTTTTCCTCGGCCTCTCTCATTCTCTACAAATGGCTGTGGTTTGTTAAGCGCAGGGTGAACACTGTCCAATTACTTTGCTCCTACCAGACCGGACCGCCTGTGAGAAGCAGCTTCACCTTAAACCAGAAAAAGAAGCGAGCGAAGCCTGAAAGTCAGGAAGTTGTTAAATGGAACGTCTCTGGCTTTGACTGTCTTCTCTCTCTCTCTCTCTCTCTCTCTCTCTCTCTCTCTCTCTCTCTCTCTCTCTCTCTCTCTCTCTCTCTCTCTCTCTCTCTCTCTCTCTCTCTCTGGCTCTCCTAGCTCTCCCCTCGTTCATTCTTTCTTTCTTCCTCTTTTTCTTTCTTTCTCTGTAACATATTTCACCATGGCCTGCCTCTACTGCCCTCCTGACCTTTTCCTCCTGTTTCTCTCTCTCTCTCTCTCTCTCTCTCTCTCTCTCAGGTCTTTTTTTATTGGGTTCAGTGACACACTTCCTCAGTCTTTCTTTCTTTCTTTCATAGTCCCACTCACACCAACTCTTCTTATTTATGGAAGAGATAGTTCCGGCCGAGTAACAAGCAAAGCAGTTATGAAACACCCAATGAGTAAGCTAACCTGTGATTGAACATTACTGCAAATACTGGTACTGGTAATACTGTACCCTAGCTTTACTTTACTCTAAAGCCCCAAACCCACTGGAACAAGCAGCCCGGCAACTGGCCTGATAACTCACATTAAGGTCCAAGAATGTTCTAAAATGTTCTATCTTAAAACCAAACTCTTCAAGAACATATGTCCTAATTGTATCTTTGTGAGAATAGTTTACGGTGATGATCTGGCAAGTTGCAAAAAGCCTCTTGAAGGACTGGAACAAAAGACAGAACTGTCACCAAATAGAGGCATAACAACCAAACAAACATAACACAAACTGACCAGCATATCAGGAAGTAAGTGTAAGAAATGGCATTGAATGTATCCTCTCTTTCACTCTCACTATCTCTGTTTATTTTATTTTCATGCTTTATTGCCATGAAATTAAAGAACATTGCCAATACATGGAGATAAAAGATCATTGATAACAAATGATGGCAGTAAATTCTTTCTTCTCTTTCTCTTACCGGTCAGTCACACTCGCTTCTCCTCCTCCTCTCCCTTGCCAACACTGAGCAGGATGGAGAGAGCGAGGAGGAAGAGGAGGAGAAGTCGCTGCCACAACTTTCCCAGAGGCTCCTGCAAGCGTCAGTTTGTGTTATAAATCATTCAGGGACACTCAGAGGGAGCACAATACATTTTTATCCCTCCTCTCCCATCCCTCCATCCCCTCTCCTCCTTTATTATTGAAAGCGGTTCCTCTGAGCACCCGATCTGCTGCTCGGCACGATCAAAAAGAGAGTGGGTGGGGTGGGGGGGGGTGAAACCAACGAGACAGAAGGACGGGGTGAAAGATGGATAAAATGAGAGAGGTAGAAGGACAAAAGGCCTGTTTCGGTTCGGTTCAAACCAGGAAGTAATCGCCACAAAGCAAAGGTCGCAGGGTTATTCACGTGCCCACTTCCTGGTTGCCGGGCAGTGTGTTTTTTATTGTGCGCTGTAGTTGTAACTGGTGGTGTGTAGTCAAGGATCGGGCTGTGTTGGCTGGTAATGTTGTGGACGCTCGTCAAAACAAGACAGTCCAATAGCTGCTGGTGCTCCACGGTCAAAACGACTTGCTCTGATTGGACGTGTGTGTGTGTGTGTGTGTGTGTGTGTGTGTGTGTGTGTGTGTGTGTGTGTGTGTGTGTGTGTGTGTGTGTGTGTGTGTGTGTGTGTGTGTGTGTGTGTGTGTGTGTGTGTGTGTGTGTGTGTGGAGATAAATATTGTGTTTGTGCACGCCTGTGGGTGTGTGTGCACGTACAGTTGTATGCATGTGAAAGCTTGTGTTTGTGCATGGTGTTATGTGTGGTGTCCTTAAAATCATCTGTGTGTGAGATAGAGAGATTGTGTGTGTGTGTGTGTGTGTGTGTGTGTGTACAGGTTTTGTCAGGTTCTGTTGTATGAAAAGTCAAAAAGGCATTTTAGATTGATGCTAGGAACCCACTGGCAGATCATCTTCTTCTGAAACCTGACCCAGCGGCCGGTAGAGGCTGCCAATCTTCTTGGTGACTGTCTTGCTTGTTTATAGCAATCATACTAATATCTCAAAATGAATGTGGAAATGATTTATTGATGTTAATGTGTTACCCACGGCACCTTAAAGGAAATCATGTTAACCATAAGCCATCCTTGTGTTTCTCCAGCTCTCTCAGGTATTATTCCAGTCATGAGGCAATGGAGTCAGCTCTAGACTTTCACTGAGGACCGAGAGAGAGAGAGAGAGTGGCCAG